>CAWUFW010009613.1:0-524595 GCA_963921515.1 Calotriton arnoldi | reverse complement strand
AGAGTCGACAACTACGAACTCACCTTGATTTGAATGCCCACTGAGGGGAAAACTGATGAACAATTATTGAAATGTGGCACCGACTGGCGGTAGTAAAATGAAGAGACACTGCATTGACCACAATGCAATACAAGTTCGATCAATGTTGCAGCCCACTGGGGGCAGTACTATAAATGGCGTGTGATTTACATTTGTCTCTTCTAAAGCTGCATTTCATTGTCAATGCTTGTGACCAAGGTGCGGGGGCACCGAAACGCGTAAGGCAAAGGAATAAAGGAATAAATTCAAACGCAGTGAGTTGGAATGCCCTTCATTACCTGCTGCTGAGTGCGCTTTCGAACGGAGATGTTTGGTTAAAAAAATTATATATATATATATAATTCACTGAAAAAAACATAGGTTTCAGGGGCGTTATAGTTAGGAATTAGCATTTAAAAAACCTTTCAAATTCACTGAAAAAACCATAGGTTTCAGGGGCGTTATAGTTACTTGGACATTGCACTCATACAAAACCCATGAAATTCCCCCGTTATAGTTAGTTCAGCTAACTATAACTCGCGCCCGCAATGCACTGCTGATAACGTCACATATTACATCACTCATGACATGGTCAGTGACATCACTGATGACATCACTGATGACATCTCAAATGACATCACTGATGACATCATCCAGTGACTGTGTGTTTCTGTAAAGTTTAAATATGTTTAATATATATAGGGAAAGGCGTATTGACGAGTGAGTGGGTGTATAAGTGTCTGAATGGATGATTTAGTAGGTGCGTGACTGAGTCTATAAGTGAGTCATTAAACGTATCTTACTGAATGCATTGGTTAGTGACTAAACTGGGTGAATGTCTGTATCCATCTGTCTGTTGCTGTGTAAGTGGCTGCATGGGTTTGTGAATAGCTACATGAGTGTCTATATGAGTTATTGATTGGTTGTCTGAGTATCTGTATGGGTGCCTGACTGTTTGTGTGGGTGGGGTGTGTGCGACTCTGTACATAGATGTGTGAGTGGGTGATTCACTGGGTGCATGATTTGAAGAGTGCGTCTGTGATGGACTGCTTGGGTGGGTGAGTGTGTGTATGGGTGTGTTAGTGAGTGAATGTATATCTCAGTGGTACATGTGCGAGTAACTACATATGTAAAAGGAAGTATATATGTGTGTTAGAGTATTTAAAAGGCTATACGTGAGAGTGTGTGATTGTGAGAGTGGCTGTATGGATGCGTGTGTGCTTGTATCAGTTATTGTATAAGAGCGTAAGAATGTGCTAGTATTTGTATGAGTTATTGAGCTGGTGTGTGTATAACTCTATAGGTGAGTAAATGGGTGTGTGATTAATTTTTTGCATGACTGACTAAGTGTGTGAGTACGTCTATGGATGAGTGGCGGTGTGTCAGTGTTTATATAGGTGTATGAGTGCATATGATAGTCCTGTACTGAGTGACTGTAAGTATGAGTGACTGTACGGGTGAGTGAGTGGATGTGTGTGTAGTCCTAACAATCAGTGAGTTGGTATGTAGTTATTGGTATTGGAGTGTCTATGGTTTTGAGAATGGCAGTCTGTAATTTAGAGTGGGTGTATCAAAAGTTATATTAGGGTCTGAGAAGATGCATGAAATTATCACATGGATGATGTCATCAGTGATGTCATCAGTGATGTCATTTGAGATGTCATCAGTGATGTCATCAGTGATGTCACTGACCATGTCATGAGTGATGTAATATGTGACGTCATCAGCAGTGCATTGCGGGGGCGCGAGTTATAGTTAGCTGAACTAACTATAACGGGGAATTTCACGGGTTTTGTACGAGTGCAATGTCCAAGTAACTATAACGCCCCTGAAACCTATGGTTTTTTCAGTGAATTTGAAAGGTTTTTAAATGCTAATTCCTAACTATAACGCCCCTGAAACCTATGGTTTTTTCAGTGAATTTCAAAGGTTTTTTAAATGCTAATTCCTAACTATAACGTGCCTGAAACCTATGGTTTTTTCAGTGAATTTCTAAGGTTTTTTAAATGCTAATTCCTAACTATAACGTGCCTGAAACCTATGGTTTTTTCAGTGAATTTCAAAGGTTTTTTAAAAGCTAATATTTAAGTGTAATAATAGTTATACTTATGTTTCTTGTACTGAATTTCTTTAGTTTTTTATATTTATTTGTAAATATATTATTTATTAAACAATATTGTATATTTTTATGTATTTTGCACAAAAAAAAATTTAATAAATTAAAAAGTAAAATATTGTATAATTTTTTTCAGTTATATTTTTATTTTAATATATTTGTATTGTTTAATTTTAAAAAAAAATGTTTTTTTGGAATCGCGCACCGAAAGCGTACCGAACGCGGCAAATACGCGTACCCCAGCCACCTATTTAAGGAACTCGTAAAGGATCCGCGTATGGTATGCGACGGGTGCGTGTTTCTAGTCACGTAACATACGTATATTACATGTGTGCGCGTTTGCTAAGCGACCGGTACGCGATTCCTGCTCCGGCTTATACGCGACACATACGAATCACCGTACGCGACGCTTGCGCGGTGGCAGGCCCCGCGTGACGTCAAATTCTTGCCCGGGCGCGCAGGGTGCGCGACTCCCGCGAAATTTTTTATATTGAAAAATAATATGTATGTGTCTTTAATGTACATATGAAGGTAAGAGATTATCTAAGGTATTTATAAAAAAATATTTGGGGGATTCGCGCACCCAACGCGTTTACCTTGGAGTCGCGCACCCAACGCGTTTACACCAGGGGGCCGCGCTGGGAGTCGCGCACCCAACGCGTTCACACTAGGGGCCGCGCTGAGCGGCGCACTGGGTGCGCGACTCCTTATTTCACCGTAAAATTTTTGTTAGCTCCTATCACTAATTTATATTCTCCCCGGGGACCCCATCTCCCGGGGCCTATACATAATAATGGAGACCGTGAGGGGAGCCCCAATGCCCCCACGGTCCCGCCGGCTCCCCGCGTCCTTCGAGAGCCGGCATTGCTTTCCACATGGGGAGCTGCTGACATGCAGCTCCCCGTGTGGAAAGCAATCTGCTTTGGATATTGGAAGCGAGAGCAGGTTTCCTGCTCTCTCTTCCAATATCCAAAGCAAGTTTGCAATGACAGGACGGGAGCCGCGAGGCTCCCGTCCTGTCATTGCAAACAGCAGTGTCCCGGGAGTAGGCACCCCGGGACACTGCAGGAGCCGGCCCTGGGGGTGGCGGTCCCCAGGGCCACCAAGGGCTCCAGGAGGGGGCCGCGCGGCCCCCTCCCCACATCAGCAAAGCCCCGGGAGGTGGTGGTCCCCGTGGTGAGCTGGTGTGTGTATAACTCTATAGGTGAGTAAATGGGTGTGTGATTAATTTTTTGCATGACTGACTAAGTGTGTGAGTACGTCTATGGATGAGTGGCGGTGTGTCAGTGTTTATATAGGTGTATGAGTGCATATGATAGTCCTGTACTGAGTGACTGTAAGTATGAGTGACTGTACGGGTGAGTGAGTGGATGTGTGTGTAGTCCTAACAATCAGTGAGTTGGTATGTAGTTATTGGTATTGGAGTGTCTATGGTTTTGAGAATGGCAGTCTGTAATTTAGAGTGGGTGTATCAAAAGTTATATTAGGGTCTGAGAAGATGCATGAAATTATCACATGGATGATGTCATCAGTGATGTCATCAGTGATGTCATTTGAGATGTCATCAGTGATGTCATCAGTGATGTCACTGACCATGTCATGAGTGATGTAATATGTGACGTCATCAGCAGTGCATTGCGGGCGCGAGTTATAGTTAGCTGAACTAACTATAACGGGGGAATTTCACGGGTTTTGTACGAGTGCAATGTCCAAGTAACTATAACGCCCCTGAAACCTATGGTTTTTTCAGTGAATTTGAAAGGTTTTTTAAATGCTAATTCCTAACTATAACGCCCCTGAAACCTATGGTTTTTTCAGTGAATTTCAAAGGTTTTTTAAATGCTAATTCCTAACTATAACGTGCCTGAAACCTATGGTTTTTTCAGTGAATTTCTAAGGTTTTTTAAATGCTAATTCCTAACTATAACGTGCCTGAAACCTATGGTTTTTTCAGTGAATTTCAAAGGTTTTTTAAAAGCTAATATTTAAGTGTAATAATAGTTATACTTATGTTTCTTGTACTGAATTTCTTTAGTTTTTTATATTTATTTGTAAATATATTATTTATTAAACAATATTGTATATTTTTATGTATTTTGCACAAAAAAAAATTTAATAAATTAAAAAGTAAAATATTGTATAATTTTTTTCAGTTATATTTTTATTTTAATATATTTGTATTGTTTAATTTTAAAAAAATGTTTTTTTGGAATCGCGCACCGAAAGCGTACCGAACGCGGCAAATACGCGTACCCCAGCCACCTATTTAAGGAACTCGTAAAGGATCCGCGTATGGTATGCGACGGGTGCGTGTTTCTAGTCACGTAACATACGTATATTACATGTGTGCGCGTTTGCTAAGCGACCGGTACGCGATTCCTGCTCCGGCTTATACGCGACACATACGAATTACCGTACGCGACGCTTGCGCGGTGGCAGGCCCCGCGTGACGTCAAATTCTTGCCCGGGCGCGCAGGGTGCGCGACTCCCGCGAAATTTTTTATATTGAAAAATAATATGTATGTGTCTTTAATGTACATATGAAGGTAAGAGATTATCTAAGGTATTTATAAAAAAATATTTGGGGGATTCGCGCACCCAACGCGTTTACCTTGGAGTCGCGCACCCAACGCGTTTACACCAGGGGGCCGCGCTGGGAGTCGCGCACCCAACGCGTTCACACTAGGGGCCGCGCTGAGCGGCGCACTGGGTGCGCGACTCCTTATTTCACCGTAAAATTTTTGTTAGCTCCTATCACTAATTTATATTCTCCCCGGGGACCCCATCTCCCGGGGCCTATACATAATAATGGAGACCGTGAGGGGAGCCCCAATGCCCCCACGGTCCCGCCGGCTCCCCGCGTCCTTCGAGAGCCGGCATTGCTTTTCCACATGGGGAGCTGCTGACATGCAGCTCCCCGTGTGGAAAAGCAATCTGCTTTGGATATTGGAAGCGAGAGCAGGTTTCCTGCTCTCTCTTCCAATATCCAAAGCAAGTTTGCAATGACAGGACGGGAGCCGCGAGGCTCCCGTCCTGTCATTGCAAACAGCAGTGTCCCGGGAGTAGGCACCCCGGGACACTGCAGGAGCCGGCCCTGGGGGGTGGCGGTCCCCAGGGCCACCAAGGGCTCCAGGAGGGGGGCCGCGCGGCCCCCCCTCCCCACATCAGCAAAGCCCCGGGGAGGTGGTGGTCCCCGGGGCTTCGGGGGTCCAAAACGGACCCCCATTTTAAATTTTTTAGTGCCCCGGGGAGGTGGCGGTCCCCGGGGCGTGTGGGGGGGCTCAAGCCCCCCCACACAGGAATTTTTTTTTTTTTTAAAAAGAAGCCTCGGGGAGGTGGTGGTCCCCGGGGCTGCGGGAGGGCCGAGTGCCCTCCCGCACCATTTTAAATAAAAGCCCCGGGGGTGGCGGTCCCCGGGGCTTGGGGGACCTTTGAGGCCCCCCATACATAAATTTAACCCCCCACCATGCCCCCGGGACTTGGGCCACCCGGGGGCAAAATACAATCGAAGCACGGGAGAGCGTGCTTCGATTTTTTTTTTTTATCGGCAGGATCCGCGCACCCTGAGCGCATCCTGCCGTTTAAAAAAAAAATTAAAAAATGCTTTTTTCTGCCCAGGGGGTCCTTATGGGACCCCCTGAGCAGACCTAGGGGGTCAGGGTGTTTCTACCCTGCCCCCTTTGTGCGCTTTGCGCACTTGTTTCTCTCCCTCGGTTCTACCGAGGGACAAAATGGCTGCCAACATTTCCTGAATCGGAATGTTGACAGCCAGCTGACAGCCAATTAGCATGCAGCTCGTGATCGGGACGGTGCGCGCAGGGTGCGCTCAGGGTGCGTGGATCCTCCGTGCCCATAGATATTTATGTACTTTTACTTTTGATTTTCTCAGCAACTACTGAACGGATTTACACCATTTAACAAAAAGGGTTCTTTCTGAACCAAGAACTACCTCTTTGCCAAATTTGGTGTAATTCCGTTCAGCAGTTCGAGCTGTAGCCGTGTCTAAAGTTTCCTATGGAAAAATGAATGGGGAAAACGCGTTTTGGGACCCCCTTTTTCTCAGCCCCCGCTTGACGAATCCCCCGAGACTTTCAGGGTAGGAGCGGACCGGAGCGCCCCACAAAGTTTGAAAATTTCGCAAAGATACGTCAACCGGCAAGAGAGTTATTTCAAATAGAATGTCGCGGATTTCCTATGGAAAATAGGTCCTAACTATAACTATCTACTGGCGACCGCCAGTAGATAATATATATATATATATATATATATATATATATATATATATATATATATATATATATATATATATATATATATATATATATATATATATATGCCACACTGCCAACAGATTAGATTGCCCAGTGCCTACCCTTGCATTGCTCAGTAGTGGAGAGGTGTGGTGCAGCGGCCAGGGCAGCTGACTTCGGGGCACAGGGTTCATGGTTCGATCCTCGGCTCCGGCGGCAGCTCAGCTCAGCACCATGTGACTCTGGGCAATAGCTCACTTAATTTCCATGACGGCCCCCAGCGCCTTGAGACCCGTAAGGGTGAGTAGTTCGCGCTTTACAAATACGGATTTAGATTTAGTAGTATTCGCTATTCTCTTTTTTTTCCAGAGGAACATAATTATTAACACATTATTAATTAATTGCCGGCATCGATTTATCATTCTTCCAGCACTAAAGGTTACGCTTGTCCACTTCAAGGTCGAGTCAACTACTTCAGTTTGTTGTAACTTGTACTAAGCTATCCCTGCCACCATTATGTTTTATTTTACTTTAGCATTGCTTATCAATATCATTCATCATCACTTTCTTCTTGTTTGGCAGTCTTCTTCTTGTGTACTTACTACTTACTGTACTTCTACTACTCGTTCCCTAGTCTCCCTCAGGTAACTGACTGTCTCATTTTCTTTATTTGCAAATTCAACTGTCTACTACTGCTACCACCACCCACCATGGCACCTTAGGAAACCAAACCATCACCATGCAGCCATTGCTTCGCCTAAACATCAATTACAGGTAAGAGAAGAAGTGTGGGGGAGTCAATAATGTATATACTCTGGAAATTAATTAATTCACACACCCACATCCTTCCGAGTACATTACATACTACAAAGGGGTTTTAGTTGCAGAATGCATAGACTAGGAGGAGAGACTGACAGTAGTAGGACAAGTGAGGGTACTGTACTGCATCTATCTGTCGGTGTGTTACACTATAGGCAGATTTCAAAAACTGTCTGCGGCCCTGCAGCAAAAGGAGGAAACAAACAAGGTGATGTAAAAGAGTAACCCCCCCAGAAAAGATTTGCATCATACGTATTGGAAAACTATAAATTTATTACCCTATCAAATATAAACTAGAAGGAAAACCAACAACACCTGACCCACCCCTCTCCATAACCCCAACCAATGTCCAGTAATAAATAAATGTTCGTCGAAGTTGAAGAAAAAGTAAACCCCAAGGTTTCCCAACTACTCCCAACATCCCACCCACCCAAAAAAAGATTAAAAAAGGGGCAAGAGTCAAAGACTGAGCGGTGATGTCTAGCGGTGGGGGTGCCGGCTAGTTCGCTCCCGGAGGGGCTCCTTCAGCTTGGCCTCCAGGCGCGCCACATTGAGGAGCACGCAGCCCCGAAAGTTCCTGCAGGAAAAACAGGGGTGGGCAGCAGTAGATGATGATGTTGATGGGCGGTGGGTAGCTGCCAGAACACGGCGCCATACCTCCCGGGGCACGGGGGGCTGGCTGAGCCCTGGGGCATTGGAGAAAGAAGCTGCAGCTGCTGCCTCCTCCTCCGCCAGGGCAACCAGTTGGCGATATTCATCTCAAATGGCCTCCAGCTTCCTTTGCTGGGCCCTGGCCGCCAACTCCTGCCTAGTGGGTTGGGAAGGAGTAGCTATATCAAGAAAGGAAAAAAAGACAGTTATAACCAATACTCTTAGCAAAACAGTAACACAAAATTAAATTACACACATAAAAATTATAGTGGCACAGTAGTAGCACTAGCAGTTGTGGTATCCTCTCCTCCTCACTTCACTTCCTCTGCCCCTAAGATTTGGATGTGATGATTATACTTTCAGGCACTATGGAGTAGAGTAGAAGTATTACTTTCCTCTCTCTTGTTTAGCACAATTAATCTTGTAGGCACGCCAGCTCAGTCAGCTTGTGCCCTAGACAGACATACTTGTGTCGACTCGCAGACTCATGTTACTTTACTACTGTCTGCATGTGGGGCAGCTGTACTACACAATTATATATTTCCAATACGGCCATACTCTGTTAAATCTCAATGGCAAATGCTCAGACAATTTCACTTTCACCCTGACTACTGCAATAAGGCACATGATGATAGTTAATGATGACATGCTTATGAATGATGATATACGGCGGCACGACATCATGTCACTCACATGATGATGAGGATGATGACATACTGAGTGATTTGTAAGTACTAGTTACCATGCAGCCGATAGGCAACCCATGGCTGACACAGTCAAAAATGACATGGGTAGGTACTGGAGCGGAAGTGGGCCTCGGAGTCGGAGGGAGGCGATTAATGATGGGTGGGTAGGGTAAATAATAGTCATGCACAATATATATCTTGTGCTTGCAAACTACTGTGAGTCAAGGGAGTATTCCATTCTGAAATACAAGTACAACCTCAAACCTTTGAATCAAAAACCTTGCAAAAAAACAGTCCTTGTTCTTCCCAGGGCTTTTTTCATTTATCAGTGCATTGCTCTTCTAGCATTATTATTATTTTATTCTTAATCTTCACCCTTGGCTTTGGTACTCTGGCACGGTTTAATTTTCTTTTACATTCTCTTCATCCAGTCTGGCTCTGTTTTCACCTACTATCTATGATACCATCCAGGCATCCATCCATCCAAACACGGCTATCATAAACCGGCTTTCACCAACAACATACATTTGTCATAGATATAACCAACTACCACCCATGCCATGCGTCCTTGCTTGCCTTAAAGATTGACCCCTCAAACCCCCCGGAGGATTCCTTTCACCCATACAGTTTCACCCACCCAGACAGGCATCCTTTCTGCTTTCTCTTTCACCTTTCACCCATCCTTCAACTACCCATGCAACCTATCATCTTCATCTGCCACCTATATGCATCCCGGGCCCCCTTCCTTCACCCACGCATCCTTCTCTGCCAGTCAAACATGTTGTCTGGCTGTTTGTCTTCGTCATAAAACTGTCTTCGCTGAGTTGAAGATAGAATAGAATAGGCCATTAGTTACTGAACCCCCGCCGCTAGTGCAAATGTTAAGTAAAGGGTGTCTTCTTCAACTGTTCAGTTCACAACAACAAAGGGGCCGATTCCGATCTCGGCCGGTAGTGCTCCGAATCGGATTCGGATTTACCGGATCCGATTCGGAGCCCTGTTTCCCGACCGAATCGTATGCGGGTCCGGCCGAGCGAGTACGATGCAAGCTTCCGCGAAATCGCCGACCGACTCGTACGCGGCTTCAACACGCTCCGACCGACTCGCACGGACACGACTCGCACCGCGCTATGGAGACGTTTCCCGGCCGGGTAAGTACGATGCGCGCCGCGAGCAGTCCGACCGACTCGCGCCGTCCGGCTCCAAAGAGCTGTCGGAGCTGGACTTTGGGGGTCCGCGTCGGACCCCCCTGTATGCGTAGGCGCGCGAGTCGCACACAGGGGGGACCCATGGGTCCCCCTACCTGTGCATGTACGCCACGATGCGCATGGATGCGTACCCGCTGTAGGGGCGCCCTTGTTCGCCTCGCACCCATTGGAGTCAATGGGAGCCCGCGTACGCGTTGTACGACCGGCTCCCATTGACTTCAATGGGAGTCCGACCGAATCGAGTCCGATAGCATGCGAATGCATCGTACTCGTCCGGTCGGACTGCTAGGGTCCGATTCGGTCGGAATTCTCTCCGGGTCCGGCTCGGTCAGAGAGATTTCCG
Organism: Calotriton arnoldi; assembly: GCA_963921515.1. NCBI lineage: Eukaryota > Metazoa > Chordata > Amphibia > Caudata > Salamandridae > Calotriton > Calotriton arnoldi. The sequence goes on along the minus strand of CAWUFW010009613.1, from coordinate 514,504 downwards.
GCCGGAATCGGAATTGGCCCCTTAGTCTCAGCAGAAGTACAGTATACTAGACTAGTACTGAGTGTACACCCTTGCAGCGAGTGTATTCATCATTCTCAATAAGTAAGGAATATGACTTACCACCGCCCGCCACTGCTGCTGGCTTACCCACTGTGGCTGCCGCATCCGCTCCCTTTGGAGTGGCATGGCCCTCACCGCTGGCCCCGGCACTGGTGGTCGGTACGCCTGGAAAAAACATTTCACATTTGTTTAGATGCCATGTACGACTCCCCTATTTATTTTTTTCATTAACAAGATTGAAAATACATAACTCATAATGTCATATACACCACACACATCACTGCTATCTACAATTCGGATACTAGAGTAGAGTAGACAGTATGTCCTATCAAAAATAACAAAATAATATCCGGTTGGGCATTTTGTTGGTGGCAATTTTTGGAAAGCCTCTCAAGAAGAGGACAACCCAAAGGACTGGACTCAGTGACTAGAGCTATTGGTGCATCTCATTTTTTTAAAAGAAGAAAGAGTGGCCAACTGGGCGGACATGAGGTCTCTCTTAGTTGGAAAATATTGGTGCCGTCCTCCTACTCCTCATACTTCCTTCCAGCCATGGTGCACGGTAACAGTTGTTCAGTGTTCACCATCAATTGCTGCTACTAAAAAAAGTACTAGGCCTGGATTAGAAAAAGTAAAATTTACCAATTTGGGTGTCCTGTTCCTGTCCAACGTGAGTGACCACCATTACTGATTGAGCATGATGAGACAGTAAAAGAAACTAAAGCCTTCTCATCTCACAAACCTGCGGATAATACCTTACTTGGGCATGCAATCTGCACAGCAGATTAGTGCTACTAGTACTAGTAGTACTAAGGAGTCCTTACTAGTACTAGTAGTAGCCTAGGACCAATGGGTTCTCTGAGTCTTACAGTACCACTACTAGGCAATCCACATATAACTAAGGGGAGAGGGAAAGCTGAGTGAAACCCAGAAGAAAGCAAGCTACAGACGGATTAATACAGAGTCAGAGCAGAGGTTAGTCAGATGCAGTTTGATTTGATGTAAAAAAAACAGTCACTAGAAACAATGTTAGCAGTAGTACTAGTACTTAGTAGTAGGAAATGGAGCAAAAACAAGAATTTAGAAAAAGATAGATTGAAGAGGATTTTGGAAAAATTTAAATTAGGAAATGGAAATAATAGAGTGATAAAAGTTAGGGAAGTATTAATATATAACAACACCAGGAGGACTTACTGGGGCCAGCAGCAGAGCCATCTGCACCTGAGGCTGCTTCCTGCTGCTCCTGGGAGGCCCCTCCAGCTCCCGCACCCGCCACACTGCCAGCTGACCCAGTCTTCTTCTTGCCCCTGGATGCTGATCATGTATGACATAATTTAAGAGACAAAAAATGATTTGTGCTAAATAAATAAATATAATTGCTCTAAAAATATTTTTAGACAGGAAACGGCAATTGCAATAATATTGACCTATCCTAAATCAATCAGATCGACTTATTCGACTAGCAGTAGTCGACTAGTATGTATCGCAGTCGAGTACCAGCCGATCATTATTATTCCACAGTTCAATTCCGATTCCAGAATCCTAAACATACCTAGCCCGCCTATTCCAGACTTTGGAATGAATTGCAAAAAAATTATATTTGCTTCTAAGTTCCGATCTCATTCCCAATCATCTCTCAGTCTCAACTCCAACAACCCCCTTCGACGGGCCAATAATTACTAACAGGCACATGCATCAAAGCTTTTTGCGATCGCAAACGGTACGAATTGCAAAAATCGGCCGTTTGCGATCGCAAAATTAGCTTTTGCGATGCATGAAACAACTTGCCACTCGCAAGTTAAAAAATTGCAATGTTTTGCGATTTCTTAAATTGCAATTGCATTTAAGGAATCGCAAATTGCGATTCCTTAAATGCAATGCAAGATGCTTTTTAAAATAGCGATTTCGCTATTTGGGCCCGCTATTTACCGCGAAATCATACCAGATGGTAAATAGCGGAAACTTTGAAAAATGCACTAAAGTGCATTTTTCAAAGTTGTAGGTTACACACACACATGACTTAGGGACATGTGTGTGCCAAAGGCAAGCCCATCTGCGCCCGTCCGTGCCTGGACCGGGTCTAGGGCCATAGACCTTGGCCCCCACTCGGCAAATAAATCTACAATTGTTTATTCAGGTAAGAGCCTTCAGTCTCTACGCCCGCCGATACACCAGAATTGCTATCAGTTGAATTGCAAACATATAATAAAACCGGACTACCCCCAATGTCTAGGCTGCGATAGTAAATTACCAAATATTTTGGATCTGCCACTTAACTCCCTGAGAGATTTAACGACTCAAGATCAAACAGATACTGACCTACAGCTAGCACTTATCAATGCCAGGTCATTGGTCAGACATAAATATGAAATTGCTGATTTTATCATAGACCATAAACTTGACATATTATTTGTTACAGAAACGTGGGGTGATGATTCATCTGACTCGGATTTTAATATTGCGACGCCACAGGGCTACAGTACCTTCAGATATGATAGGCAACTAAAAAGAGGTGGTGTATTGGCATTGATCCATAAGGCTGAATTAAGTTCTTTTTGTTCAATAATAGCTACACCTGACTGTGAAGCTTTGCTTTTTAAATTTACTTCCTCTGGTCAAGATTCGTTTAAAGGTCTCCTGATCTATCGCCCTCCAGGCCCCAGATCCAACTTTCTAGTTAACTTCCACTCCTTGTTAGAGCTTAGTCTCCACTCTAACTTCTTTACAATCCTAGGGGATATGAATTTTCACCTAGAAACAATGGATGATAGAGATACGAAGGAGCTACTTGATTTGACATCAGAGTATGGCCTTAGACAGCAGGTCCATGGTGCTACGCATACGGCAGGACACACCCTAGATGGCCTGTTCACCAACAACCCGGCCAGCTCCAATTTATCCACCCTCCCGTTAATCTGGTCGGACCATCAAGCCATTCTTTTTAAGTATAAGTTTTTAAGAACCAATAGCACTAACACAGCTAATTCAAAGATTATGGGCAGAGCGTGGCATAAAATTGACTCTACAACTTTGGTCAATGAGCTAGCAAAAAGTGAATGGGAGGTAAAGAAGGAGGTAGAAATCTCAGCCAAAAAATATACCACCTGGCTTGAGACCAATTTTTCAAATCTAGTCCCTAGTATTTGCATTAATAAAAATAGGAAATCACCATCTACCCCTTGGTTTTCTGAAGCCTTGAGAATAGATAAACAGCCTTGCAGAAGGCAAGAAAGGATTTGGCGTAAAAACTATGAACTTCTAGAAAAAAATCGCTATAAATCCATGCTGTCAGAGTTTTAAAAAAAGTTGATTGGGGAGAAAACTCTTTATTATACAGCAAAGATAGAAAAAGCTAGTGGTTCCAGTAAAGAACTATTTCGAACTGTGAAAAATCTGACCACAACCAAAAAAGATGATTCTGTTAATTTTAATCAAGAATTTTGTGATGCTCTAGCTTTCTCCTTTAGAACGAAGGTAGATCTAATCTATGATCAGTTCATCCATTCCGCATCAAATGGTAAAAAACTTGAACAAGAAATCAACGAAAAAGTCTCTCCTTTTAATTTCTCACTGACCTCTCCCATGCAAATTATTAAACTGATTTCCATGGCCAAGTCAGGCTCCCCGGAAGACCCCTGCCCTCCTAAGATCCTACAAAATATCTCCCACTTCATTGGTCCATACCTATCTAAGATATTTAACCAGATGATAGAACAAGGATCCTTTCCCACTGTGTGGAAGCAGGCTTGTATCCTGCCCCTTTTAAAAAAAACAATCTGGATGCAGCTGATACAGCCAATTACCGGCCCATTGCGAGAATTCCACTTCCGGCCAAGATAATTGAGAAAACCATGAATGCGGAACTCTCTGCTTTTATTTGAACTAACCAAATTCTAGATCACAGCCAGTTTGGTTTTAGAGCTAACCATAGCACAGAGTCAGCTTTGATTAAGACTACAGAAGAAATCCGTTCCTCATTAGACAGCGGTGGGTCAGCAGCCTTGGTGCTGCTTGACCTATCCGCTGCATTTGATACGGTAGACCATTCTCTTCTGATTCATCGGCTACAAGAAATTGGAATAAGAGGTAAAGCCCTCTCCCTGTTAACATCGTTCCTATCAGAGAGGACCCAATCAGTTCATCTGGGTAAATTTAAGTCTGCATCTTTCACTCTTCCATGCGGTATTCCGCAGGGCTCATCGTTGAGCCCTACACTTTTTAATATCTATGTAGCGGAATTAGCTCCACTGATAAGAAGTTTTAATTTAATTCCTACATCGTATGCCGACGACACCCAGCTGGTGATCTCGACAGTAGATAAGGACATTAACCACTCATTAAAACTCCATAACTGTATGCTTTCCTTAAGTCATTGGATGAGTTCTCATTGCTTGAAACTAAATTCAAGCAAAACGGAGGTGATTATGTTCGGAAATCTCTTTCCACCTTGGTCCCCAGCTTGGTGGCCGGATAATCTTGGTCCCCTCCCGACCCCGGTAGATAAAGCAAAAAATCTCGGGGTTATCGTAGATGAAAAACTCAGTTTTAAAGCTCAAGTCTCTAAGGTGGTGTCCTCTTCCTTCTTTATGATTAAGACCATAAGGAAAATTTTGCCTTTTATTCCAAAATCCTGCAGAAAGTTGCTTGTAACCTCCTTAGTCTTGTCTAAACTTGACTATTGTAATGGATTGTACATCAATGTGCAATCCACCCTTCTTAGGAAGTTACAGGCAGTACAAAATGCTGCCGCAAGACTGATTCTGGGCATACCAAAATATCAGTCTGTCAGATCAGCACTGCGAGAACTCCACTGGCTGCCAGTTGGCCAGCGGATAAAGTTCAAGGCACTCTGCAAGGCCCATAAGGCATTACACAAAGAAGGGCCGAAATTTCTAGAGGACCTCTTTACATGGCATTCTCCAAATAGAACTCTGCGTTCGGCTAATGCACATCTGATGTCGCCGGTCAGGATTAAAAAGACGAACTGGGGGGGTAGGAGTTTTACTTTTAACACCATCAGGGAATGGAATTCCCTTCCCCTATACCTCAGAAAAGTGTGTCCCCCCTTCTCGAATTCAGGAAACAACTGAAGACCTGGCTTTTTCAGTAGTAGTAGCACTAAGCACAGTATGTAGCACTGGAAGCGCCAAGACACCCGTGGGTATTTGTGCGCTGTATAAATTCTATTAACATAACACAGATCAATTTCAGGGGTGCAACAGGGTGTCCTTTTGACACCCTTGCACCCTTGGAATTGCATGCGCAATTTGCGAGTACCTATTGGTACTCACAAATTGCGCATGCAATTTCCCATTCATTCCTCTGGGCCTGTAGGCCCATAGGAATGAATGGGAAGCCATTCCTTATTTGCGCATCGCAATTTGCGAGTCGCAAATAACGGATGTGTAGGAATCGCTATTTTTATAGCGATTCCTACATGCATAGGCTTTTGCGAGTCCTTAATTGCGATTCCTTAATAATCGCAATTAAGGACTCGCAAATTCCTACCTTGATGCATGTGCCTGTAAGTCTGCATATATTCTTCTTAATGCATAGATGGACACATGCATATTGCATACACCAAATTGGTTGGTTGCTATTCACTCACTATAAGAACTACAAAAGGTTCTACTAGGACTGAAGTCATGTGAGAGGACGCGTCACGCAGGCCGCTAAATTACCAAATAATACTAACTAACTAACTACTACCACTATGTTAGTAACAGGAGACAGGACAGCCTGATAGGACAAAGGAAAGGACTGGAGTCTTTCCTATCTGGATTACCTAACTAACTTAAATTCTCTAACCTCTCTTACATAACCAGCCCAAGTGAGCGCAAAGTTGAAAACAAGTACGATTAGTTAGTAGCGCTGAGCACCTGTCTGGAAGTAACAATCACATAATATAAGATTTTTAAACATAAGTTACCTGCATGTAAGCAGCAGCAGCATGTTAGCTATTTGAGAAAAAAATAATATTCGCAATAACACAGAACAGAAGAACACAATAGTAATATAAATAACTACTCATCAAACCCCAGGACCTCAACACCTAGCAGGTCCAGCAGGTCCTGCTCCCGGTCCAGGATATCGGACCACCGGTCCGTCAATTGGTTATGGGTTCGCCGGACCCCAGAGCAGTGAAACACTGCCCGGCGCACCCTCGCCCACCACCAGTGACGCTCCCGGAGCCCGTACCCGGACCCAGGCCTGCCGCCTGCTGCCAGGGTTAAGGGGAGGTGGCACTGGATAAAAAAAAACAGTGCGGCCACCTCCGCCTCTGTGAATAAGGCCCATGGCTGCACTCCTTTTGTGGGCGCCACCTTCCGCAAGGAAGGCGGTCGCGGCTTGTACTCTTCTTCCCCTGGCCCTTGCTCTTTGCCATGGTTCTGGGTAGGCGGGGGCGGAAAAGAAAAGGTAGGAAGTAAGAAAGTAAGGAAAAATGAAATGAAAAAAGCAAGTAAAAGAAAAAGAGTGAAAAACGCACTAAAAACACATAAAAAGTAGGAAAAAAACGCAAAATATTCAATCAGGGATAGAGAGGGATAGATAATAAATAAAAAAGATTAAAAAAAGTTTCTAGAAACAAAGGATTGAAAAGATATAGGGAGGATAGAAAAACAGGCCCAGAACCATAGCAAAAAGTGAAAAACAAGATGGCCGCCCCTATTGGCGACCGCGTTGTGAAGTTTGTGCGATATTTCCCCCCGAGCACGCAAAAAGCGTCCCCAAAAACACAATACGCATTCCCGAACAGGAAAAATGCATCGTGAACGGGTGCAACAAGCAACTCCGCGTGCTCGCGGAATTCCGCATAGCTTGCATAGTTTTTTTGCGTCTTCGCGGAATTCCACTTAGCGCCTGGATGTGAACTGAGCACCACTATCAGAGGAGATTGTTTTTGGTAACCCGTGAAAGTGGATGATTTGTGTTAAAAGCATATTCACCACAGCTGCAGCTGTGTGTAGTCCTGAACAGGGAAGACAAGGTGCCATTTTTGGCAAACGATCTACAAGTACTAAAATCGTGCCTTTGCCTTTATCTTTAGGTAGAGCAGTAATAAAATCCATTGATATATCTTCCCAGGCGCATTCTGGTGTTAGCAGCGGCATTAACGGTCCTCTTTTCTTTGTATGATCATTTTTGTTACAGTTACATATGTCGCAATTTACAATGTATGTAGCAATATCTTGCTTCCAAGTGGGCCAACAGAAGTAACGGCCAACTAGTTCAATTGTTCTAGAACTTCCTGGATGCCCTAAGAAAGAATTATTGTGGCACCATTGTAAGACTTATTTTTGCAAGGATTGAGTAGGGATATATAGTAGTTCATGTTGAAAGGGTAGATTGTTTACTATGGTTCGTTGTTTCTCTTTTATTCGCCATTGTATCAATTTAGTCATGGGCATGTGTACTTGAATTTTATCGAAGAAAGCATCACTTATTGTTTTAGTAGTTATGGTAAGTACTATGATTTATTCCGTGGTTACTATAGGTGGTGGGTTATGAGCACATGACAATGTTACACAGTCAACACGAGACAACGCATCTGCTTTGTTATTCATGCTTCCAAGGCGGAATGTAATTTGATAATTGAACTCAGCAAAAAACAAGGTTCACCTCAATTGTCTGGGGGGCAAGGCTTTTGCACAATGTAGAAAGTGCAAATTGAGGTTTCTCTGTGTACACAAGGATGGGGTGTTTAGCACCCAGCAGGTAGTGACACCATTCTTTAAAGGCTAACGTAATGGCTTAGAGTTCTTTCTCTTCGATGGTATAATTGCATTCAGCTGGCAGGAGTCTTTTTGAGAGATAAGCCACTGAATGTAAGTCATTTGTTACGGTATCTTGCTGGGATGAGATTGCTCCTACAGCACACTCGGATGCATCTGCTTCCACAATGAAAGGTTGCTTGGTATCAGGGTACTTGAGTACAGGAGCTGAGATGAATGGCTTTCTTAGATCTTGGAAGGCTTGTTTTGAGACTTGTGTCCATTTACAAGGTACCCCTTTACAAAGCAACTTATCAACAGAATCACTTTTGTGGAGAAATAATATATTAATCGTCTATAGAAATTTGCAAACCCAAAATATGTTGTATGTCTTTCAGATTTTGGGGTTACAGCCAGTTGGTAATGGCTTGTATTTTCCTTTCTGTCAAAGTGATTCCCTGTGGGATGAGAATGAATCCCAAGAACTCCACCTCAGTGGTATAAAAAGTACATTTTGACAGTTTTCAACAGAGACTGTGTTGTGTTAGAGTGTGAAGGATAGTTTTTACATGTTACACATGTTCATCTCTGGATTTTGAATAGATGAGAATGTTGTCTATGTATACTATTACAAACCTATACAGGTATTGTTGTAGCACATCATTTACCAGAAATTGAAATGCTGCAGGGGTGTTATATAGTCGAAAGTGCATACCCTTGTACTCAAGCAGCCGATAGCGAGTACGGAACGCTGTTTTCCACTCATCCCCTTCCCTGATATGTGCAAGGCGATATGTAGCTCGAAGATCTAGCTTGGTGTAAATGGTGACGGTTCTACCCTGATCATGGAGAACGGAAATTAGTGGTAACTGGTAACTTTTTTTATTGCAATGTTATTAAGTGCCCTATAATTAATACATGGGTGGAGTTCATCACTTGCTTTTGGCACAAAGAACAGAGGTGAGGTGGCAGGAGACTTAGATGGCTGGATAAAGCTGTTCTTTAGGTACTTATCTAGGAACTCTCTAAAATGTTGATTTTTCTGTTCTGCTAGAGCGTATATAGTACTGCATGGGATCTTAGCTATCGGAACGAGATCAATTCTCCCTCCTGTGTTGTGTGTTTCTAGTTCTCGTTGTACTTCTTCCTCCCACACCCCAAGAAAGAGGTTGGCAAAGCTCGGGGCACAGCATGTTCCCCGCGCGGTGCCGAGGACCTGTCTGAACATTGTACCATTGAATAAAAATATATTATTATACAGACAAAACTTGATCATTTCTAATAACATGGCTGTGTGTTCCATGTAGCATATTCTCCTTTTTTTAGAAAATGATAGCAGCATTGTATGCCTAGGGTGTGGTCTATAATAGAGTACAGAGAGTTCACATCCATGGTTTTGAGCAGAAAGTCTTCTTCCCAGTTGACGTCTTGTATTTTGCTTAAGAAATCTTTTGTATCTTTCGTGTAAGATGGCAATGTCATCACATATTTGCGAAGAAAATGGTCCACATACTTTGATATGTGTTCTGAGACACATCCTATAGATGTTACTATGGGTCTTCCTGGCGGTCTAGTGGGATTTTTGTGGACTTTAGGCAGAAGGTCTGCTGGACGGATCACCAAAGTTTCATCTTCTGCCAGTGATTTTACAATATTCCATTGTGCTTTAGAGAAGTTCCCTGATGTATTGTATTTTTTCTTCCCTTTCTTTCTTTGGCGGAATTGCATGAGATCTTTTATCATCGTCTCAAGAAAGGCATCAATGTTGTCATGGGATACCTTGAAAATAAATCAACTGGTGGTGGAATAACCTCTTGAGTGATCGCTTTATTGGATTTGTGGAAGAATATATATATATATATATATATATATTTCACTGAAAAAACCATAGGTTTTAGGGACAGTTATAGTTAGTTGGACATTGCACTCGTACAAAACCCGTGAAATTCCCCCATTATAGTTAGTTCAGGTAACTATAACTCGCGCCCCCGCAATGCACTGCTGATGACGTCACATATTACATCACTCATGACATGGTCAGTGACATCACTGATGACATCACTGAAGAATGTGCTAGTATTTTTATGAGTAAGTGAGTTGGTGTGTGTATAACTGTATAGGTGAGTAAATGGGTGTGTGCTTAATTTTTTGCATGACTGACTAGGTGTGTGAGTACCTCTATGGATGAGTGGCGGTGTGTGAGTGTTTATATAGGTGTATGAGTGCATATAATAGCCCTGTACTGAGTGACTATAAGTATGAGTGACTGTACGGGTGAGTGAGTAGATGTGTGTGTGTAGACCTAAGAATCAGTGAATGTGTATATAGTAATTGGTGTTGGAGTGTCTATGGTTTTGACAATGGCAGTCTGTAATTTACAGTGGGTGTATCAAAAGTAACCCTGGGCATTGAATTCCGCTCCGCTCGCGGAATTTGCGGAATTTAGACAATTTCGCATTCCGCGGAGAACGCGGAATTGCCAACAATTCCGCGATCCACGGCGAAGCGGAATTATTTTCTTGTTCGCGCTTTAAAAATGCATTCTAGCGCGCGCGATTATGACTTACCGGGATTCCTGCGTTCGCCGACGGGTTTTCCTATTCGTTTGCGTGCGCCACGAGATTTCGGTAGCCGGCCGCGCGATCCTGCGAGAGTTTGCGATCGCGAACACGTCATTCGCCGCGCCATCGGACAACGCGAGAGTGTGCGATCGCGAACACATCATTCGTCGCGCCATCGTGCACCACGAGAGAGATTGCGGTCGCGAACACGTCATTCGGGCGCGCCATCGGATTTCCGGCGGAATCTTTGTAAACCTGCGATCCCGAACACGCAAAATTTTTAATCTGGAGAAGAATAATATCGCGAGCAGCATAAAACCTACTATAAACTGATGATTTCCATGGAAAAAAAACCTCAGATTGATATTTGGGTGTCCTTTTTTTCATTTTTTGGGCGGGGGAGAGGGAGGAAGTGCCACAGAGTCTACTACTTCCTGTTCCTTTCCAGCAGGCTCCTCCCAGTGCTTTCTCCATCTCCTGTTCATTTTTCACTTGGATTTGAGCTGGAAGGATCACTCTTTGTGTCTGCTGCATCATTATCATTGGATTTGAGGATTTTTGGATTTGAGATTTTACAAGTAAGTTGGTGTTGTTTGATTGGGTCATTGCAGTTGCTGCAATTACAATTTTTTTAATTTTCATCATTTTAAAAAATAAATATAGTGGTGGGTAGCCACTGTAGCCAGTAGGCCCAGAGCTAGTCATGGGTGGGTGCATGATGAAACATGATGAAACAACTGTTCCTTTGCTGTGTGATGTATTTTTTAATTTCAAACATCATTTAGGGGGCATGGATGGCGTTGGATTGAATTGCAAAATGTGTATTTTTGGGTGTATTTCAGTTTTTGGGCTGTGTGCTAAATACATGCCTTAGTTGTGTGTGGTGTGCTGCAGGCCTTGTTTAGCCCTGTGGATTTTCGTTTTTGCATTTTATTGCATTACAGGCAAAGCAGTGTTGTTTACCATGCAGCCTTTGCCTGGCTATTATAGGTCTGTTTTCAGTACATTGTTTTCCAGGCCTCCTGCTTGTTGCTTGTGATTTGTGAGTGTCCATGTGGCTGGTAGCCATTTCTGGTGGGAGTTATAAGTGTGCTGCTTTTTTTGCCATATAGCCCTGCATGTGTTTCCTTTGTGACCTAGGCTTCTTGTTGTTGTGGGCCTGGCCATGAGGCTGGTGGCCATTTTGAAGCCAGGCAGTGTGCTTTTTGCCATAGGCCTGCATTGTCTGTCTTCAGTTTCTTGTTGTTGTGGGCCTGGCCATGAGGCTGGCGGCCATTTTGAAGCCAGGTAGTGTGCTTTTTTTCCATAGGCCTGCATTGTCTGTCTTCAGTTTCTTGTTGTTGTGGGCCTGGCCATGAGGCTGGCGGCCATTTTGAAGCCAGGCAGTGTGCTTTTTGCCATAGGCCTGCATTGTCTGTCTTCAGTTTCTTGTTGTTGTGGGCCTGGCCATGAGGCTGGCGGCCATTTTGAAGCCAGGTAGTGTGCTTTTTTCCATAGGCCTGCATTGTCTGTCTTCAGTTTCTTGTTGTTGTGGGCCTGGCTATGAGGCTGGCGGCCATTTTGAAGCCAGGCAGTGTGCTTTTTGCCATAGGCCTGCATTGTCTGTCTTCAGTTTCTTGTTGTTGTGGGCCTGGCCATGAGGCTGGCGGCCATTTTGAAGCCAGGTAGTGTGCTTTTTTTCCATAGGCCTGCATTGTCTGTCTTCAGTTTCTTGTTGTTGTGGGTCTGGCCATGAGGCTGGCGGCCATTTTGAAGCCAGGCAGTGTGCTTTTTGCCATAGGCCTGCATTGTCTGTCTTCAGTTTCTTGTTGTTGTGGGCCTGGCCATGAGGCTGGCGGCCATTTTGAAGCCAGGCAGTGTGCTTTTTGCCATAGTCCTGCATTGTCTGTCTTCAGTTTCTTGTTGTGGGCCTGGCCATGAGGCTGGCGGCCATTTTGAAGCCAGGTAGTGTGCTTTTTGCCATAGGCCTGCAAGCTTGTAGCCTAGTCTGCCAACAGGCCTTTCATCCAGTGGGCCCAGAGGTAGTCAGGGGTGCATGAAACAACTGTTTCTGTGTGTTCTGTTGAATATAAACATCATTTAGGGCACATGGATGGCATTGGATTGAATTGCAAAATGTGGATTTATTTTTGGGGTGTATTTCAGTTTTTGGGGGTGTGTTACATGCCTTAGTTGTGTGTGGTGTGTTGCAGGCCTTGTTTAGCCCTGTGTATTTTCGTTTTTGCATTTTATTGCATTACAGGCAAAGCAGTGTGGTTTACCATGCAGCCTTTGCCTGGCTATCGTAGGCCTGTTTTCAGTACATTGTTTTCCAGGGCTCATGCTTGTGGCTTGTGATTTGTGAGTGTCCATGTGGCTGGTGGCCATTTCTGGTGTGAGTTATAAGTGTGCTGCTTTTGCCATATAGGCCTGCATGTGTTTCCTTTGTGGCCTAGGCTTCTTGTTGTTGTGGGCCTGGCCATGAGGCTGGCGGCCATTTTGAAGCCAGGCAGTGTGTTTTTTGCCATAGGCCTGCATTGTCTGTCTTCAGTTTCTTGTTGTTGTGGGCCTGGCCATGAGGCTGGCGGCCATTTTGAAGCCAGGCAGTGTGCTTTTTGCCATAGGCCTGCAAGCTTGTAGCCTAATCTGCCAACAGGCCTTCCATCCAGTGGGCCCAGAGATAGTCAGGGGTGCATAAAAGAACTGTTTGTGTGTTCAGTTGAATGTAAACATCATTTAGGGCACATGGATGGCATTGAATTGCAAAATGTGGATTAATTTTTTGGGTGTATTTCTGTTTTTTGGGGTGTGTTACATGCCTTAGTTGTGTGTGGTGTGTTGCAGGCCTTGTTTAGCCCTGTGTATTTTCGTTTTTGCATTTTATTGCATTACAGGCAAAGCAGTGTGGTTTACCATGCAGCCTTTGCCTGGCTATCGTAGGCCTGTTTCAGTACATTGTTTTCCAGGCCTCATGCTTGTTGCTTGTGATTTGTGAGTGTCCATGTGGCTGGTGGCCATTTCTGGTGGGAGTTATAACTGTGCTGCTTTTGCCATTTAGGCCTGCATGGTTTTCCTCTTGGCTTACTGCTTGCATCCATCCCCTTTGCCAGCTGCAGCTCCCTGAATGATGTGATGAGCAAATAATTTAATGCCAAACAGGGTCCACTTCTATTACATTTGTATTTTGGTTGTCCTGACAGTGTACACAGTATACCATGAAAGCCCTTGTTGACAGTCTCACAAATGGCTACACTAATTTATATCTTTTATTTGTTTGTTTGTACTACTAGTAATTGAACCACAACAACAAATGCAACATTTCACTGATGTTCTTCTCCTGGCTTCTTTGCTTTTAGGTGCACAAAAAGACAGAGGAGGAGGTGTCATCATCATCATCACCCGTTGTACTGCCAGGCTGAAGTCCTGCTGCGCGTCACGTCCACGTGTGACCACAGACATCTCTGCAACTTGTGCACCTGCGTCCTGCTGACATCTGAAGAAGATGGCCCCAAAGAAAGGTACCAGGTCCTTTAGTAGCAAGAAAGTTGCCAGTGAGAAGAAGGGAGAGAAGAAGGAAGTGGCACTTGCCAAGACTGGGGTGCCGGCCGATGTGTTTTTTGGTAAAAAAAAACTTACGCCTGCAGCAGCGGTGTCCAGCGGGGACCAAACTGGGAGCAGCACCTCTGCATCAGTGGCCCCACCCCAGCAACCTAGGCCGAAGCCCATGACTGTGGCAGAGGTAGCCAGTCTACTAACGACCAGTGATATTGAAATGTCATTATCGCAAAGTAGTACCCAATCCACGCACTCGCAGGCGCAAACTCAGGAGATAAGTGGGCAACCCCAGCCGCAACCCGAACCGCAGCTGGAACTGCAACCACAGCCGGAACCACAGCCGCAACCCGAGCCGCAGCCGGAACCGCAACCACAGCCGGAACCGCAACCACAGCCGGAACCACAGCCGCAGCCGGAACCACAGCCCACAATAGTAGCTGTTCCACCTGAAGTAGGGGCAGTTCAGGAAATCGAGCTTTTTGCAGACGAAGAGGAGCAAGCCACTGTTCCATAAGATCCAGTGTCTTCCATACCCCCAGCAAGGAAAAGGAGGCTTAGTACATCAACTTCTTCTTCAAGCCCCGCTTCTGATGATCTAGATGCCACTTGGAAGCCACCAGCTCAGCCTGAGAGTGATGCACACCACAAGACAAGGCTAGTGAAAAGGAAGGTTCCAGAAAGCCTTACAGTTATGGAGGTAGATGTAGACGAGGGGGGTGATGATGATGAAGAGCCAGTCATCACGAACATCACTCCTGGGCCTGCGGAGATGGAGACCAACATTATTAGACTATCCCAAATCGCTGCGAGGGATGTAGCACGGATACCACCAACACAGGTAATGCCAACACGACCTCCAGCTTCCATATTTGCCTTTGCAAAGGCCCAGCAGGGACCTACATCAAGCTCAACCACCACCTCAGTAGGTGGTGGTAATGTAAGTGCACAGAGTCAAATTCCATGCACACCATCCATTTCATCTGGTATTGAAAGTGGCACCTCCAGCAGCTGCAGAAAGTTCTCCTCCCCAGTTTGGGACTTCTTTTCGGTTAGCAGTAAGGAGGAGAACATTGCTATATGCTCAATTTGTCGGCAGGCTGTTAGGTGGGGTAAGCTTGGTACAAACTATGGTACCGGAGGACAAACAAGTCATCTCAAAAAACACCACACTATCAGGTGGGAGGCTCACCTACTTCACTTACAAAAAAGTAAAACTGGACCCATTGCTGTTGTTGGGGATGAAGAAGTAGGGGAAGATATGATCGCGGTGGAAGGTCAACAAGAGGGAGACATTTATAGCCCTACCCCCAGCAGTGTACTGATAACGCCCACATCCTCAGCAACATCTCAGTGGCACAGTAGTAAGAGTCAACATGAGACACCAAGGCAACCGGGCACTGCAATGAGCAAAAGTGCAGCGTCGTTGAGCCTAGCTGGCTTCAAGAAGAAAGGTGCACCACTAAGGAAAATATTCCAGCCTACCATTGACAGCATGCTTAGGTCGGAGGGGCAGTACCAACGCAACCACCCAACGGCACGGTTGTACAATGCGAAGCTGGCTAAAATGTTAGCGCTGGACATTCTCCCTTTTTCATTTGTGGAAGGGGTGGGTTTCCTTGAATTTGTGTCAGCCATCTGCCCTAAATGGAAGGTTCCCAGCCGTTCCTATTTTGCCCGAGTTGCTGTTCCAGCACTACATCACGATGTGCTTGAATTGGTTGGACAAGCTTTGCAGCAGAGTGCTGTTCACAAAATCCACCTGACAACAGACATGTGGACCAGTTGCCAAGCCACTGATTACATGTGCATCACTGCACACTGGGTCTCTTTTGTGGGGGTTAGAGACAAGCTATCTGAAGTAGGTGCTGTTGACACAGCTGCAATTTTTAATGCTTCTCGGAAACATGCAACTATAGCCATGTTCGCCATGGAGAAATCTCATACTGCTGAAAACATTTTGGAAGAGTTTAACAACAAGGTCTTTGAATGGCTGCGCCCCAGAGGGCTTCACATTGGTTTTGTTGCCACGGATAATGGCAGTAATATACTTAAGGCCATGACGCTTGGTAAGTATTTCAGGGTCCCGTGTTTGGCCCACTGCATTAACATTATAGTTCAAGACTTTCTGAAAAAAGAACCCATAGTCAGCAACTTACTGACCACCTGCCGCAGAATATGCACGCATTTCAGCCATTCTTTTAAAGCCCGGAAGCAGCTGAGGATCATTCAACGTGACTATAGAATGCCAGTCAAAGCACTGATCCAGGAGGTGGCAACACGTTGGAACTCAACGTATTACATGCTTGACCGTCTGTTTGAGCAGTACAGACCAATCAATGAATATGTCATGCAAAGGGCGGATGCTGCTGTGAAAGGTATGACCCTTCAGGTGGACCAATGGTGCCTAGTTAAATCTCTTACAGAGATGCTTCTTCCTTTCGAGGTCTTCACACGTGAAGTCAGCAAGGAGGACTGTACTATGGGCCAAGCTATCCCATTGTTGCACATGCTAGAGCAAGAGCTGAAGAGGGTGTGTGAAGCGTACATAGGTGTGGAGGAAAAAAAGAAGCATACCAGTTGGCGGAGAGCTTATCATGTCGCTTAAGTGAAAATGCAAGGGTGCAAAATAAGATTCTGTCACAACAACATTACATTTGTGCCACAATTCTGGATCCACGGTACAAAGCGGCACTGCACAGTAAGACATTACTCCCTTTTTCAGAAGTGGATGTTGCCCGGTACAAAACTTGGATAGCTGAGGCAGCCAGTACATTGGAAAATGAACGGCTGGTAATTAAAGGCCTCAAACCCACATCAAGTACTGCAGCAGGGCATCCTGCGTCAAGTTCAACTTCAGAGCCTGTGGGCAGTGCATTTGGTTCACAGCTGTCACCAACACTATCGACAACAGCAAGAACCGGATCATCATCAGCCCCAGTACAAACGGCACAGAATTGGTATTTACAGCAAGGACTTGCTAGGTCCAGTGCTGATGCAAAGACAAAAGAGGGCGCACTAAGTTTAGCACCCCTGAACATTGACCGAATGGTCCAGGCCTACCTGGATGACCCAACAGAGGTCTACATTGATCAAAACCCATTGCGGTATTGGTATGGCAAAAGGGGCCAATGGCCAGTGCTCAGCAGGCTGGCGATCAACTATCTGGCTTGCCCTATCGCAAGTGTCTCTTCTGAACGTGTTTTCAGTGCTGCTGGTTCCATTGTAACAGTGAAAAGGACCAGTCTCTCACCCATAAACGTGGAGAGGTTAACCATGATCAAAATGAATCAGCAATTTATACCACCGAATTATACAATACATGAATCAACCCAGGAAGATGAGGACAGCGGCTCAGGTGATGGAAGTAGCGTGTTGGATGCTGATTACCTACTTCTGGTTGAACCTCCAGAGTTTGAGGACGAGCTATACTTCCCTGACGGTGACAACTAGGCTTCCAGTTCTTACTGTGGTTCTCCCTTATTTACTTCTATTTCTGTGTCTGTCTTTCTGTTTGGAAACTTCAAATCACAACAAATCCATCACCACCGTCTTCGTATTTTATTGCCTTATGAGTTTCAACTCTCTGCATTTCAGTCCACTCCTCCGAGTCCTGTTCCTCCATCCTCCTGAATCGACCTAAATCTATTGCCCTCAAGCCAGATGATGATTGGATGTAGCATAATCGAAGAAAAACTAAAATCTTGCCTCGTTGAGTCTCTCCAAAAGAAGTGGAACATGATGATGACTACTATAGCTATCCTCCTTTCCGAGCCGATACAGACTGCCCATTAACTGAAGATGAGAAGGAACAGGTAATGAATGATGACATGCATTGGACGCTGACTGAGTGATTTGTGTTGTTGTTGTTTGTAGTGCATGAAGGTAATTCATTGTGTACTATTATCTAATCTACACACTAAAAGTAACCCAATGCAATGTTTCTTTCCAATCTTGTTTTTCAATAACAATTTTCTACTTCTACTGCAGGCCGATCCATTGCATTTTGAATATGGAAAGGGGACTCAATCTGTACACTACTGCACACTGAGTTGGACAACACACCATGATGATGACCACAGTGACATTATCTCTTCGCACTCCAGTCACTCAGTACGATCCGAGATGATTGATGGAATAACTCAGTGCGTTTCATGAGTGCATTACAAGGTAACCAAGTCAACAACAACCACTGCAGACCTACATGTCTGTGTAGTGGTGGAGTCGAGTGTGGTGGTATGGTATGACTGACAGCGGGGCATTGATTTAGTCACTTAATTTGTAAAATGCTATGTTGCTGTATATCTGCTTTGTCTGCCTCTGTCAAAAAAGGTACGCTAAATGGAGGATGTGTCACGGGTGCCGTGGGCCTGCTCAGTCCTGTTGTTGTTGGAGGTTAATGCTGGAAACAGACTAGAGTAGACATGATGTATCCAAATCCATGCCGCCTCTGAAAGTGTTCTTGTTGCACTCCACCGTAATTTAGGCATTTTTTTCTACTTGATTTTTCAATATCCCTTTGGTTTTCCCATCTGCAATTACAGGCCGGCCCTTACCCTGTGCTACACTGGGAAAAACAACTCTCACTTACCTTACCAATGAATCTACATGTGCCAGGCAGGCAGTGGCGTCACGCAAGATTGATGGCCGGAGCGTCCATGGAATGGAGGACCAAGACGAACGCCGAGATGCAACTCCCCATTTTGACCAGGATAACATACAGTAACAGTATCAACTTTCATCATCTTTTAAATGTCGATTCTTTTTTTTGTCTTCAATCATTACTACTGTGGGTTGTTGTTGTTATGTTTGCTCTCTGCTTATATAATTCAATTCATCCCTACAGCATTTTTTGACTTTTCTTTGCTATCTTTAAGCCCGGGCGGGTACAAAAGAACAGAAACTGTATGTAATTCGGATCTCTCTGAGGGCAGACAGGCAAGGCAAATTGCATAATATACTGCTGCCCTGTACTGTCTAATTGTCTAGTAGTAGTAGTTAGTAATATCATTAACCATCAAGTTATCATCATCATGCATGCATTTCCTTTTTCTCCCTTAACTTATTTATGGATATGGTTGTCTGCCAATATTGTGTTTTGTTGTTGTCCATGCGTACTGTTTTTCTTTCTCAAACCTTTCCCAAAACCCCCTTCCCAACCATTCTTCAAACCCTAATCCTCTTCCCCCGGGCTGTGTGGCTTATTGAGGTGTGACTAAATTAAATGTACACCAATAATTTATCACACGCTTGCTGGGGCGGATGTGGCTAAAGCAACATAAATGCATTTTCAAGGCAGGGCGCGGATCTTCTTCTGCTTGCCCACCCTCCTATGAGCAGTATATTTGGGATTTTTTTACCAAAGGAACCGAATCCAGCAGCATTAAATGCCATCATAGATTGGATTTGTTGTCATCGTCCGAAACAGCACTAACGGTTACGCTTGTGTCGAGTCACGGACCACGGTGTACTGTAGGCCTAGTCGAGTGACTCGACACAGCTAGAGTTTGTAACTCTATGTACTAGGCTATCCCCGCAACCATTATGTTTCCTTGTATTTTGGCATATTATTGTTTGGCAGTAAGTTCCGTACTGTACTTTGTTCTACTACTCCTCCCACAGTCTCTCTCAGGCGACTGACTGTCTCATTTTCTTTTATTTGCAAGTGCTACTGCCAGGGTCTACTACTACTACCACCACAACCATGGCATGTTGGGAAAGAAAACCATTACCACCATGCAGCCATCGCCGTGCCCAAGTTAAACATCAAGCACAGGTAAGAGAAGAGGTTTGGGTGAGGCATAATTAATAACGGATTTTTTTTCATTAATTCTATTTCACACACACCTTTGAGTCCAGTTGCAGAATGCATAGATTATCAGGAGAGACTGACAGTACTAGTAGGACAAGTCCCTCAGTGACGGGTACCGCATCTGTCTGTTTGTGTCTTAGTAACTCAGCCAATTATTTAAATCAAACACTGGCTGTGGCACTGCACTAGCAAGGAAACCGTGTGACGTAAAACAGTAACCCCACCCACAAAACATTAACCACATCGTATATTAAGTCTAAATATGTAATTTAATACCCTAACAAAAATAAACTATGTAAAAAAATCCCACAACACCTGACCCACCCCTCTCCCTAACCCCAACCAATGTTCATGTCCCGCAACGAAAAAGTCCAACAAATGTCCAAAAGTCCAAAACCCAACGCCCGATTCCCACCCACCCAAATAAGATATAAAAAAGGGGCAATAAATAAATGGGGTCTCAGCGGGCTCGCCTCTCCAGGACATGGATGCGCTCCTCCAGGCAGGCCACGCGGTGCTTCAGCGCGCGGCAGTTGCATCCACAGTGGGGGTGGGCAGCAGTGCTTCTTCCTGTGTGGCGGAGGGTGGCTGACAGGCGGTGACGCCGTAAGACTGGGGGGGGGGTGTCTGGGGCCCGGGGCATTGGAGGAGGCTGCAGCTGCTGCCGCCTCCTCCTCCTCCTCCTCCTCTAGAAGAACCAGGCGCCGGTATTCGGGCTGTATGGCCTCCAGCTTACGGCGCCGGGCCTTGGCTGCCAACTCCTTCCTGTTGACTTTAGGAGTAGCTATATCAAGAAGAAAAAACAAGACTATTGTAAAGTATACTCTTAGCAAAGCAGTCAGACAAATACATTCTACACATAGTGGCACAGTAGCACTAGCAAGCACAGTACGTAACATTTGTGGTATGTATCTATCCTCCCACTACCTCGGCCTCGAACATTTGTGGGAGTTTCAGGCATTCCACCACCCATGCATCTGATTCATATCACACACCTATGCATGCATGCCACGTATCCTTCTCTGCCAGTCATAAATATAAAATCTCGCCCGTCCTGCCTCCTTCCACCCTTCTTTCCCTTTTCGTTCAACCCATCCATCAAGGTCATCTGATCAGACTTTTAGTCTTCTCCATAAAAATTTCACAGCTGAGTTGAAGTCCGATAGAGGCCATTGGTTACTCTCAGTAGACTCCCGTCGCTAATGCTATTGCTAATGCTGCTAAGTAAAGGGTGTCTTCTTCAACCGGCGTTCACAACTACTTCTTACTTAAGTCTCAACAGTACAGTATACATTACACCCTTGCAGCGAGTGTAATGTCAATAAGTAAGGATTAGGAATATAACTTACCACCGCCCGCCACTGCTGCTGGCTCACCCCCTGCAGCTACTCCAACTGCCGCATCGCCTGCACCCTCAGCGGCCGCGTCACCTTCACCGCTGGCCCCGGTACTGGTGGTCGGTAGTACGCCTAGAAAAAACATTACACATTTTTCAGATGCCATATACACCTCCCCCTATTTTTCACTAGCATGAATGGAAAAAAAGTTAATACATATACAACATACATCACTAGTATAAATCAGGTAGTAGAGTAGACACTAGTAGTGTTATATGGTCCCTAGGGTCATTTTAGTCTTTGCTAAGTTACCCCGAGCCATGCAACCATTTTAGCTCTGTCTTTTATTTTTGCGCAAGTTACCTCGTAGCTTGTTGTGAAATACGCCTTTGAGGCCACATGAGCTCATACTGCTACTGCTACTGTCTGAGCACTGCGTACAAGGTCGAAAAACAAGCGACTTTGTTATGGAGTTATGGTGTTAGTCCATATTGCTTATCCATAATTAAAAAAAAGCACTTTTTGGCACGACTGAGAAATGCTTGCACTATACTAACGCGCACCATTTTTCTCATTACAGACGGAAGATTCACTTATAAGAAGAACCAGAGCTTTGCAGAGCTTATGATGTAACCACTACTAGGTTCTTCTAAGGTGAGGGCTCCCCAGAATTCTCACATCTCCATTTAGAATTTTATATAAACTAGATTCCTACCAAGGGGAGGGTGGTTCGCCCACCACTGTTCAGGTATCATGATCTCGCCTTTTGGCTTCTATGGACTTGTAGTTGTAAGTAACTTGTAAGTCGAACTGTAACAATGTTTATTGTTTTAATCTTATACATTTTGCTGTTGCTGCTGCATTATACAACATACAGAGCTTGTCAGTTGGAAATAAAAAGAAACCTTTTGAACTTACATAGACTCGGTGGTATTTGGTGTGGACTTACACAAGAGTGAGCAAAAGGGTGTGCATTGCTTCCGCGACAGAGGTTGGGAGTGTTATGTTGTCTGGGTTGTCTACTCATTGGGTATTTTGGGGGGGGCGTTTCGGAGTAATGAGACACTATAACTAGTCGGTCAGGGGATTGTGGTGGCTTCCGATTGAGTTGTGAGGAAGGTCCAACCTCCCATCACCAACGTCCTATTTTCTTGTGCAAAGTTCTGTATGTGCAGAATCCCTACAACAGTAGTAGTATGTCCTATCCTATCTAAAATTCTAAAATGTGGTTGGGCATTTTCTTGGTGGGAATTGTCAAAAAGCCTCAAGAATAAGAAGACTAGAAGTAGTAGAAGAGGACAACCCAAACTCAATGGCTATAGCTATTGGTGAATGAGTTTTATTTAAAATATTTGAAATAAAGAGTGGGCAACTGGGCAAGCTTAGCTACAGACAGACTAATAGTAGTAGTACAGAGAGTCATAGCAGACGCAGTTAGAGGCAGGGATAACAAGAATTTAGAAACAGATAGTATAGAGCAAAGAAGATTTTGTAAAAATTCGAATTAGGATACCGAAATAATAGTTCGGAAAAAATAAGGTGCAGGAAAAGTTTTGGAAATATAATTATTAATATTAACCACTGGTGGACGTACTGGGGCCAGCAGCAGAGCCCTCGATAGAGGAGCGGTCCTGTCCCTGGGAGGCATCTTCCAGATCTTCTGGGCCCACCGCCTGCGACCCCGTCTTCTTGCCCCTGGGTGCTGCTGATCATGTAAGATTTCATAAAGAAAGAGACAAAAATTAAAGTTTGGTGTGAAATAAATAAAATATTTTAAAATAGGCACCAAAAACATTTTTGGTTACAAAAATTGCAATAAAATTGACCTATCTGATCGACTGGTAGTATTGCGAGATTCACGGACCGTCTAGCAAGCCTAACTACCACCTGACCTAGCCCACCTATTCCAATCCAGACGGGCCAATTGTTCAGTAAGTCTGCATTTCCATTTATTTTAGTCCTCAAAAATGCATAGATGGAGGACACATGCATACATTTTTGCATACACCAAATTGTTGGCTGGTTGCTGCTAATGTTCTGCTAGTGATGATATAAGCCTATTAACACTCAGTAAACAAACTACAAAAGGTTCTGCTAAGGACTGGGGTAAGCATCACTCAGCAGCCCGTGACGTGACAGAGGATGCGTCACGCACACAACTTACAAATTACCAACTAATAAGTAACTAAACCTATCAATCCACCACTATCCCTTCTTAGTGGCACGAGGACAAAGGAAGGACTACTCTCTCTAGCATTACATCACTTAAGTTCTCTAAAGTAAACTCTTACATAATCATCAGGCCAAGCGAGCGCAAAGTTGCAAACAAGTAAGATTAGTAGCGCCGAGCGCCTGTGTCATAACAATCACAGATTTTTAAACGTAATTTACCTGCAATGTAAGCAGCAGCATTCTTGCTTGTTGGAAAAAAAAAATATTCGCAATATATAACACAGAGCAGAAGAACACAAAGTTGTAATATTAAATAGCTACTCACCAAGCCCCGGGACCTCCACTCCTAGCAGGTCCAGCAGGTCCTGCTCCCGGTCCAGAATATCGGACCACCGGTGCGTCAGCTGATTCTGTGTGCGCCGGACACCAGAGCAGCGAAACACTGCCCGCCGCACCTTGCCCCACCGCTGCCGACGCTCCCGGAGTCCGTACCCGGACCCAGGCCTGCCGCCTGCTTTCAGGGTTAAGGGGAGGTGGCGCTGAACAAAAAAAAACAGTGCGGCCACCTCCGCCTCATTGAATAAGGCCCGTGCCTGCACCCCTCTTTGGCGCCGTCTTCCGCAAGGAAGGCGGTCGCGGCTCTGGCTCCGACTTCGAGCCCTGTGGCTGTGGCCCTTTGCCATGGTTCTGGGTAGGCGGGGGACGGAAAAGAAAAGGTAGGAATTAAATAAAGTAAGTAAAAGAAATGAAAAAGCAGGTAATAGAAAAAGTGGGAAAAAGTAGTTAAAAACACACAAAAAGTAGAGAGAAACTCAAAATATAGAATCAGGAAAATAGAGAGATAGATAATAAACAAAAAAGACCCAAAATAAGTTGACAGAAACAAAGGATTGAAAAGATAGAGGGAGGATTGAAAAGCAGGCCCAGAACCATAGAAATAGAGTGAAAAACAAGATGGCCGCGCCCATTGCGACCGCATGGGCAAGTTCGCGCGATATTTCCCCCCGAGCACGCAAAAGCGTCGCGAACACGTAATACGCGTTCCCGAACAGGAAACCCTTATCGCGAACGGGCGGGAGCATGCAATACGCGACCCGGAACAGGAAATACCATCGCGAGCGGGCGGGACAAGTGAAAACAAGATGGCCACGCCCATTAGCGACCGCATGGGCAAGTTAGCGATATATTTCCCCGCGAGCACGCAAAAACACATCGCGAACGGACGGGACAAGCAATTCCGCGATTTCGCAGAATTTCCGCGAGCTCGCGGAATTTGTTAGCAATTTCGCGAAGATTTGCGTAACGCGACTACGCAAATTCCGCCCACCCTTAATCAAAAGTTATATTAGGGTGTGAGAAGATGCATCAAATTATCACATGGATGATGTCATCAGTGATGTCATCAGTGATGTCATTTGAGATGTCATCAGTGATGTCATCAGTGATGTCACTGACCATGTCATGAGTGATGTAATATCTGACGTCATCAGCAGTGCATTGCGGGGGCACGAGTTATAGTTACCTAAACTAACTATAACGGGGGAATTTCACGGGTTTTGTACGAGTGTAATGTCCAACTACCTATAACTGTCCCTAAAACCTATGGTTTTTTCAGTGAATTTCAAAGGTTTTTTAAATGCTAATTTCTAACTATAACGTGTCTGAAACCTATGGTTTTTTCAGTGAATTTCAAAGGTTTTTTAAATGCTAATTTCTAATTATAACGTGCCTGAAACCTATGGTTTTTTAAGTGAATTTCAAAGGTTTTTTAAATGCTAATTTCTAACAATAACATGCCCGCCCCCTCCCTTCACAACTGTGCAAACACGCCCCGTGGCGCGTTTTAAGTTGGGGGATTAAGTTCCCTTGAATCATGAGGGTCCCTGAGGTCCAACTAGCCCACCCTGTACCTCCAGTATGCGCCAGGGAGCTGCGTTGCAGTGAGGTGTTCAGAGGCCACGCCCCTTTTACACCTCTCTGCAACGCAGCTCTGTGGTGCTTTCTGGACATACCTGGTGGGCTAGTTGGCCCCCAGGGACCCTCAGGATTGAAGAGGATTTAATTCCCCATCTTAAAACGCGCCACGGGGCCTGTTTGCACACATGTCACCTGAAGCCCCGCCCCCTCCCTTCACCACTGTGCAAACGCGCCCCGTGGTGCGTTTTAAGTTGGGGGATTAAGTCCCCTTGAATACTGAGGGTCCCTGGAGTCCAACTAGCCCACCATGTACCTCCAAAAAGCGCCACAGAGCTGCGTTGCAGAGAGGTGTAAAAAGGGGCGTGGCCTCTGTACACCTCTCTGCAACGCAGCTCCCTGGCGCATACTGGAGGTTCCTGGTGGGCTAGTTGGCCCCCAGGGACCCCCAGTATTCAAGGGGAATTACTTCCCCTTCTCAAAACGCGCCAGACTGCTGCAGGGAGGGGGTGGGGCCTCCGGCACAATGCCGGTCTTTTTTTTTTGTATGGGAGGGGGGCTGCGTGGCCCCCCTTTCCTCGGCCACTTTTGGCCACGGGGACCCCATCCCCCGGGGCCTGAGGATTTTTTTTTTTTTTTAAATTAAAATAAAACGGGAAGGGGGTTGCGTGGCCCCCCTTCCCTGGGCCTATATTGGCCCCAGGGACCCCATCCCCTGGGGCATGCCCTCTTTTTTTTAAATTTTATATATTTGGCGGGGGGCTGCGTGGCCCTCCTCCTCAGGCCATTTAAGGCCCCGGGGACCCCATCCCCCGAGGCCGGCCTTTCCGTATTTTTTTTTGGGGGGGGAGGGGGGCTGCGTGGCCCCCCTCCCAGGCCACTAATAGCCCCGGGGACCCCATCCACCGGGGCCTGGCCACTCATTGGGGACCATGGGGGGTCCCCAATCCCCGCACGGTCCCGCCGGCTCCCCGCGTCCTGTCGGCATTGCTTTTCCAAAAGGGGAGCTGCTGACATGCAGCTCCCCTTATGGAAAAGCAATCTGCTTGCTTCATTGAAGCGAGAGCAGGTTTCCCTGCTCTCGCTTCAATGAAGCAAAGCAAGTTTGGAATGA
Source organism: Calotriton arnoldi (assembly GCA_963921515.1). Classification (NCBI taxonomy): domain Eukaryota; kingdom Metazoa; phylum Chordata; class Amphibia; order Caudata; family Salamandridae; genus Calotriton; species Calotriton arnoldi. Next base: position 488,291 of record CAWUFW010009613.1, on the reverse strand, counting down.
CAGGACGGGAGCCGTGAGGCTCCCGTCCTGCCATTGCAAACAGCAGTGTCCCGGGGTAGGCACCCCGGGACACTGCAGGAGCTGGCCCTGGGGGGTGGCGGTCCCCAGGGCCACCACAGGCTCCAGGAGGGGGGCCGCGCGGCCCCCCTCCCTTCAATTGCACAGCCCCGGGGAGGTGGTGGTCCCCGGGGCTTCGGGGGTCCAAAACGGACCCCCACATTTATTTTCTAAGTGCCCCGGGGAGGTGGCGGTCCCCGGGGCATGTGGGGGGGCTGGAGCCCCCCCACACAGTTGATTAATAAAAAAAAAAAGAAGCCCCGGGGAGGTGGCGGTCCCTGGGGCTGCGGGAGGGCGGAGATCCCTCCCGCACAATTTTTTATTTAAAGCCCCATGGGGTGGCTGTCCCCGGAGCTTGGGGGGCCTTAGAGGCCCCCCACATAAAATATAAACCCACCCCCCGCATGCCCCCGGGACTTGGGCCCCCCGGGGGAAAAATAGCATCGAAGCGCGGGAGACCGCGCTTCGATTTTTTTTTTTATCGGCGGGATCCGCACACCCTAAGCGCATCCCGCCGATTTAAAAAAATAAATAAATGCTTTTTTCTGCCCAGGGGGTCCTTGTGGGACCCGCTGAGCAGACCTAGGGGGTCAGGGTGTTTCTACCCTGCCCCCTTTTTGCGCTTTGCGCACTTGTTTCTGTCCCTTGGTTCTACCGAGGGACAAAATGGCTGCCAACACTTCCTGATTTGTTGTGTTGACAGCCACTTGACAGCCAATTAGCATGCAGCTCGTGATCGGGAGGGTACGCGGACCCTACTCGGCCATAGATATATATGTGACTTTACTTTTGATTTTCTCAGGAACTACTGAACGGATTTACACCATTTAAGCAAAAGGCACGACACTGAACCAAGGGCTACCTATTTGCCAAATTTGGTGTAATTCCGTTCAGCAGTTCGGGCTGTAGCTGCGATTAAATGATCCTATGGAAAAATGAATGGGGAAAACACGTTTTGGGACCCCCCTTTTTTCTCGGCCCCCGCTTGACGAATCACCCCGAGACTTTTAGGGTAGGAGCGGACCGGAGCGGGCCACAAAGTTTGAAAATTTCGCGAAGATTCGTCAACCGGCGCAAGAGTTATTTCAAATAGAATGTTGCAGATTTCCTATGGAAAATACTATCCTAACTATAACTATCTACTGGCGACCGCCAGTAGATAATATGTATATATATATGTTGATATTTATATATGTATACACATATATACATATACATGTAATGTAATGTAATGTAATGTAAGCAAGACTTGTAAAGCGCACTGCCACCCTACGGGTATCCTGGTGCTGAAATGCGCATACCTTGCCGAAGACAGGGATAATCAGAGGAGAGAAGGCTAAAAATGATACTCTGGGAAAAAGGCAGGTCTTTATTTTTTTCCTGAACTGCATCAGGTTCTCCATCTGTCTAAGTTCAAATAGGAGTTTGTTCCAGAGCCGTGCCGCTGCGGCGCAGAAAGCCCTTTCTCCCAATTTAAATCTTCTAAACCTAGGCACTTTCACCAGTTTAGCTGAGGATGAGCGAAGATTACGGCTAGGGACATACCACTCAAATTTATTCTGCAACGGTATAGGTCCAAAGCCATGTAGAGCTTTAAAAACAATACAGAGTGACTTAAATTGTATCCTCTGTGATACTGGAAGCCAATGAAGCTCTGAAAGAGCCTGAGAGGCTGAAGATCGTCGTGGTCTCATTAAGGCTAATTTAGCCGCTATTGTCTGGATCCTCTGAAGTCTCCCGATCAAATACCTTGGGGACTCCAACAATAAGGCATTGCAGTAATCAAGCCGACTTAAGATAATACGTCTTACTATCAGTGCTCTGGTTTGAGTTGGTAGTAGTGGCAACATTTTTACATTAAGAATGGCTTTGATTATAGGGTTTTTTAGATGAAATAATGGATTTATTTAAAAAAACGCTAGCCATTTGCAATGTCCAACTCAAAAGTTGCATGTTTAATCATAAGCATACTTTATGTGAGCAAGAGAATTTTAAGTGAATTTGAAACATGTCTTTTATGTCTATGAATGTCTTGCACACGTGGTACGCCACACCAGCACTCGTCACTTTAAAAATGGATTGTTACAATGGTACCATGTCATGTGATCAAGGCTCGTCGAGAGCCGAAACGCGTAATGGCGACCATGCAATAAAACAACTGTAAGCACGAAACTGTGGTCCGTATCCGTCTGTGGAGTATTGCCAGGAGTTGACGGAAGTGTAGATATAATAAGCCGAGGAGTCTTTATACGGATCCCCTCTTCAATCTGGACGACGCACAAAAAGAGACATTTTGTTCCGGGGAAACCTGGAGCGGAAAGGAATCCGGAAGGAGAAGTCGCGTCTCACCCCCCTAAGCCGGCGAGCACCGTAAATCCTGACCGTAAACTGTTAGACTGTTAGACTGAGTCGGAGGACCCAGACGAATCACGCTATGTTTCAGGTAGGCGTAATCGGCATTGTGGGGAGGAGAGGTGTGCAAGACGGGAGTAAAAGCAACCACATTCACTGGCAGCAAACTCCCCGACTACCAATAACTTAAATCAAAATTGCAATGTCGGCGGACATGGTTCGCGATCGAGAGGCGACAGCGCTAGAAATGTTTAGCGACTGCCCAGTGGCAACGAGTGCGATAATGACTAATACAGTAACAATGAAAAAAGATGAGAATGAACAAAGTAAGTGGTGGGAATCGCGTTCCCTGCAAAGATACATTGATGTAGGCAGAATCCCTCGAGGCTTACGTATACTCATAGCGCCAAGCTAAGAAAATCCGAACTCCAATATGATGCGCGAATGGGCAGAGTGCAATCTTGAGTCATCCAGAAGACTAGTAATAATTTGGTAAAATATGCTGACATAGACCGCACGGAACTCCTAGAGGAAATTGACAAAATCAATGAGGAACTAGAGAGTATGGGACAAGCGGAAGAGAAGGCTAAATTGCGAAGTGAAATGATAGCGCATTTAAAGAGAGAGGAAGATCAAATTAAGGAGAGAAAGACATATAAATTTCATTGTGACAAGACTGATGACGAACTGGGGCAAATCTTTACATTTGCAAAGAAATATGAGGCGCTACGTATTTCTAAGTACAAAACCCGTTTGGATCCAAAAGCAAGCACATCCAAAAGTGGTGAAATTGGATCCAACACGTCCCAATCAGAAATCAGTTCAACGGTTGACAGCGAATCGGAACAAGAGTCCAGAACGCAAAGAAGGGGTCAGCAGACTCAAAAACTAACGTTGGAAGAGGAGCTCAATTTTTTATGCTACGACCGGAGACAAACTCTCTGGCCCAGAGTACAGAGAACCAACGTAGAGCAAACAGAAACTATGAGCGGAAACAAAGGAGGAAAGCGAGCAGGAAACGCTACCAAAACAAAAAAATCAACGGTCGGACGTTGGAAAAACAAATGAGCAGCAACAGCAGGGATGACAATACTATCATAAATCTTGCCAATATAGTACTGTCTGAGGATGAAAAACAAATTTTGTGCTTAGGTTTATCATACTGCCCAAACAGCAACTTTAACTATGCAAAAACAAGACTTGATGTATATAAAAGTGTGCGAAAATTAAAATTGAAAAAATTTCACATTTTAGCAAATAAGGATTCAAGCCAACACAAATCAGAACAAGGAGTGTCAATACAGCTTGATTTGCCAGCTAATTTGACGCAGTCTGATGTACCTCTAATAAATGATTTACAGGAACTTTGGGGCCAAGGAAATGAAATTCCAGCAATGGATGGTAATGAAGGGGAAGACATCTCAACTAGGACATCAACTGTAAAAACAGGAGCAAGCAATTTGCAAACCTAAATCCACCTTTAACCCCGTCTCTCTAAGGGACTCAATTGACATTTTTCATGAGCAAGTAGTGGATCAAATCAAGCAGTTGAACTACAAGGTCCAAAATACTATAAACAGGTACAACTGGCGGGATCGTAAATACCATGAACTCATGAAAAAACTAAAAGAGAACAACAAAATAGTGATACGTAATTCCAACAAAGGCGGCAATATTGTTATATGGGCCAAGGATGAATACACTAAGGAAGCGTATTCACAATTAAATGATAGAACATGCTACCTCAGAATGAATGTTTCCAATTTGAAATCAATTTATACAGAATTTTATCATAAATTACAGGCATGGAAAACAGATGGGTTAATAACAACTCAGGAATACACATTTTTGAAAAACGACAACCCTGTTATACCCACAATATACTTTATTCCTAAAGTCCACAAGGATCCTGTGAAACCTCCAGGCAGACCAATCATATCTGCCCGAAATAGTTTATTGGAGCATACTTCACAATATGTGGATTATTTTTTGCAAGACCACGTAAAAGCTCTACCCTCATATGTACGGGACACAAGTGATTTCCTCAGAAAATCAAATGGAAAAGTAGTTATTGCCTTATGGCATTAGACGTAACATCTCTATACACAAGCATACAGCATGTAGACGGAGTGAGAGCGCTTGAACATTTTCTGAACAAAAAACAGGGACATTCGAAAGAACACAATAGAATGTTGTCAGAAATGGTCATGTTTTGTTTGAAGAATAATATATTTATGTTCAACAATGTATTATATCAGCAGACAAGGGGCGTCACAATGGGGGCCAGCTTCTCCCCCAGTTATGCCTGTTTACACATGGGGTGGTGGGAGGAGCTGGTCCTTTGGATCAAACACTCCAACTACATACACCAGAACATCAAATCGTGGCTACGATTAATTGATGACCTGTTTGTTATCTGGGATGGGACAGAAGATCAGGCAAAAGAATTTGTAAATGTTATTAACACTAATGAGTGCAACTTACATTTTACAGCGACAATCAGCAACACAACAGTGAATTTCCTAGATACACAGATATATATTAAGAATGATAAAATTGAAACAAGGGTGTTACGGAAAGAAACTGCGGGAAATTCAACATTGCATGCCAGTAGTGCCCATCCTAGACACTTAATAAACAGTATCCCCTATGGGGAGATGTTACGACTGAGGCGCATACACAGCAATCACGAGGATTTGAAAATAGCACAGGTAGAAAGTAGGGGAAGTTCCTAGAAAGAGGCTATTCCCTAATATCATTGATGGGGCTATCCTAAAATCCATGACCAAGGAAAGAGAGGAAACACTGAGAGACAAAAAGCAAGTCTAAATCTAGAAACTTTCAAGTTAAGGGATGAAATGAACTCAGAAACAAGTGATTTCAGGATAATCATGGAATACAGCAATCAACATAAAAAGTTGCAGTCGATTGTAAAGCGCAACTGGCCTCTGATACTCAACGATCCAATTATTGGACCACTGTTACCACAGAGAGTATCCATAACATACAGCAGAGGACCGTCCATGCGTGATTATCTGGTAAAGACCTGTCCCGAAACCATAGAGGGAACCAGCTGGTTGCAAACCCATAAAGGGTTTTTTAAATGCAAAATTTGCAAAGCATGCCAGCAGGGAGAGAACAAGACCACATACCAAACTCTGTTTAGCACAAAAGAGCACAAAATAACTAAATTGTTGACTTGTAAAACTGATCATGCAATTTACGTGCTGTCCTGCCCATGTGGATTACAGCACATAGGAAGCACTAACTTACAAGTACATAAAAGAGTGCTACAACACATGAGGGCTATAGTTAATCAGGACAACATGTACCCGGTGGCACAACATTTTAAAGAGCACCACGAGTCCAACAGTCTAGGTCTCCGATACTTTGTAATTGATGCGGTTCCCCCAAGTAGGAGAGGACGCAATAGGGAGACCAGTCTGAGAAAGTTAGAAACCCGATATATATTGGAATTGGACTCGAAGCAGCCAAAGGGCTTAAACATAGAGGATTTATATACATGCCTTTAGATGGTTTTAAGATATTTTGTAACGATTTTATCCAATATTTAATATTTAATATTTAGGATATAATGTTTTATACACATACTTATACATCATTTTATTATGTATAATGTTGTATTTGGTTATGTATTTATTTATTTATTTAAATATTTATTGGAGACTGCCATTCTTAAAATCTGCCCATATATACATAGATATATATATATATATACCCTGCACAGAACAACAACAATAATGATGATTTTTAAATCTGCCCATTTTTTGCACATTGTACAGAACTTTGAGTTCACACTATTAAAAACGTAACTAAGCTAAAACATAAAGAGGGCAAACACCCCCAAACAGAAAAGTATGTCAGACAGGAGGAAGGAAAAAACAATAGGAGTGGGGAGAATAACATCCTCAAAAATGGCCTTAACAAAAGAAATCAAATGTAAAACCACTAACTTACGATTAGAAAATGACGAATGTAAAAGTACATAAAAGTATTAGAATCTCGCACTAAGCACTTATTCACTTTAGCACCATTTGCACATACCACAATGAGCACTTAATTACAGCACAAAAGACAGATTTAAGACATGTGAATTGAACACTAACAAGTTCATAACTAATTGGGGCAAAGTGTCTATAAGATAAACAAGAACCGAATGTATTTCACAGTGATAACTTGTTTACAATAGGAGGCATATGAATGTTGGGGCAAAAGTACGATATATTGACTGCATTAAGAACGGCTTTAATTATAGGGTTTTTTAGATGAAATAATGGATTTAGTTTATAAAAAAACGCTAGCCATTTGCAATGTCTAACCCAAAAGTTGCATGTTTAATCATAAGCAGGTGTCTGATGTCCAAGATGGTCGCCGAGTAGGAGCTCTCCCTCTGAGCTCCTGGGTTGGGGAATACCAAATCGGTATTTATCCCCTGTTTTACCCGTCCATCCGACCCCCCCCCTTGTTACCATCGTTAACCACAGCCCGAAGAAAACAACAAAGAATAAAGAAAATATCTCGTAAGTGACTTACCTCATGAATCTCGACTCTGCAAGGACTCGACCGGACCGCTCAACGACCTCCTCGCAGCTTGGCTCCCGAGCCACGCCAGCCATCCTTCCACGCCGAAGCTGCCACAAGAGGTCCAGCAGTATTCTGTCTCTCCCTTGAAGCCGATGCCAGAAATAGACACGCCGGGACCCCTCAAACTTCGCCAAAGACCCGGTAGGCCCGCACAGTGACTCCCTGCTGCACGGCTCCCGGATTGGACCAACCTTCCTCAGACGCCAAATTTGCCCCGAGGTCCCTAACAACAAATCTGCATGCCTCGAAGTCGATGCCAGGAGCAGACCCTCCGGTGCCCGAACTTTCAATGAAGAGCAGCACGGTTCCTCTCCGGCTGCACTGACGGCCTCCCCCGACCTCCGATCAACGCTGGGATACCCTGAGCCTCCTACCGACAAAGCCCCTCAATTTCACCAAAGGATCTCGACAGCCGCCGATGTCTCGAGCCGCAATCGACGGTCCAACGCCGCTCTTGCTTCAAGCCGATCTGGGCGATGTGGGGTTTTACTGGGCCTTTGCCGCCGAGGCCTCACAGCTTGACTCCCGGATAATTATCATCCGCCGATCTTTTGGAGTCGCTGTCGACGATTTGAGCCCGCTCCTGCCTCCTGCCCCCTAACACACGAAAAGGAGAGGCACTGCTTGGTTCCGGCCCGGGTAAGCACGACTTTCTCCCATCCCCCGGCCGGGCCTTCACTGGGCCTTTATCCAGCCGAGGCCTCACAGCTTGACTCCCGGATTATGGCATCCGCCGATGCGTGGGAGTCGCTCTCGAAGGTCTGAGCCCGCTCTTGCTTCCTGGTGCATAAAGGGCCCCCCCTATGCCCCAACACACGTGAATCGGAGGTACTGCATAGCTCCGGCCTAGATGAGCTCTCTGGCTCGCTAACGACTTTCCCCCATCCCCCGGCTGGATTGGAGCCCCATAGGCCGATGCCCTCCTCAGCCGCCCCCCCCCCCACTGTAACGGGCCCACCGATGCCTCATCACTCGAGAAACAAAACATTTTGAGCCTGGGGAGCACTCAAGTAATCCTACGCAATCCACCCACGAGCCCCGGATCAGAATCCCACAGGGCCCCACGCTCTGAGGCACTCCCTTGGGGGCCCGACCATTCTAAACCTCACCAGCCGAGACCGGCAATCTGTGGCCTGCCCCAGGGTCTCCGGGCACCTTATCCTCGTTTCGCCACAGCACGGGGACATGCTCACTTCCCTGGCCCAGATCTCTTAGACCATGATCTTAGGCAATCTCTTAGGGGCCCGACCATTCCGAACCTCGCCAACCGAGACCGACAATCTTTGACCTGCCCCATGGACTCTGGGCACCTTATCTTCGCCTCGCCACAGCACGGGGACATGCTCAGTCCCCTAGCCCAGATCTCTCTCTCTCTAGCTGCTGCTCACAAGCCGAGCACTGTCTCACACAAGCTTGTCCCGCTGAATTAGACCAACTGAGCAGCCCACCTCCCGTCCGAAAAACACCGCCTGCCGCCCTCACCATCTCTCCAATTGTACTTACTCAGACGCACTGTAGCCGTTGCGCTTCTAGCTGGTCCTACCTTCGTATGGGCCTCCCTGCCCGATGAAGATCCCGATTACTTTGACTCTGATGTACCATTATTAACCTAATTTTTTCGTATAGCTCTGTCCTACGTATCTCCTCATTGTTATTTATTCTGATCCTTATGCGTCAGTATCTGCCTGCATTAAGCTTATGCCCTATCCTATTCTTGTTTTTTTCTTTACCCTCACTGCCATTCATCTCCTCCTTACTATCCAATCCCACCTACATGCACTTTAAACTGCCTGTTCTGATCTCTCCCCCATTCAATCCTGCCCTTTCTTTCTCATTAATTTCCCCTATGGCTCTTTTTTCCTCGTATTTCCTCATTGTTATTTAATTTGATTCGTATGTACCATAAACTGCCTGTATTGATCTTTTGCCCTATCTAACTGTTGTTTCTTTCTTTACCCTCACTGCCATTCAACTCCTCTTCACTATCTAATCTGATCCATATGCACTATAATCTGCCTGTAATGATCTTATGCCCTACGCAATCCTACGGCTTTCATTTTGTCCCTCACCAATTTCACTTTTTTTCCTCTTAGCCATTTGCTATTTCATCGGACCTGTATGCGTCATAAACTGCCTGTTTTGATCTTATGCTTTCTCCAATTGTTGATGTTTGCCTTGCCTTCATTACCACACATCTCCCCATTCATTCAATCACTCCTCTGTCCTTTATCCACTCTGCTAGGTAGTGTGTGCCCTATACTTCGCACACAGAGGAACGTTACTACCTATTCGAACTCTGATTCATACCTCCTCTTAACCCCCCTGCATACTTCCTCTTAACCCAAACCCCTACTCACTGCTCCCCTCTCCCGCCGTTGTCCAGCCCCGTCTTGGACACTAACCTCGGCCTTATTCGCTCTCAATTTGTAGCCTTCCAATCCAAATATCCGCCCTCCTGTCTTTATCTCGCCTGAACTTTCTAACCCTCACGCGCCCCATCAATCCTCGCCATTCAAACCCCTCCCGATCTTCTGCCGTGAAAACTAACCTCACCCTCTTACCCCTTCCCCCTCCCTCCTCGCTATTGCCCAAACCTTGTTTTTCCATCACTCCTCCCCCCTTTCTTTGCTCCTCCAATCTCCCCCAGCCAAACTGCCCTATCATGTCCCACCTCAATCCCGTTCCCACATCCCGCCCCATCCCCGCCCCCACCTACAAACACCCCACCCTCACCAAACATGGACCCAACTCTTGGACCATTCCCTACCCTCCTAATCTTTCAAAAAATGCCAAAAAGAATTTTAAACATAATTTCCTAATCCGGCATCCCGAAACCCTAATTGTAGACAACTACCACAGCCTCCCGTCCCCCATTAAAACTAACTATATTTTCTACACCAAACGCCCCTCCAAATGGAAGAGCACCTTTTGCGCCACCTCCCAGTATCTAACGCAAGCAAAATCCCCTATGGTTTCAAACTTTCCACTACTCCAACCTCACTTTTCCCAGGTGAAATAGACATTTCCATTTACAAAACTGGCAACATCCTGATTCAAGCCTCCGAACACCACCTTACCATTTTCGAGCACAATTTCAGCACTCTCTCCTACCAGTTGTCCTTACCTACTCCTCTCCCAACACCTACACAATCCCAAAACCCCTCCTGGATCCCCCCTGCCGCCCGACTCCAAATCCTCTCCCTAATGACACTCCCCTTTCGCCTACCTCTATTCTATCACCCTCTCTTGAACTCTCCCCCGACTCAATTCTTTCCCCCCTCCCTACACCCGCTCACCCCCTTGCCCCCTCATGGCTCTTCCCCGCCTCCCAGAGGCAAACTCCACTCCCTCATGACACACCTACCCTTAATGACATATCCCTTTCTTTGACCTCTATTCTATCACCCTCTCTTGAATCCACCCCCTCAACTCCTCTAATGCACTCACCCTCCCCCAAACTACCATGTCCCCTAAGGACCGTCTCCCTCCAACACCCTACCACCTCCCTAACCCCCCTCCATCCCCTCTTAAACGCCCCATAACGCCCATATCCCTTCCTGTCCCTCCTCCACCCTCCCCGAACTACACTACCACCCACAACATTGTTACCACGTCTCCTCACACCCCTCACACTCTCCCCTCTCCTCTCTCCCTTTCTCCCTCACTCATCACTAGGCCGTCCTGCACCATGCCCCTCCCTCTCTCCCAACACCGGCTCACATCACCCTCCCCTCCCCTCCCCTGTCCTCCCCCACTCCCGCAAGCCCAGTACTACCCACGTCTGCCCCCCCTGGTCTCCTGCCCTCTCCAAACTATAAACCATCTCACCCGAACTACTCTGTCCATAACTCCTCCTCCATTTCAGCCCCAACCACTTCCCTCCTCACTCTCCTGAACCAGACACTTCGCAACATGGACTGTAATATCTCTACCCTGGTTACTGAACTTACCCGACTCAGAGAAGATTTCAATCGGTTCAAATCCTACAACCCCAGAACCCGCCCCTCTAGGTCCTCCGCTCCATGCGCTAGCCCTTCGAAAACGCCCATATCCCAAACTTTGGTTAACAACGCCTCTACACACCTGTTCACACAGACCCCTTCGCACCTCGAGTGTCTACTCCGCCCCCGACCTCTCTGACCTCTGCAACTCATACCTTAACAAACCCCCACTTAAAGATCATTCCTCCCCTCACTCCAACATTCCTGTTATCACGGGGACTAGCAGAATCCACTGTTCTCCTAGCTACCCCAGACCCCCCCCTCAACTCACCGCCATTCACCTATGCCCTCCCCCCAACACCAATCCTAAACCCCTTACCTGCATGCTCGTGAACTGCCGCTCGGCTGTCCGACATGCGACCGAAATATCAGAAACCATCCTCAACGAAGATATTGACATCGCCTTCCTCACGGAAACCTGGCTCAAAGATCACTCAACACCCATCATTGACCTACTTTCCCCCCCCGGTTACTCCATTCTCAGAAAAGACAGACCTGAAAAAATAGGGGGTGGACTAGCAATTATTTTTAAAACAGAACTACAAATCTCCCTAATCAAGAACACAGACTACACAACCTTCGAATACCTAGGAGCCGAACTCAAAATGAAAAACTCTCCCCCAATACGACTACATAACATCTACCACCCACCTGGTGAGCCCCTTCCCATCACCGAAGAACTATCTGACCTTCTAACAAAATCGTTACTTTCTACCTGCAAAAATATCTTCCTAGGAGATCTTAACCTTCACTGGAATTAACCTGATGACCCCACAATCAACCTTCTCAATAATCTTCTTGAGATTAGCGACCTCAAACAACTTTGCCACTCCCCTACTCACTCCAAAGGCGCTATTGTTGACGCCATCATCTCTAACTCTGATTTGGCATCCCTATCCAACATCATCCCCATCGACTGGTCTGACCACCATCTCATACTGTTCACAATCTCCCCACCAGCCCCACCCGCCCCAGTGAAAAACAATAAAACCACGATTATGACCAGAAATCTTAAGCAAATCCCTCCTGGCGCACTGGAACACAAACTCCAAACCCAACTTCGTCTCACCCCTCCCTCCTCAAATGCAAATGAACTCACTGAGCGCTTTAACAAAACTGTCTCAGAGGTTTTAGATCAACTTGCCCCTCCGAAATTTAAAACGCTAAAAAATGTCCCCTCAAAATCATGGTTTACCTTAGACCTAAACAAAGAAAGACGCTCACTTAGACTTGCTGAAAGAACATGGAGACAACACCCTTCCCCCTCCCATCTCACTCTCCTTAGAACCGCAAGATCTTCCTACAAAAAACATATCTTTTCTGAAAAAGCATCTTTCTTTCGTCTGCAACTCTCCCGTGCCAAGAACAGACCCAGAGAACTGTTCAACATTATTAGAAATCAAACCTCCCCTGCACCCCCCAACCTGTTGGCCTCCACAAACAAATGTGAAGAAATTGCTAACTTCTTCACCGAAAAAATTGCCAAAATTGATTGCGCCTTCCTTGGAACTCAACTCCTGCTCACCCCTCAACATCCCCTGGATACTACACCATTACCACCCCTCCCCCTGAATCCACCCCTGACCCCCTCACCTCCCCTTCCATCATCTACCCCTCCTGAACCCTACCTCATTAACCCACCGCTTAAAAACAATGCCTCATGGCAGAATTTCCACTCCGTTTCTGAACTGGAAGTCTTCAACATCCTATCCAAACTTAAACCATCCTCTCACACAAAAGACCCTCTCCCATCTGCCCTTGTCCAAGATCTAAAGCACGTCATTGTCCCTTATTGGACCAATATCATTAACGCCTCCCTCTCAACAGGGAGTGTTCCTATCTCCCTCCAACTCGGACAAATCACTCCCATCCCGAAAAACCCCAAGGCTGACCCTAATGACCCTAACAACCTCCGTCCTATCTCCAACCTCCCCCTCCCCCTCCTCTCCAAAGCCCTTGAAAAATGCGCCCTACTTCAATTGGACAAACACATTGACACGTACAACCTGCTAGACCCCCTACAATCTGGCTTCCGCAAAGGTTGCAGCACGGAAACTGCACTGCTTAACATAGTCGACGACATCCACCTTGCCCTGGACAAGGGCGAGACCTGCCTACTCATCCTTCTCGACCTCTCTGCTGCATTTGACACAGTTAACAACTCAACCTTACTCAATGCACTCAAAGATCACTTTGGCCTTAATGGCACTGTCCTAAACTGGTTCACCTCCTACTTCCAACATAGAACCCAACAAATCAAAATTCAAAACTGCCTCTCTCGCCCCACATCTGTCTCCCTCGGTGTCCCCCAAGGATCTATCCTCTCTCCCGCTCTCTTCAACCTCTTCATGGAACCCATTACCCTCATACTTAAACAAGCCGGAATTAACTATCACCTGTATGCTGATGACACCCAACTGTACTATAAAATAAATTCCCATTCAGATATCTTACACCTCAACACTGCCCTAACCAAGATCCAAACCTGGTTCCACACCAACCATCTCAAACTCAACCCTAACAAAACTGAGATCATTCTCTTCTCTCCCAAAAGCAACCCTCTCCCCATTCAAACATGGATCGCTGACCTTAATGCCCTAAACTGTTCTCTCTCCCTCGCCGAATCAGTCAAATCTCTTGGCATCACCATCAACAGTAAGCTTACGCTGAATTCCCATATAAAGAACTCGGCAAAAGGAGCACTCTTCACACTCCGGCATCTCAAAAAAATAAAACCTTTCATTCCAGATGAAGACTTCAAATTAGTTATCCAATCTCTTGTCCTATCAAAAATTGACTACGGAAATGCTCTACTCTCCGGAACTCCCAAAATCCACCTTGCCCCCATCAAATCTGTCCTCAACCTTGCGGCCAGACTAACAACTGACTGTAAACGTTTTGACCATATCTCACCTGCCCTCAAGGACCTCAAATGGCTTCCCATCGAAGGCAGATCCTCCTATAAAATTGCCTGCATTACGCACAAAGCCCTCTATCAAAAGACTCCACTCTACCTCTCAACCAAACTTAATAAAGCTGGTTGCGCCCGACCGTTGAGAAGCACCAACTCTCTTCTCCTCATACCCCCACTACTCAAAAAAAAGCCTCCCAATCCCGCTCCTTCTCTGGCAAGGCCCCCAGCATCTGGAACGCCCTCCCTAAAGATCTTCGATGTAACCCTTCGTATGTCAGTTTCAAAAGAGACCTGAAAATACACCTGCTCACTAAATACTGGGGGACTTAATCCCTCGCTCTCCGTACTGGCTATTTTCCCACTCCTTCCTTAATGCACCACCGCCTCCCTCTCGCACCTACACACCCCCTTCCTAACCCCTCCACATCCCTCTCCCCTCCCCTCCCAGCCCATCTTTTCCCATCCCACCCCTCTCACCTACCCAATACCCCTGCACTAGTATGACCTCCGAGCCCTTTGTTCTACTGATTGGTTGACTTTCCTCTTCTTCCCTTTCTCACTACGTACTCTATATTTTTCATTATACTCTTTTAGACCACCTTGTATAATTGTTTCCCTCATAACAACTGTTGTTCTTTCCTGTTTATTACCATGCAAATGTAAAGCGCTCTGATACCCTCGGGTGGAGCTAGCGCTATATAAAACCATCAAAATAAATAAAAATAAATAAGCATAGTTTATGTGAGCAACGAGAATTTTAAGTGAATTTGAAACATGTCTTTTATGTCTATGGCTGTCTTGCACACGTGGTATGCCACACAAGCACTCGTCACTTTATAAATGGATTGTTACAATGGTACCATATCATGTGATCAAGGCTCGTCGAGAGCCGAAACGCGTAATGGCGACCATGCAATGAAACAACTGTAAGCAACTGTGGTCCATATCCGTCTGTGGAGGATTGCCAGGAGTTGACGGAAGTGTAGATATTTATATATATATATTCCAAATGTAGCGAGTGCAAATGAATACAACTCCACGAGCCCACTGATCAGGTATCAGAAATTTTTATTGCATGACAAAAAGACGCGTTTCGACCACGTCCGAGATCTTGGTCACCTCTATATATATATATATATCGCCAACTGCGGGTCGCCAGTAGGTCATTATAGTTAGGACCATGTTTCCACAGGAAAATAATTTTTGACTTGCTCCAAAAAACGCCCCAGTGATTCTTGTTGTGCATGGAATAGTTTCGGGAGCAATGCATCGCGCAGGGGCCAAGAAAAAGGGGGTGTCAAAAAAAGTGTTTTTTCCCCATGTTAATTCCCATAAGCATTTTGAACATGACTACAGCCTGAGCTGCTTGACGTAATTTCACCAATTTTGGCAAAAAGCTAGCTCTTGGTCCATAAAGAATGCTTTTGTTATTTGGTGTAAATCTGTTCAGTAGTTGCAGAGTTATTAAAAGAAATTCTATTTTGTATATATGGGGACTCGGACCCTCTGAGGTTCTGACAGTCCCTGTGGTGAAATCTGATTGGCTGCCAATACTTCAACCAGGAATTATTGGCAGCCATATTGGGGCTCAGATTCATCTGAGTCCCCCACAAATCTTTTTTAAAAAGAAAAGGGGCTAGGTAGCAGTACCCTGACCCCTTAGCTTTGGTCATGGGGTACCCGAGGGACCCCGAAAGGGCCCAAAAACAATTTGTTTTCCAAATTTTTGCCACAAAAAGCAACAGAGCTGCGAATCTGTGGCAAAGAATTAAAAAAAAAACAAGTGTGTGTTTCGGTGCTTGTTTTGTATAAAGTCCCCAGGTGGGCCAGGTCCTGGGGGCATTTTTTTTTTAAAAGGAGGGGACGCATGGGACCCCTGTCCTGAGGCTCATTGAGCCCCAGGGACCACCACCTCCCCAGAGCTTTATTGGTTAAAAAGGAGGGGGACACACAGAGCCCTTCTCCATGGGCTCTTTAAGTCCCGGGGACCACCACTTCCATGGACTGATTAAACATTGAATGGTGGGAGGTATGGACCCCTGTGAGCCCCGTGGACCACCACCTCCCCAGGACTAAAAGACACCTAATGGGGGACCCGTGGACCCCCCGGGCCCCGGGGTCCACCACCTCCCCGGGGCCAGCCCTGAAAGGTAAAGGAGGGGGGCCACACACTCCCCCTCCTGGAGCCATACATGGCCCTTGGACAGCAACCCCCCAGGGACGGCTTCTGCTATGTCCCAGGGTACCCACCCCCAAGACATAGCTGTTTGCTTTAACTTGGTGGCACTGCACAGCTCCCACCAAGCTAAATCAAACTATTAACTTTTGAGCTGGCGGGAGCTGTCAAAGTACTCCTACCCACTGGAAGTGGTGGTTTAATCTCTTTACCTGCTGGCAGACATGCGGGCAGGGAAAGAAATGAAACTATTCCTCCTGCACGGAGGGAGCTGTCTTTCCAGAAGCTCCCTCCCTGCTGCAGTAATGCCGGCTCCAGCAGGAGGCGGGAGCTGACTGGGACCGCAGGGGCGTTGAGGCTCCCCCCTCGGTCCAGGTGAAAAGAGCAGAAAGAGGCAAAATATAGGTAAAAAATGAGCAGGAAGAGCTAGAATAAAGGTCAGAAAGGAGCAGAAAGAGGCAGAATAAAGGTCAGAAAGGAGCAGAAAGAGGCAAAATAAAGGTCAGAAAGAGGCAGAATAAAGAACAATAATAAGCAGAAAGAGGCAAAATAAAGGTTAGAAATTAGCAGAAAGAGGCAAAAATTAAGGTCAGAAACGGACAGAAAGAGGCAAAATAGAGGTCAGCAATGAGCAGAAAGAGTCAATATAAAAGTGAGAAACGAGCATAAAGGCAAAATAAAGGTCTGCAATGAGCAGAAAGAGCCAAACTAATGGTGAAAAATGAGCAGAAATTGGCAGAATGAAGGTCAGAAATGAGCAGAAAGAGGCAAAATAAAGATGAGAAACAAGCAGAAAGAGGCAAAATTGAGGTCAGAAACCAGCAGCGAGTGGAAAAATAAATGTGAGAAACTAGCAGAAAGAGACAAAATAAAACTCAGCAATGAGCAGAAAGAGGTAAAATAAAGGTGAGAAACAAGCATAAAGAGGCAGAACGAAGGTCAGAAATGAGTAGCAAGAGGCAGAATAACGGACAGAATGAGCAGAACCACTGAGAGACTCACACACACACTCACATGCCCACTCAGAGTCTCACACACCCACTCACACACTCAGGCACCCACTGACAGACCCACTCAGAGACTTACAATCCCACCCACAGACCCGCTCAGACACTCACATACCCCACACACAGATCCACTCAGAGACTCTTGCATGCTCTCACAGATCCACTGACACACTCATCCACCCACTCACAGACCCACTCAACCACCCGTGTTCCCACTCCCAGACCCACTCAGACACATATAGACCCACTCACAGACCCACTCAGACACTCACACATCCACACACTCATCCACTCAGAGACTCACACACCCACTCTCAAATGTTACAGGTTACAGATAGGAAATAGAATTGCAAAAAACGTAGAATTGCACTTAAAAAACTAAAGGGTCTGGGGACGTTATAGTTGGGAAATAAAATTTAATAAACTGTGGAAAGTCACTGAAAAATACAAAGATTACAGGGACATCATAGTAAGCAAATAAAAAAAAATTTAAACGTAGAAATTCACTGAAAAACCAACTAGGTTACAGGGATGTTACAGTTAGTAAATAGAATTTTTAAAAACCTCAGAAATTCACCGAAATAGCCCATAGATTACAGGGACTTTATAGTTAGGCTTACATTCCACTCATACAAAACCATAGAAATTCAGCAGTTATAGTTACCTGAGCTAACTATGATTTATGCCCCGCAATGCACTGCTTATAACCTCATATATTACATCACTCAACACTCACTGATCAAATCTGTAGTCTTTTCACATATAGAAAGTAAGTTCATATGAGGCTGTAATATTCAGTAATTTTATCATCCAATATGAATATGACATCAGAGTTCCAAATCTGGCTCAAAGGACTTTCAATGCGCTGAACTCCTTATGGGCAGTGCCAATCCAATCCAAACAGATTTGATTCCAGGCTGCTTTGGAAGTATATGTTGTCACATGATTTGAGGAAACTTTTCATCAGTGCACTGGACAAATGCAATCTGGGAACAAAACTGCAGTTCGTAGATGCAATTTTACTGTATTTGTAACTTTCTTTTTTTTTCTTTTGTCCTCATACATGACACAAGCCCAAGATCTAAGCTAGGAGCGACCTGGGATGAGCCGGTGTACCAAGTAGCTTAGTCTCCTTTTTAGGCCTCCTTCAAACCATTTGTGAGGGAAATTCCACTCGGCATTGCCAGCCTCCTCAATTGTTGAGTGCATCTTAATCATTGGACTGCTTTGAATGCTGTGCCAATACGTTATCCCCCCATAACGAGGTTACTCCTGCCTGTTTATAATAAGTTTGCAAGTAGTGGACCCCACATTTTTATCCTTTTAGCAGAAGCCGTTATGCAGTCCAACCTGAAAATATGTCTAGTATAAGACACCTACTCACATATAGATGGTGCATTGTGAGATACCCATTTCATGCAGATTTCCCTGCGTGCAATTATTATCAAAATAAAAAGAAGTTGAGCCTGAATTTTCCTCAGCTTGTGATTGTTCCCACCACCGGATAGAATCCCAAAGATAACCAACTCAAGGCTTACCTCTATATTGCCCCCAAATAATCTTGACAAAAAGTTACTCACATCTTGCCAGAAGAGTTGGATTACCGGATACTGCCATAGTAGATGGACGTCATCTGCATTTTCACGCATACACTTGGGGCATAGTCTCTTCTTGGTTCCACCCATCTTTGACAGCCTCTTCGAAGACCAATACGCTCTGTATAAAGTAAAGAGATGGTTCCTCCTCAGAGGTGCGGATCTCACCGTTAGCCAAAGTGTAGCCATAGATACTTGCCATAGACTTTAAATATCTGGCTCCGGCAGGTCCATCTTCCATATCTCCTCTGGCAAATTTAGAGGGCGGACCTCCGTTTCCACCAGCATCCAGTACCATTTGGACACCTCCTTCAAGTAGCTCTGGTCCCTCATTAGCTCTGCCTCCCACTCTATTTCCAGCCCGATCTGCTGCTGGCTGTGGGACCAGCTTGTTAATTGATGATATTTGAACAATGGTAGAGTGAAGTTGGTGCTTGCTGCTAACGTGCCCCATGAAACCAGTGAGCCTTGACCGAAGAGCTGCCCCCATGTTGTCAGACCCACTGTTGATAAAGGCACGGCTAGGGCATCTAAAAGGCATTCAGGGGTCCCCGGTGAGTTCCAAATCGGAGCATTACAGCTATAATACAGAATTCCAAGAATCCGCTTAACTTGAACCCATAGTCTACAGGCTGCTAGTAAGATCTTGAATTTGATCTTTTGTAAAAAATTGGGGTGACCATATTTAAATAAGAACAGGTTGCCTTCTTCCAGGAGTTTTTTTTTCAAAACCCTTAGGTGAGGAGGAATCCTTTGCTTGTTATCCATTAAGAAGTGTCTAACGTTTTTCAGGAGGAAGGCCCAATGGTACAGTTGGAAATACAGCAATGCTATCCCTCCATCTTTTTTCTTTTTATGCAGTTTTTTCCAGGCTATTCGAACAGCTTTATTCTTCCATATAAAACTACTCAGGTCCCCTTGTAACTTCCTGAACCACTCGGTTTTAAAATATAATGGTAAAGTATTAAATATAAAAGTAAACTTGGGGAGAATCATCATCTTAACTAGGTTCGCTCTTCCCAAAATCGATAAAGGCAAGTGCATCCATGATTCCAATAATTTCTTAGACTCCAAATAGATTCTGTTAAAGTTAATGAAAGCCATGTTGTCCAGGTCTTTAACTATTCTTACCCCGAGGCATCTGATCTCTGCCTTTTCTAGCGTGGAGTTGACTGGGCCATTCCAAGTCATGGTCTCCGTTTTATCCTCGTTTACTTAGTATCCGGAGATTTTCCCAAAAGCCTCAGTTAATTTCCATTATGAGTGGTAGTGATACCTCCCGATTGCATATATAGATTAAGAGGTTGTCAACATATAACGCTTCTTTTTAACCCAGTCCAGATATTTAAAAGGGAGAATTTCCTGTTCTGACCTGATTCTCCTAGCCAGAGGTTCTATATATAAGTTAAAAAGTAAAGGTGACAATGGGCACTGCTGGCTGGTACCCCGGCCTATCATGATTTTAGGTGAAAGGGACCCATTTACCACTAGCCTCGTGTTGGTGCATCATATATTGATCTTATAGCTTTAAGAAAATTATTACCTAGCCCATTTTGTTCGATAACTTCATACAGGTAGGCCCAGCTGACTCTATTGAATGCTTTAGCAGCATCAACCATTATAACAGTTAAGGGGGACCTAGTTGTAATAGCGATATCGATTGCACTAATCAAATCATGCGTTAAGTCATGAAGCTGCCTGTGTTTCATGAAACCCTTTTGATTCTCATGTATGATGTTTGTTAAAACACTGTTTAACCTTTTGGCAAGTATTTGCGTGAATATTTTGTAGTCACTATTCAGCAGGGAAATTGGCCTGTAAGACTCACACTTCATGGGGTCTTTAGTGGGTTTTAAAATTAATGTTATGACTGCCTCTTTCCATGAGGCTGGAGGGGGGACATCGTTGACGTAGATGCTATTCAGTAAATTAGTTAGGTGCAGGACAAGCACTTCCTTTAGGACATTGTACTGCTCATTAGGGATTCCGTCCGGACCTGCCGCTTTTCCTCTTTTTAAATGGACTATTGATTTCTCTATCTCTGGAGCAGAGAATTCTTGATTGAGGAATGATTGTTGACTAATATCCAACCTGGGAATAGGGTCCTGCTGCAACCATTACTTCAATTCTGTCTGACTACGCTTCGTATCTTCAGTATATAAGTCTTGGAAAAAAATCCCTAAATGCCATCCCGACACTTTAATCACCCAAACAGCGTTCTTGGGTAGGGCCAATCTGCACCTCCTTAATCTAATTTCGTAACTGATCTTGCTTTGTCTTCCAGGCTAGAAATTTCCCGCACCCTTCCCCATATTCATAATGGGCTAGTTTACTTGCATCCCATCTCTCTCAAACCCTTCTTTCTAAAAAATCAACTAAGTGTTCCCTAGCCTCATTCAACTTTCCCTGAAGCTTGGTTCTTAAAGTGACATTGTGACAGTCAATAAGATTTTTCTGTGCTTTATCAATTCTACAAAACACACAAGATGATGGACGGAATGCTGCACATTGGCAAACATTCACCCCCAGTCACAGATCTGGGTTTAATCCATCGTTATTTTGCTTCACCACGCCACCCCCAGTTCAGACATAGCCATATGCAAATCAGTCTTGACCCTGTGCCTCATGGGAACAGTCCAGACCGAACTGCCAAGCCATGTCTTCCCTGGACCGGAATCAAGCATCCTAGGACCGGTTTCAGGCTATCAGCCTTCATCAGCCAGGATAGCTTGACTCCAGTGGCGTAGTGAGCACGGGACCCACGTCTGGGCATACCCTTCCCACTTAGGGCGAAATGCAAAACACACAAGATGATGGACGGAATGCTGCACATTGGCAAACATTCACCCCCAGTCACAGATCTGGGTTTAATCCGTGCTCACTACGCCACTGGAGTCAAGCTATCCTGGCTGATGAAGGCTGATAGCCTGAAACCGGTCCTAGGATGCTTGATTCCGGTCCAGGGAAGACATGGCTTGGCAGTTCGGTCTGGACTGTTCCCATGAGGCACAGGGTCAAGACTGATTTACATATGGCTATGTCTGAACTGGGGTGGCGTGGTGAAGCAAAATAACGATGGATTAAACCCAGATCTGTGACTGGGGGTGAATGTTTGCCAATGTGCAGCATTCCATCCATCATCTTGTGTGTTTTGCTTTATCAATTCTAGCCTCATGTTCTCTTAATTCCTTTTTCCCGTCTTTCCTTCTAAACGCTGCATGACTTGTTACTCTTCCTTGCAAATAAGCCTTAAAAGCATCCCATACAATATGAGGTGCTGCTGAGGTTTCATTTATCGCAAAGAACTCTGCTGTATCCTTTTTTAACGCATCTACCACTTCTTGATTTCCTAAAAGTGTTCTATCTAGCGTCCACCTATGCTCAGTTTGATGGCTCTTTACAGAAACTACTAACTTTAGTGCCCCAATGGTCTGAAAGATGTTCTGATTGATGCGTAACTGTAGGAATATTTTTGCACAACTTTGCATCAACAAGAAAGAAGTCTATTGTGGAAGCATGTAAATATTTTTTATTCTGATAAGTAAACTCTTTCCTAGAGCGGGCTTTAGGGCTCCAGATATCCAGAAGGCCAAGATTCTTAATAATCTGCTGTACAATCTTCCTAATTTTTGGGGCATTTACTATGTGCTTTATTGAAGACTTGTCAAGGGCAGGATTCATCAAAATATTCAAGTCCCCCCCCTTAATAATATTGTACTTAGAATCAAGTAAATGTCTATATAACTTTCCAAGGGGAGACGGATCATCCACGTTGGGACCATAATAGCCTACCAATGTGTATCCTGACTTATCTATTTTGATGTTAGTTGTTAGAACTGGGGTTCTCTAGTTGGCAATGGTATATACCTTTGACCAAATAGGGACCCTTGATACTAGTCAGGGAGAGGGGGATTACACTACTGGATAACCCCTGCTCACCCCCTTGGTAGCTTGGCACGAGCAGACAGGCTTATCTAAGAGGCAGTGTGTTAAGCATTTGTGAACACATACAGTAATACATTGAAAACACTACAGATGGACACCACACAGGTTTTATAAAAATAAGTATTCTTTATATAGATTTAACACAAGACCACAAACGACAAAAATCCAGAATACTGTACTCAAAATAGACATAATGATGGTAGAAGTAACTTAGTTCAAGATGATGATAAATGCGACACGTTTCTCACAAAAGTACCTTGGATGCGTTACGCAAAACAAACAAAGGGTCCGCAGGGAGGGCGATGCGGCGAGCAGGCGCCTCGATGCGATGCGACGATCCGGGGTGATGCGAGGAGGGTGCGCCCTTGATGCGATGCGACGACGTGAAGATGATGCGTGCACGCCCGACAGCCGTGCGGCGAACTCTGTACCTTTGGAGCCGCGACAGGCCCTGCGACACGCCTCTCCGGTGATGCGACGGCAGGCAGCTGTGACGGCGACACGCTTCTCCGGTGATGCGACGTGACCCTTGTGGTGGCGACATGCTTCCCCGGTGATGCGACGGCAGGCAGTTGCGACGAAGACATGCTTCTCCGGTGATGCAACGGCAGACAGCTGCGACGAAGACACGCTTCTCTGGTGATGCGGCGGCGGCCTCTGCGGCGGCGACACGCTTCTCCGGCGATGCGACGGCAACAGCTGCAACACGCTTCTTCTCGTTGAGTCACGCTTCCAGCTCCCAGCAACACGCAGGCTTCTGCAGACAGAATCCCCAGGAAGGGAATTCAGGAGGGAGCTGGTGGTGAAGTCTTGTAGCCCTGAGACTTCAGCAGGAGGCAAGCTCTAGTTCAAGCCCTTGGAGAAATATTCTGCAAGATGATGAAAGTTCTTTGAAAGTTCCTTCTCCTTTCCTTGGCAATGTAGACCACTGTAGGCCAACCCAGCAAACAGCACACTGGCAGAGGGGCAGTCCAAACTCCTGCAGCTTCCTTGGTTCTTCTCCTTGGCAAAGGTTTGTCTTGTTGTTCCAGAAGTGATCTAAAGTTCTGGGGTCTGGGCCCCACTATTTATACCATATATATCAGGGGCGGAACGGACTTTTAGTATGCTATTTGAATACGCGCTCTATGGTAAAACACCAGCATGAGATATTTCATCTTCTAGATACTGTTGAGCCAGATATTCTCCTTCTCTCTGAAACATGGCTAACTGAGGAATCGGGCCCTGACATTCTTGTAGCACTCCCTGATAATTATCATATTTTCCAGGCAGACCGACCTGCAGGGAAGGCTGGAGGAGGAGTGGCAGCCATTTTTAACCAGAAACATAAATTCACCTCCATGGCCTCTTTTGGTATCCCTCTAGTCGACAGTCTGTTATTAAAATTTGAATCTCCCAACCTCTCATTTATTTGCGCCTTACTCTATCGACCTCCTTCTCATATGCCCACTTTTCCCAAGTTGGTGGCTGATAGGATAGCTGAATTAGTGGTTAACAACTCTCGAATTTTAATCGCGGGGGACTTCAACTATTGGCCCAACGATGCACATGAGAGCCCCAGCTCTATCGAATTCACAGAACTTTTAACGGGATTGAACTGTTTCCAACATATAAAGACTGCTACTCATGCCAAGTGACACACTTTAGATCAGGTCTGGTCCGCCAATCTGGATATTCTTCCCCCACAAGTGGTCCCCTGTACATGGTCGGACCATTATTTGGTTACTTTTTCTATCCCCGTTGTCTCTCCCCATTCTACCCCCCTTTAAGCAACGTCTTAGCCAGAACTTGGAGCAGAGTGGATATGGAGGACTTCTGTTCCTCACTAATTACCTCGGCTCCTCCTGCGCTGGAGGAATCCCCCCATCTCCAAGCGGCCAACATCAATATCTGGTTGGACAGAGTCAGAGATAACTTCACACCCCTGAAGAAAGTGAAAATAAAGAGGCCCCACGATGCGCAACGTTGGTTCTCAACAGACTTAAAGGCAAAGAAACTTACCCTGAGGCAAGCGGAACGCAAATGGCGACGCAATTATTGCCCCAATCTCAAAGCTATTTTCACGTCCCTCTTCAAAGACTATAAAACATCGATTCTTCAGGCTAAGACTGATTACTTTTCGTTTAAAATATTAAACTCATCCAATAAAGCCAAGGAAATCTTTTCAATAGTGGACAAACTCTCTAAACTTGACCGAGTGACTGTAAAACCTTCCCCCTCTCAAACTTTATGTGATTCACTTAATCACTTTTTTATTGAGAAAATTGTCACTATTAAGGCTAGTATACCGAAACTTACTGACCCTCTGCCGTACTTGTGCTGCAACACTAACTCTGCTTCCCTGGACCACTTTCCCCCCATTACCAAGGAAGCTTTCTTTGATTTAGTGAGGAAAGTTGGTTCTGGTTCCCCTCTCGACAGCTGTCCCTCCTATATCCTCCGGGAGGTCTTCCTACGCTGTCCGGATCCTCCTTTATCGCTCATTAACAACTCCCTTGCGTCAGGGACTGTTCCAGATCTGTTTAAGATGGCTGAAGTCGTTCCCATCCTCAAAAACCTAGTTTAGACCCACAGGTACCCGGCAATTACCGCCCCATCTCTTTATTACCTTATTTGAGCAAGGTCATGGAAGCCCATGTCACCAATAGCTTTAGCTCTTTCGTAGAACGGACCCATTATTTGGACCCTCATCAAGCGGGGTTCCGACCTGAACACTCCACTGAATCCGTTGTCCTGGCAGTCCTGGACGAGCTAAGAAAGGGGGCGGACCAGGGCACCATCCAGGCCCTGGTGCTCCTTGACTTGTCTGCTGCTTTTGACACGGTCGACCATCAGCTTTTGGTCGACCGTGCCGGTTGCGCTGGGCTCCGGGGTCTGCCACTGAAATGGATTGCTTCCTTCCTGAGTAACCGTTCCCAAGCTGTTCGCTTGGCTGACTTTAGGGCAGAACAAATGAATTTGACTTGTGGAGTTCCACAGGGCTCTTCCTTGTCACCTTTACTTTTTAATATGTATATTCTCCCTCTGATCCTAGCCTTGCGCAAGAGCAAGGTCGTTGTGTTTAACTATGCCGACGACCTCCAGCTGATCTTTAACATCGACTCTTCAGCCTCATCTACTACAAACTTTCATTCCATAATGAATTTTATCAGGGATTGGATGAATGCGAATCAACTTAAATTGAATCCAGACAAAACAGAGTTGATTCTCACTGGTGGCCTGGCTAACCCTTGGAACTCCAGCTTTTGGCCTCCATCTCTCGGGAGCCCTCCAGCCCCGGTCTCGTCAGTAAAAAGCTTGGGGATTATGATCAGCAATGATCTCACTATAAAAGCCCAGATCAGCTCAGTGGTCTCTGCATGCTTTTTCCACCTTCGTAGAATTCGAAAAATTAGCAGATTCCTCTCCATCGAAGCCCTGACCCAAGTGGTTCTTGCTCTGGTGATCTCACGCATTGACTATGCCAATTCCCTGTACGTTGGTATACCTGCGTACCAAGTCCATCGCTTGCAGCGAGTCCAAAACCAGGCAGCTAGACTTATTCTTGGACAGCCAAAGCATTCCCATGTAAAACCGCTGCTGAGAGGCCTCCATTGGCTTCCTATACCCCAACGCTGCCTGTTCAAACTAGGCTGCATTATCTACAAAGCCCTATTAGGATGTGGTCCCGCTTTTATTGCTTCAAACATTCAGCGATATCTCCCCTCTCGCGATTTACGTTCATCTAACAAGAACTTACTGGTCTCTCATGCGTTCAAGCGGAAGAAACATGGTGGCCTTAGATACACGTCCTTGGCCCCTCAATTTTGGAACGCTCTTCCTCTGTATCTGCGCACTGTGGACTCCTATACCCAATTTAGGAAGTCACTTAAAACCTGGCTTTTCTCCCACGCCTACAACTGACACTTACCTTCTGTTTGGAATTGCTGCCGTCTTGCCCTTAGCGCCATGAAACCGTTTGGTGAACGTGCGCTTTAGAAATGATTTTTAACATAACATAACATAACATACCAGTAAATCCTTTGTCCTCTGAAGGCAGAGGGTCCTGTACCTAGTCCAAACCAGTTCTGGGTGCATTCTGCCAGTGCACAACTTCTTCCTTTGTCAGTGTGGGCCAGGGTCATCAGACACACCACAGGAGGTGGAGCCAGCATTGTGGAAGGCAGGCACAGCCCTATTCAGGCCCAGGTGCTACTCCTCCCACCACTCCCAATGCAGTTAGGTCTATTCAGCCTAGTGCTGACTCACCCTGTCTCCTGGAGCCGCCCGCCCCTGTCACTCACAAAACCAGACATACAATACACAAGCTAGCAGAGGCAGGCTGGATGGTTAGGCAAGAAAATACCTACTTTCTAAAAGTGGTATTTTCAAACACAGAATGTTAAAACCATCTGCCCCCTATATCCACAATGGAGCTCTCTATTTTAGCACCCGCTGATTTTTTAAATAATATGGCTACTCCTTTTACATTACATGATTGATTAGTGCATATCAACTGTACTATCCATCTGTTTGTTTTAAGAATCTCATCTCATTCCTCATGTCGAAGATGAGTCTCCTGAAAATTATTATAACATTTTCATAAAGTTTGATTAGTTCTAAAATCTTCCTCCTTCTCCTATATACCCAAAGGCCATTTACATTCCAGGATAACACTCTAATTTCCTGCTGTTTATGCATCCCTTGTTTATATCCCACCTTCTGGTCGCCACTCTCTAATGTACTGACTGATGTTATGTATGAGGATAATTTTCTTTTCCCTAATGCTCCCTACCCAGTGCTCATAATTACAAATGTATGTGTGTAGCCTTCCTTCCCTTTGTCCACCCCAACCCACCCTAGGGAACCCTACCGTAATCTAAACCGGGTAGCACATATTACCCCTGATGCTCAGACTCTCTGACCTGATTACTTATACCTATTTTTGCACTTTGATCTGACTAATTAAACTCTTGACTTCAGAGAACTCCCTGATGTTGTGCATTCTGTTTCTCCACCTAACCTTTAAGGTAGCAGGAAACTTTAACTGCGCGGTTGCCCCCTGTGATTTCAAAGTTTTGATATGCCTCCCAAGCTCCCACTGACGATTTTGTGTAGTCTTCGCTATGTCTGATCTGATAATGTAGGACCAGTCATCGTTTTGGAAGCTTTTCACTTTGAGGGCTGCTGAAAGAATTGCCTCTTTGATGACATAAGTACGAAAATTCAGAAGAATTTTCCTTGGTTTATCTCTTTTCGGGTCTCTCCTGAATTGGTCCCTGTGCACTCTTTGGATGTCCTGGTCTAAATCCCACGTCTGAATTTCAGGCATTGACTCTTTAAGAATGCTTAACACAAAGCCTTTTAAGTTTCTCCCTTCAAGCCCCTCGGGAACATTTAACAGTCTCAAATTGTTCCGTCTAGAGTTATTTTCTAGTGTCTCTAGCTTGTCTTTGATCTCTTTTTCATTATTTATTAGAGTTTGAATATCTCTGTGATTAGACTTGACCTCGTCCTGCAATACCCCGATCACCGTCTCCATCGTTGTTAGCATCGCTGCGATATCTACCATTTTGGCATCAAGACTCTCGCAGGACTCCTGAATTTCAGCTTAGTTGTTTTCAGAGATCGCAAATTTTTCTTTAATTTCCTTGGAGAGTGAAAGCAACATAAGGCTCATGTCTGGAGCCTGTGGGCTGTCAACCGAATTGCTAACAGCTGCTATATCTTCCATGCAGGTGTGCATTTGAGGCTGCCCCCATCTAAAATATTCTCGGATAAAGCAAAAAATCTATTGGAGGTGTGGAGATCATGCACCACTGCTGACTGTATATGCTGGGACACAGGAGACCTTATTGTAGCCATGCTCTCCTCAGCTATTTTAGATTCTGGAGATGGCATTTTGTCTAGGGGCTCTATTTCTTTTATTTTAAAGTAAGACCTTAGGGATGGCGTAACTCTAGTTTTACCCCCTAGGATTTTAATATTCTTCAACACCTTCCCCCATCCTCAGTTTTACCTGACAATTGAGCAATGATCTTGGTTTGCGCAACCAGGGGAGGGGAGACAACGGCCGTACTCGAGCTTCTATCTTTATTAGGCTCCCCCACCCCCTGGACTAACAAATGCTCAAACTCTGTATTTCTTAAAGAATACCTGTTTTTCTGTCTCAGAAGAGTGTCATTAGCAAGGTTTGTTCCTGGGGATCAATGATTGTCTGCTTCCTCCCCGCGTCTTTGGTCCCTTTTCCTTGCGTGTCTGAGTTCCCAAGCTTTTCTACACATTGTTTCTTCCTGGGGGGTCCTCTATTACTTTTTTGGGGGGTCATAGATTTATGAAGTTTTTCCCCCCTTCTGCATGCTGGGGCTGAGTAGAGTCACCCTGTTTAGGCTACTCAGCAGAATGTGTCTTCCCTTCACTGCGCAAGGACTCCAGTACTGAAGTCTCCCCCCCCCTTTCTCGCCACTGCAGCCTCTGCCTCCAGAGCCCTGTGCCGATGCTGCAGACGCTGCCTCATATGGCTGCGGCAACCCGGAAGCCCACACGAGCCACCGCCCAATGACCCCTCCGCAGCTGTCCGGCCGCACAAAACAGGGGAGAGCCTACCCCAAGCGGGACGGCCGAAGACAACGAAGCGGAATCTCCGGAGGTGCCCGCGTTGTTTGAGTTGCAAAGAGGAGGGGCCATAAACTGAGGTAAGTGCTGCCGAGAGTTTTCAATAGTTATTCGCTGTTCTCCGCGCCATGTCTTCTGTGTTATGTGTTGGATGTCAGGGACTGTCCGGGACTGTCTGGGACACAGTCAGGGACTTGGGCAAAGACTGGCGACTGGGTAGAAAATGAAGCAGAAAAAGGAGTACAGCATTGCCCAGCATCACACAGGAAGTCAGAGAAGAAAAGGGATCCAAAGGGGAAGCCTGCACGAAGGAACAAGATGGCTAAGATTCAGAAAGGAAAGGCCCTCATGAGGCGGTTCAGCATTCAGAATCACTACACCGAGGACGGATGTGCAATACACATATATAAAACAACATTAACAATAAAGGGAATGTGGGGTAAAGCACTCAGGAGTTCTACACAGTAAGACTGAAGCTCAGTAAGTTCCTCACCCACAATTGCTGTTACAGATACTGACTGCAAATACCCACATATAGGATATGCATGCAAAGGCAGGGTCTGTGTGGCTGATACCTATGGTGATGTTATAAATTTAACTCAAAGACAATATTCAAAGTGAACAAGAAACACCACCTAGGTAGTCAGCTGTACCCATGGATCCTGGCGATCAAATAGGAACACACAAGGCAGTAACAGCAAGGGGGGTAAAACTAAACACAAGCACAATAGACAAGGAGCTAGCAAGGAGGAGTGCTTAACAGGAAAGGAAGGAAATCACAGGGCACACTTAGCAGAAAGCAA
This sequence comes from Calotriton arnoldi, assembly GCA_963921515.1. Taxonomy (NCBI): domain Eukaryota; kingdom Metazoa; phylum Chordata; class Amphibia; order Caudata; family Salamandridae; genus Calotriton; species Calotriton arnoldi. The sequence continues at coordinate 458,242 of CAWUFW010009613.1, read as the reverse complement.
GTAACAACCATAGAAGGTAATAGAAGCAAGACAGCAGGAATAGAAAGACAGTGAACTAGGAACTGGAATACAAGGAAATGGGAAGAAAAGCAGGGACTGGAAAAGGATATGCAGAAGGGGTGGCTACAAGGGTATACTAGAATAGTGCTGGTTCAGGAATCAAGAAAACAAAGTAGCACTGAAGGCAGTGCTGGAGCAGGTACTAGAATTGAGCAAAAGCTCAGGAGTCAAGGTAGCGCCGCAGGCAGTGCTAGTTCAGGAATAAGGGAAACCACTGCAGCACAGGAACAAGGAATGCTAAGGCTCAGGAGGCAAGGTAGCACTGCAGGCAGTACCAGTTCAGGAACAAGGGGACCTGCTGCAGCTCAGGAACAAGGAATGCTAAGGCTTAGGATTCAAGGTAGCACTGCAGGCAGTGCTAATTCAAGGAAACAGGAAATAGATACAGCTCAGGAAACAAAGTGTCAAGAGAGCACTGCAAGCAGTGCAAATCAGGAACAAGAAATAGCTGAAGCCCAGGAACAGGAACAAAGAATAACTATAGCTCAGGAACTCAGGAAGCAAGGTAGCACTGCAGGCAGTGCTAATTCAGGCACAAGGAATAGCTATAGCTCAGGAATCAAGGAACAAGGATTAACTATAGCTCAGGAATCAAGGAATATCAAAAGCTTAAGAAACAAGGATCGGTCTCACTGGAACACAGCTACAATGACCCACCTTGGCCTGAAGGGAGCTGGGGCTTAAAAGAACTCACAGTAATCACATGTATCAGGTGTGAGCAGACTAGCAGCAGCCAGCCACAGGTGAGCTGAATTCCTCCACCCATCCTTGACCTGCAGGGGTGGAGACGGAGCAGTGAGCAGGGAATTCTAGGAAATGGAGTTTCAGGCATGAGCAGGCTGGCTTCAAGCATGAGCAGGCTGGCTTCCACAAAACCCGGCATGGATTTGGAATAGATGGCAATTTGCAAGTAGAATCCAAATGACTGGAAGTCAGTATATGCATGAAGGGGAGGGTCTGGAAGCTTATTAGAACACTGGAGAGCCCCACAATTCAGCCCCCTGGTGGTGGGCCCGAGAATGCAGGGAGCGAGTCGTGACATCGGAGTGCCGGAGCTCACGGCTAAACTCGCTAACTGGCTGCCATGTTTCCCGGTATTTGTAACTTTCACTGCAGTTTAAATGATTATTGGATTACGTCTTCAGTGCATTTTGGGATTTGCATGACTTTGAGCCACGTGGCAGCATTGATTTATAGCACGCAGTTGCTCCATTGTGCAAACTCTCTCACCTGTGATCAAGGCTCATTGTACAGCTGAAACGCGTTAGGTAATGCGCGTTAGGTAAGGAGTGCACTGCCATTGCTGAATTTGAGGAATAAAATATTTAAATAATTAACCATAATGTGTAGCAAGATTCACTACATAGTAAAAATAAAATTGGCATTCAAATTGTAGTTATTCAACCAAGAACGAGGTTTAAATCTATGTGGAGGGATAAAATCTGAGTAAGTAGGCCTTGTGAGTTCTGGTTCAACATTTTCTTTATCAAATAGATTGCTACATAGAATCTATGAGGTAGTGAACAGCGGTATATTAAATCAGCCTTTAATAAGTTGTAGAGCAGAAGGCAACCTCTGCGTTGTAGCATTAAATGTATGAATGCATATTAATTCGTATTAGTGTTCCAAATAATATGTTTTATTTGACCACATCAATTTTCACTCGCATGGCATAAATACTATTGAGAGAGAGAGGGAGAGAAAGAAAGAGAGATAGAAAGAGAGAGAGAGAGAGAAAGATGGAGAGAGAGAGAGTTCCCACAACCAAACAACAGCCCTCGCTGTGTTCCACCTTTCATGTCCTCCAGTGAATGGGAGACCTTTAGAGGACGTTTCTTCAGGTCACTCCAACATGATGTCTATTGAACCGAATGCTCCTTCGCCTGTTCACTGGGAAATCAGGCGCTGCGTGGTCACGGACATGTTGCCAGAAAGTGTACGAGGCCAAGTTACGAAAACAATGCAACAGAAGGCTGTTACATTGGCAAGACGTGCAAGCTTCTGTGCCAGCAGTCATTTGGTGCCCCACCAACTGCGATCCATAATGTGGCCCCGGGCTCTGTCATCGCTCCTGCCAGCTGCTGACTTTGCTACTGTCTCCACCTCAGCAGGGACACATGGAGAAGATATGGACAAATGGCTGACAAAAAAATGACAAACTGCTCATGGTTGCTGAAATCCAAAACTGAGAGGCAGATGGGTCGATCTATGGCCTTTTCTGTTCCAAGGGGGGATCTAATGGTTTACCATATTTTGCTTACCCATATAAAATGAAGAAATCAGACCTTTATTTAGTTAACATCTTAGGCACTCATAATAAATCTTGGAATTCTTTTGGAATAGTGCAGCGAATCCCAGGTCTTTTTAGTCCAACACATTTCACGTCTGGTACGCTGCTCTTTTTGAAGATTTTGTCACGTTTAGAAATAGACAGTTCTCTTGACGGTGCATCGTACAGATGGCACACAATGGATGCTATTTCCGTTTAATACCTGGCTCAGCCCTTGTAGAAGTCACTGCAGTAGAGCGATGATGACTAATGCACAGGCTGGCTTATCTTTTTGCATAGAGAAGGGACACTTGGAAAAAATGACTGACATTTAATCCATTCGTTCTTATGTCAAAAAGTCGAAAGGAAAAACAAGAAGAAACATGACAGCATATTAACATCCTGTTGGTCTACACTGTATATTTTTTTTTATATCAGCCACACTCATGCATTATCTTGATTTATGTGGCTCATTGAAATGGCATTTATATTCATTGATGCCCGCGGTGCTTCGAGTTATTGGAATGCCTAATTTTATCAGACAAACCATGAGCATGATGTCTTTTGCTCTCAACGTGGTATATTTTAAAAACAAGGCATGTCAAGTCAGCGGGTTACCATGCCCCTCAGGCGATCAATTTATTAGTTATCAAGTACTCTCCTCTGGCAAGAGAAAGTAGATTACCAGGGAGCTGAATAATCAAAAGTTAAGCCTCAAAGAGGATATCATTTTGTTGCTGCTCTCAGTGGGCACAGTAATAAATCTGTCACAAAATAATCGTGCCAACAAGGGAATAACTAGGCTAAAAATCAGTCCATTTAGAACAGGCCTGCTATAGAGTAAAACCTAGTAAGCTAAGACTTAAAAATATGAATGAAGATATTTGAAAATAATAGGCATTAGGAAGCAATTTTAAATGGCCTGTACATAAGTTGTCCTTTTCGATGGTACATCCCGGGACCTTTCCTATGTGACAAGCGTCACTTGTTGAGCATCTGTGCTACAAATCGCTGAAGAGTAGTTGATTTACCCCTTGATGGTTGGTAGACTCCCTCCCACTAAAATCGATGCATCATTTCAAGTCTGGTAGAAACAATTTAAGCGTCAGGAGCCATTTAATTGAAGGGCATATGCATTTTAAGGCCTAGGCAAACTGGACAATTGCCCAGGGCCCCCTCCTTCAATTGGCTCCTTCGTAAAGTGTTCGGAAAAAGACAGACGTCTCAGCATTGAAAACAGACTTTGCTTTAATTTGACAGCTGATCATGCGAGCTCTTTCTCCCACACTCTCTTGGTGGTAATTGCATTAAAAGTTAATATTTTTGTCTCACGTATCCCTCCTAAATTCACCTCACGTCTTCTATCTCACTCCTCTCTTTTTACTGATATCTTTTTCTACCTATTTGTACATCTCTACGTACCTACCCTGTCTCCGACTCACCTAAGTCTTCCTTACCTCTGTCTCTCAATACAATTCTCTTTAACCCATTGTTCCACCTTGCGCTCACAAAGTCACCTCTCCCTGCCATGCTGCGCGCCTTCCTTTACATCTATACCTCTGTGCCACCACTTTATGACCTGTTGACTCCATTCACTGCACGTCCCTCAAACTAATCTCTCTTTAATTCACCTCTCCATTTCTCTTTCCACAACTATATAGCGCACCTAATTTTAACCTCTTTCAATCCACTTTCTACATCACCAGTTTCTACCTCACCTCTCGTTTGATCCTTTTGTCTCTGTATTTCCTTTCTCTCTGTACCTAACTGTTTAATTTACTCAACATCCATTTATTACCTCGCCTTTTCGCCTCCCTTCTGGTTCTTCCTCCTTTCTTCGCTCTGCTTCACCTCTCATCTCTTACTACCATACTCCTTTCTAACTTCCTGTTTCTCTACCTATACCTCTTTTTCTCTATTTACCTCTTGTCTGTTGCTCATGTTTGTCTGCATCTCCATCTACATTTCAACTCACCTTTTCTACCTTTACTCCCTGTGTGTACCACTCTTTTAGTATACATCTCTCTATCTCATGTCTCTCGCTATCTTTATCTGTACCACACAACACTTTCTACCTCACTCTCTCTCAACTTTGGTATCAACCTCACCTCACATCTCTTTCTCTACCTCCATACTGTCTCTCCCATTCTCCTTTTTTTCTCTACAATTAATTTCTCCTTTTACACTTCACCCCTGTTTACCTTTCTTTTTGCCTCAGTAAGCTCTTTAAACTGTCTTTCTTCCCCCCTTCTCAGCTGGGTTTCTCTTTACACTTCACCACTCTTACTACATTGCATCTCACTATACTTCTCTCACTATCTCATCTGTTTATCTCTACCTCTCTCTGTATCTACCTCGTTATAACGCACCCCTACTCCTACCTCTCTCATGATACTTCATCACCTGCTGTACCATGCCCCTTCCCTCTCTCTACATTTCTTTCTCCCTATCTCAAATTATTTTTACCTTCCTCTAAAACCGTTACTATGTATGTGTCTTAGTTGTATACATTACTTTCCCCTTAATGTGAAATAACATTAAATACAGGCACAGAAATAAATATCCCAGCGCAAATAGCACTTGACCCAGGTGTCCTGCAAGTATTTGTACCAATTTTACAGGTTGGGGCCGAAATGGGATTAACATATACAAGCAGTTTTAATGATGCCTGTATGCCATAATATCATCCACCAAAAAATGGTGACACAAAATTATTGCTGCAAAAATATCAAGAAACCTAACATCGACTTTTTTTAAGCTCAGTACAAGAATATTGAGAACAAAAATGCTGACAATAAAAATACAGCAAAACAAACAATAACGAACACAACATCGCCAACACATGAAACACAAACTAAACATTGATTTCAAAAGCATCAACCAACAAGAAATTATAAAATAAATCACCAAATATTATAAAATGTTATATTCAAGAATAATATAAATTATTTAAAAGCATATATATTTAAACATGCCGAACAATATCAATAAACATCTTCACTATATGCTTAAAATAAAAGTCGTAACTAGAGCTTCAACCATTTAAATTTAAAATAAAAAAATAGTGGACAAATAAGGACAACTTCCTAATTAAAAAAAATAGAGAATAGGAAAGTGAACCAAACTGCTCCAGTGAAGCCAGCACACCAGGAGAGGGATACTCTGTACGAGTAACTGCTCCAAAATTGGTCCATTTCATGGAGAAAACTTGATGTCTCCACGGTGCGTTTTCTGACAGATCATGATTCAGGCATTAGGCCCACCCACACCAGTGGGGCACCATTTTCATCAGGAGAAGGGAAGTGTGGGAACACAGAATAGTAGAACCTTCATGATTACGAATTAGACTACTCTCCGTTTCCAAATGTAGACCAATGTGCAAGAATGAACACATTTAGCAAACTGCTGTGGATAAGCCCAAATTCAGAGCTGCACAAATCACCAGTATTCCTAACTTAGTATTTTAGGCACATTTAAAAAATACACAAGTTTCCTACATGCACATTTTTCATTCATTAGATTTTACTATACGCATTGAAGAATAGTCGATACTCGATTAAACACCATTTTAGGCTGCAGTTCAGTTGCTGGCTTTTGCATGCTTTTGGACAGTCAAAAAACACTATATATCCCTCCCTAAGACCAGATCAGTCTTTTGCATATAATGGTGTATTACTTTGTGAATTGATCATTGGGGCAAAAATTAACAGATGAAAATATTGTTAGCTAATTCTTTTTTTTCCAATTTTGTAATATTATTTTAGTTTCAATAATTAGTTTATTTGTGTAAACCTTGAATAATCTGCACACGTGACCCTGGGCTTTGCAACATTTTTAAGAGGGGTCACGGGCCCCGGACTGCATCTCCCTTGGTGCCCTTCCTCCAGGAGGAGGCTGATGAGTAGGTGCAAAACAGTTGCAGGTGCTATTTAGTGCTTTCCTTCTCCCCACGGAGCAGGTCGCTAAATTGTTTGTCAGGGCTCACAGGGCCATGGACCGCATCTAACATAGTGCCCTGCCGCCTATAATTAAATAATAAATAGCAAAACAGACATTTTTAAAAATACCTCCAACCAAAATACCCTGCAAAACCAACAAAGCAACAAATACACAAAATATTAAAATAGATATAAGGATTTCTAAAATTACTATTCAAATGACTATATAATTTGACAAATGTACTATAAAAGTAATTATATAATAAATATCACATTTAAATAAAAATAAAATATAATAATCAATTAGTTAAATAACTAATATGGTAAATTAACTAATCAGTTACCAATTACAAAACAATAGCTCAATACCACTTTCCAGCCCACTACCTTACAAAAGCAACATAAAATGTGAGTTTAATAATAAATAATTGATTTAAACTAATATAAAAAATAACACAATTCACAAATCAAAAATTGCAAATAAAAATAATTTGAATAAAAAATATAAATATATTAATTATATAATAATCATTATTTAGCATAATAAGTCAATCAACCAATAAATATGTCTATAAAATCCTGAAAAATTTCAGTCAGTCATTCAAATTCGGCACCAAGTAATAAAAGTATTTGAAAACAGAAAAAATGCAGTAAATCAGTGGTGTAGCTAGAGCTTTTATCGCCCAGGCGGTCGCTGAGCTTGCTGCCCAATGACGGCCGGTGCAGGTAAGAGCGGGGCGTTGGGGGGTAGTTGACAGACGATGACGAGGGAAAATAAAATTTAAAAAAAGAAAACCATGTTACCTTGATCTTGCAGAAATTGCTTAAGTGAGGTGAGCAATTTCGGCGATAGCAATGTAAGTAGATTTTTTATTTTTTATGAAGTGCCACCGCCCCCAAAAAAGTGGCGCCTGGGGCGGGCCTCCCCCAGCTATGCTACTGTATCAAAGGGTTAAATGATAAGATAAAAAAAACTATTGCAAATAGCATGCAATGTGCTTTGTAGTCCAGATTATCACAACAGGTGTAGAAATTATCATATTATCACCTGTAAACAATTCTACATATACCCAGCGAGACTATTAACCTTTCGACTGAAGCAATAGGTAAGGAAACAACATAGGGACCTTTTCTGATTCCAGAATCAAGGGAGTTGCTGTTAGGGCCAGAATAATAGTTCCACCCTTTGGTCTTAGAAGGGTCTTTGAGCCTTCTTCTTTGGAAGATTTCAAGGGAGGAAACCAATTTGAGGGGCTTTCACAACAGGCTCAGGAGTTGCTCAAAGAGTCTTGGGCTCCGGTCACTTGGAACAGTTAGTTGGAGCATGGAAGAAATGGATGTGTTGGTGCATGGACAGGGATTTAGATCCTGTAAAGGCATCTGCTGTAGAACTTTCAATTTTTTTGTCTTTGTTATTTGGAAAAGGTTTCAGCTATAGAACTATAAATTGTTATAGGTCTGCAGTAGCAGCGGGTCATGGTCTTGGAGGAGGTTGTTCCATAGGTAGGGAACCATTAATATGTAGAGTAAAGAAAATAATTCACATACAGAGACCTCCTCAGTCAAGGTACTCTTGTTTGTGGGATGTCAACTTGATTTTTAAGTTGTTTGAAGGATGGACAGCGAATAAGTATTTTTTGTTTCGAGTTTTAGATAGTGCGAACTCGACCCAAAGTTATCAGGTATCAGAGTGCTTTACATGAGCTCCAGTTTCGTTACAGACGGACACATTCATTTTTGTTAGGCAGGGAGAGGTTAAGTGATATGCCTAAAATCACAAGATGATGAGCGTCGTTGCAGAGACTCGAACCCGGTTCCCCAGCTTTGAGGTCGACCGCTCTAACTTTACGACAGTTGTCTGGTAAGTTGGCAACTTTGCTGTGTTTAATCTCTTTGAGGAGAGTTTCAGATGTAAGTGCATTAGAGGTAAGTAATAGGTTTTATAGTCTGGATGGAGTGGTGTTTCAGATTATGACACTTACGAAGACAATGACATCTTCTATTTTTACCCACATTTTGATGACCATCCGAAACTTTGTATGGTAAGATGTTTGAAAGATTATGCAAGCAGAATGGAAGAGTTCAGAAGAGGTGGAGTAAGTCAACTGTTGATTTCTTATGTTAGGCCTTATAACCCGGTGAGTTCTGCAACAATAGCTCGTTGAGTCTGATACTATATGCTTGAGTCAGTTGTTGATTTGCAAAAGTTTGTTCCACATTCAGTAAGGGGAGCTATGGCAAGCAAAGTTTTTATATCAGGTGGTCAAATGGAGGAGATTTTGAAGGTAGCTGCCTGGTCTAATGCATACATATTTGCAAGGTTTTACTTAAAACTTTGGAACATATGTCTACTGTGGTGCTGGTACTGCTTTAAACATGCCTAATGCCAGCCTCCGGTCTTGGCATGAAATTTAGATTCTCCAAGTATGTGAAGAGAAAATATGGATTTCATTAACGACACGGAGGCAGACATTATCTCTCCTTCCCTCACAGGATCTGTTAATAAGAATTAGGGTAAGAGTTTACGGTGTAGTACTTGGCAACAATGTGAAATGTGTAAAGGATAATATTTGAAGGAACAATGTATATTGGTTGTATGGTTATTTTTCTTGCAGATACACAATATGGGAAGAAAAGAAGTTGGAGCGATGGTTTTGATCACAAGTTACTGAGAAGTTTCAGTTTATGGGAACGGAGCAGCTTAAAAGAGGAAGATGTCTGCTGTCAAGGGGGTTATATAGGTTAAAGAGGCATTTTAGTTCTCGTTCTGTTTTGCTTTATTGTGCTGCAAAGAGCTGGCAATAAAAGATATATGCATAATGCCAGCCTATGTGTCTTTAATGAAATTCAGATTCTCTCTTCACATACTTGGAGAATCTAAATTCTCCTTCATCTTCACCATTTTTCGGAACAAGTCTTTAGAAGCTTGGTAACTGAATACATTGGCACTCAACCATTATCATAAGATAAAACATATTTTCTCCCAGAAACCAGCCTTGACAATTACTGTGTTAATCTTACAACTCTTAAAAAGTTTTAATAAACATACTGTGCCAAATTCTGCCTTCAGATAGTTCTATTAGGGAATTCAGTGTTTGAGACTTTGACATCTGTCACGAGATCCTTAATCCCAATTTAGGTTCAAATATGTTTAAAGTGATGGAGGCTGCAGCCTATGGCTGCCAACCTGAGTGTAAATGCTGCTACACAGACCATTGTCATATGCAGACAGGACAACTGCTAGTAAATCTCATAACTTGGCAGGCCTGTAACTCAACTAGGGTGGCCTACTATTGTGAAATTTAAGGGACAGTGTGATGATGATTACTAATATTGTACCTCATAGTGTCATCTACATGGCCAGCCCCACTATAGCATTTTGTCTTTATACAACTTTCAGAAGTGTAAATGCATTGTTTGTTAGAACTACTCGGGGACACATAAAGGGCCATCATTAAACCATTGTATGCATTAACATAAGATTGCAAGATTAGCAAAGAAATCTTGGCAAGTATTCACTACTAGTCTATATAGACGTCGAGACAGGATTAAATTTGGAGAACAATATGGCCAGAGCTGAAAGGGGGTTAAACCAGGAGAAAAAGAATAGGAAATAAAGAGAGAAGATTACTCACAGGAGAAAAGAGCAAAGATCTATGTCCCTGAGGTACTGTAAAGCAAGTGAGAGGTGAGGCAGTAGAAAAATGGTATGAGAAACACTGGAGAAGTGAACAAGAGTAAGTTAACTAAAGGATTGAGAGGGGAAGACTTGAAAAAAAGAAACATGAGAAACAGGGGAAATGGGGAATGACAAGCCAGTAAACTACCGGAAAACAGCAGGAGTGACATCTGAGAAAGAGGAGGATCAATATCATGGTGTGTTATGTGTATTTGTAAAGCGCACTATCACCCATGAGGGTATTATGGCACTGTGCAGGTGTGTCTGCCTAGCTCTTCCTATGGTAGGCCGGTTCATTGGAAAGTAGGGTCTTGAGATTGTTGCGGAATGCAAGAGGAGAGGAGGAGGCTCTGATTAGGAGTGGGAGGCAGTTCCATACTTTAGCGGAGGTACAAAATTTGGAAGGGTCACGAAAATCCAAAAAAAAGATCGCTATGGTCTGCCCTGGAAAATGATCCACAATTGGCTTACCCCAAGAATCTGTTCAGTTCTATAAAACTGCTGCACTTAACAGACCTTTGGGACAAGAACTTATTGTTTCCAGCCTAGAAGTGTGTGGTGAACAAGGTGGTAAAGGCGCAGTCATACTTGGACGATGCAAACCACTTTAGATCACAATCTCAATCACGGATAGTGATCAAACACTATGATGGTTTGAAACATTCTCCATATTTAAACACTGCCTTCCCAGCTTACATCAAGTGAAGATTGATGGGCCTACGTTTTGGCCAACTACCAGCACTGGCCAGTCAACCACCCTGGAAATGGAGTCGCCCAACTAATTGCAGGCTCTGCAATGCCAAAAAGCATCTGGTCTGCATAAGTCCCCAGCTCTAGAAGCTTTGCCCCAGTCTACTAAAAAGTACTTTCAACATCAGAGGAGTTTGAACATGCAGAGAAGCACACACACTTTAAACATTCTTCCATCAGCAGACAGTGTTATTGTTATGGTAACATTTTTATGGTGTTATTTTATTTGCAACATTGCTATGATTTTATTTAACGGAAATAATACAATTTGAACCTTGAGCCTTGATTTAAAGAGAGCTCTGATCCCCAAGATTACTATTATTATAAATGGTGTAGTGGTGGGTGATTTTGACCAGCTATTGGTATTTGTTTGGCCTATATGAGGAGTGACCAGTGTGGGATGTCAGTTTTTATATTCAAGATGATGCTGTATACACTCTGTTGTTGTAAGCCTGCTGGTAGAACGCTAACGAGAATATTTTATTTTGGTGTGGGATTGTGTGATGTAGTAGCATGCAAAGCTATGAATCCTACTTCCTTGCAACACTATGTAGTGTTTTGAAACTCTGGGAAGGTGCCCAAAGTGTATAGTCTCCCAGAGTAGATTTTTAAAAAAAAGAAGGACAGTGGCCCCTTGAAGCAGCGGGAAAATGTTCATTCTGCCACTAGGGTTTGCTCAGTGTAATAGGAAGGCGGGTGCCGCTCAGCAGGTAGCAACCCTGTCACATATTCTGAGGTCTAGACACAAAATTCCTGATTGGCCCAGTGTTCCCACCTGGCCTGCCAGCTTGCTTTATGTCTGCCCTGCATCCTTAGTAGTCCCTCCCTACACCCTATACTATCTATCCTTCTTGGCTACCTGGCTTGCACTCACAGAAATCATGGAGTTGCAGTCTACTCAATCATCATTTTCTGCTTCCAGGTGTCCTACTCAGGGAATCCTGGAGCAGGGAATTATGAAAGGGGAGACAGGACACACTGTTTTATTAGAAAGTAAGGAAAGCTCTGTCTGCTAAAAGCCAGCTTGAATTTCTGAGATTCAAGCAACTAAGTGTGCCTAAATAAACATTTGCACACTCCCAATTCATTCTTGAACCAGTATTACAATCACTGTGTCCTCATTTGAAAGTTGTAAACATAGATCAAAAATATAAATTTCTTTAGAAAGTCAATTAAAGCATTAAAACAAATAATTTCCCACATGTCTGCTTTAAAATTTTGATTCAGTGTTTTAATTCTATGACAGGTACACAAAAGTACATTACAGCATTACATGTATTCCATATGAGGGACTGTTAGAACAGGGACCTTCAAAAAAAGTCCGGAGTAAGACATTTCTCACAATAGGTTTGACTCAGTTGTATAAATCCAAAATAACCAGTAAATAGCACATGTAATGAAAAGGCCAGAGACCAGAAAGGAATACTGAAAAGGCTACGATAAAGGTACAGACCATAAGGCAATTTAGAGTCAGACAGAGTTTACTGTATAGGGGTGATGGAGGACACTGTCTTCCAATAAAGTCTCTGCCCGTCAAAATTAAAGATTACCCCACTGCCATTATGGCAGTTGCTGCCTATATAGGCAAACTTTGATGGATGGTACCATCGGCCATGATGGCAGGCTGCCAGAATTTTCAAAGTGTTTTGCTTTTCGGACACAAACTCCCATAGTGGGAAAACGAAAAACGAATGGAATTTACACCCTGAGTTTCCTCGCAGGGTGTGAGGATGATTTGGGTTTTTTTCCCTGTCCTATACCCCCAGATTTTCCCTGGCAGTGTCAGATAGGACAAAAAGACATTACACCATCCAGACTAAATAGGGCAGCTGGTGTAATGCCCTTCCTCTGACGGACCATACTCAGATTGTCAGTAGAATTATATTTAAGGTCTGTTCGGCTCTAAATGAGTTTGGGTGGACTGAAAGTTTGGCGGGCATGATCCTCTGTCATGTTTGCGACAGAATGCCCTGTCCGCAAAACTCTAAATTAGGCCCCAGATACAGAAGTTTGTCGCACAGGTTGGAGGAAAGGAGTTATATGGGTATATAGGCCCTCACCTGCTATTTAAGTCAATGTTTCCATAAATGTTATTTTGAAATTACTTTGTGATTGTATGGATGTTCTTTTTAAGTTTCGGTCACAAAATAGACTCAGGCATATTTTAACATCATAACTTCCAATGCATAATATTTATTTGTTATTGGAGTTGCATAAGAATGTCTTAGGAAAGTGTTCGGAGAAACAAGTCAGGCACTCTTCTAACATCTAGGCAACTTTTCTGAGTTCCGACTCAGACATATTTTAGAATTATAACAACTTCCAATGCATAATATTTATTTGTTATTGGAGTTGCATAAGAATGTCTTGGGAAAGTGTTCAGAGAAACAAGCCAGGCACTCTACTAACATCTAGGCAACTTTTCTGAGATCCGGTCAGTAAACCGATAGAAAAGGCTGTCTTGTGGGGACTGAGAAAATAAAAATGGAAATAAAAATGTAAACCTTATTTACTCTTGATCTATGACTGCTTTCTCAGTTAATCCCATCCATGTGAGGTCCAACTGAGCAGTGGTGTTTATTGAATCTAAATTGCTGTATCGTTTGTGTTTTTTTGCACCAATTTGTTGACTGAATTTGGATTATGCCTCAGTTCTTCTGTTCATTTCTGTATACATTGACTGGCAACTTTCTTGTTATTGTGCCACTAGCCCAAAGAGCCTAATTCACAAAGATAGGCCTGTCCTACCTTCTTATGTTCAGAGTTTTACACCCCTGCTACGGAGCCTCAGCAGTCGTAAAATTACTATTAGTAAAATTAAACTCTCAGTTTGTGAATACTCAAAAAATTAAAACGTACACAATTGTGTAAGTTTGCGTTTGTGAATCAGGTCCCATGCTTTGAAAAGGTACAAAGGAATTGATTGTGTCAGGACCATGTTCAGAACACGACAAACCACTCCCAACTGATATGTAGTTGGTAAGGGCACTGAGGGTCACTGATTGTGCCTGTTTCCTGAAGGGTCAGGGAACATGCATGCATGGCTTTGTATTATGTAGGATCCTCTTTCATGTTGTATTCTCCCATGGGGTGGTGGGAGCAATAAAATCTGGGATAGGGGGTGCTTTCGTACTGTGGGAGCCTGTTTTTGTCAGCAGGTCACTGCTCCTTGACTCGAGAGGAGGTCTGTGATGGTCTGAGCCCTAAACGGCAGTTGACAGGGGGTCTCTCCTTGGCATTCGCAAGTTTGGAGAATTGTCTCCCTTCTATTTTTTAACTATCTGACAATTTTAAAACATTTAATCAGGATTTTAATGATTTTGGCGTGGAAACACATGAACTAATTCACCCCTCAGTCTCGCCTCGCTATCGCCCTCGCTCTGCTCCCCGGTCCACCACGGATTTTCAGATTGCGTGGAGGGAGCAGAGGTGAAGGAGCGGAGCCTTGTAATTGCACTTCTGGGGGCTGATACTTATACCGCATGGAAGCGCGGATGCGCAGCCAGCGCGCCAAAGGCAAGCCCGTCTGCACCAATCCGCGTCCGGCCGGGGCCAGGGGCCAGGAACCATGCCCGTTACAACTCGGACATACAAGAAATGATTAGATATAGTGCAAAAGAACTCATAAAATTGAGACCTGATGTCACAACACAATGTGCCCACTCAGTCACACCCCAAAGTATGACAGGAAGAAAGGTCAGGTGCATCCAATGTAGGGGCACGGTGAGTGAGGAGATCTCTCGTCCAATGGGGCCCTCAATAGAAACAAAGAGAAAACTAAGCTGGAATATGGGACTGATAAACTGTAGGTCCATTCCAGCACATAAAATAGAGATCAGTCTTCTTATTGAGGAAGAACAACTAGATATCCTATTTGTCACCGAGACATGGCTTAAAGAATGGTCCACCCCAGACTTAACACTGGCCCTCCCCAAAGGATTCAACATCAGAAGACAGGACAGAGAGGGAAAAGCAGGGGGGGGGGCTGTAGCTGTCATATGCAAAGATATCTATAGATGCAATGTCTCACCTAAGCCCCTGCTCAACTGCGACTCCACGCGGTTTAGCTTGGGGCTATCCCCCACCCATACCTTCTCGGGAATGCACATCTATCGAGCACCTGGACCCTGTAATACTTTCTTGGAGCTTTTTCCAGATCTCATAGCAGAGAGTATCACCACAAAAAGGACAATGACCATACTAGGCGATTTCAATATCCATTTAGATAAACAAAATGACCCCACCACCTACAGATTTACCCAAGACATGGATGCCATGCAGCTCAGCCAACTGGTGCAAACAGCAACACATGAAAAAGGGCATATTTTAGATGCTATATTTACCAACGAGCCTAAACTGAAAATAGCTAACCCTATACCAGTGCCTTGGTCAGACCACTACTATATGCCTCTGTCACTGACCAGTATGCAGGTACAAAACACAGGAAGCAATGTATTTAATTTAGGCAGGAAATGGCCTAGAACAATTCTAGAAAAAGTGATTGAGTCCCTAGAAAGAAATACCCCGAAAATGGTTGTGGAGGTAGAGAAAGCAGACCGGCTCTGGGATAAATGGCTCACTGACACGACAGAACATTGCTATAAGAGAGAGAGGACAGGAACTAATCAGACACAAAGGAAAACAACCTTGTTTAATAGCCATTTGGCTTACTTGAAAAGAGCATGCAAAAAAACCTAAAGGAACTGGCGAACATCATATGACACTACCATTAAGGAACAATACAAGAAAGAGATCAGACACTACCACAATGAAATTAAAATAGCACCACCGAGATACTTCTAGGAAAAAATTAACTCGGCCACACATTCATCCAGAGAATTGTTCAAGGTGGTTAAGTTCCTCACGTCAACAGAGCCAGATGCCTCCCCACAACCCTCTTCTAAGGAGAGATGCAATGAACTTGCAGTCTTTTTCAAAACTAAAGTTGAAAATATCTATAACTCCATGCAAGGGAGCAGCGATAACCTAGACCCTCAGAGTACCAAGGACTCCACAGGGCACACAGCAAGACCCACCCGAAAGGCACTTCCAGTGATAAACAAAGACATCACGAATAAGATCTTACAAGGTATCAAATCAGGTTCTCCTAAAGATC
Organism: Calotriton arnoldi; assembly: GCA_963921515.1. NCBI lineage: Eukaryota > Metazoa > Chordata > Amphibia > Caudata > Salamandridae > Calotriton > Calotriton arnoldi. The sequence continues at coordinate 442,430 of CAWUFW010009613.1, read as the reverse complement.
CAATCCCCCCACACATTCTGATTCAAGGGGGGATACCATAATGACCACCGCCACAGAATTAATCACACTGTCTCTCACGCAAGGGAAAGTGCCAAAGGCCTGGAAACATGCCATAGTCCGGCCATTGCTGAAAAAACCACATCTAGATCCAACAGATCTAGAAAACTACCGACCCATCTCACTCCTACCCATCCTAGGAAAGATAGCTCAAAAACACGTCAACAATACACTATCACACTTCCTGGAGGATAACGAGGTGCTTCACCGGACTCAAATAGGCTTTAGACCATCACATAGCACCAAATCTGCCCTACTCTTGGTCACAGAGGAACTGAAGGAAATCCTCGATCAAGGGAGTACTGCTGCCATCCTGCTCCTAGACCTAAGCGCAGCCTTTGATACGGTGGACCACAAAGCTCTCATCCTTAGGCTAGAGAAAGCAGGTATACAAGACAGCGCTCTTCGATGGCTAGGGTCATTCCTGAGGGTTAGATCTTTCCAGATCACAGAAGGTGGATAATACTCGGACGTCCTAGAAGCAACATGTGGAGTGCCACAGGGCTCTGCACTTAGCCCCACTCTATTTAACCTATACATGCAACCACTGGCTGAGATTGTTCAGGAATTTGGGTTGTCAATCGTACCTTATGCGGATGACACCCAACTGGTAGTTGCAGTGGCAGAGGGCCCCAAAGCGAAACACAACCAAGTGGTTCCCTGTATGGAAAAGGTAGCAAGCTGGACGACAAACTGTAGATTAAAACTAAATGGAGATAAAACGGAACTTATGTTTCTAGGAAATAATCTACCATCACGAGTCACCATTGAGTGGCCAAAAGGACTGGGCTGTCCGCCTGTTCACAAAAACTCCATAAAGAACTTAGGAATGTGGCTAGACATTAACCTGACGATGGAAACACAAGCCAGAAAACTAACCGCAACGTGTTTTGGAATCCTGCGAATGCTCCGTAAAATTCTGGGCCTTATCCCAGAGGAGACCCGAAAGACAGTGATACAGTCCCTGGTGATTTTGCGCATGGACTACGGAAACGCTCTCTTCTTGGGGTCACCTAAATACGTATTGAACATGCTGCAGGTGCTACAGAATGCAGCTGCCAGGGTACTTAGAAACATACCCAGGTATGAGTCAGCTAAAGAGGCCCTGAGACTACTTCACTGGCTGCCAGTACAGGCCAGGGTCAAATTTAAATCATTATGCATAGCACACAGGGCCCTGAATGGCAAAGGGCCCGCTCCCCTCAGGGCATTCATCACACCATATACACCGAAAAGAGCTCTAAGATCCTCCTCAGATCGCCTGGCCAAAACCACCAGGATAAGACGAGCAAGATGGGAAAGAAGATCATTCTCGCACCTGGTGCCTAAACTCTGGAACTCCATGCCAAAGGAATTAAGGCTTCTTACGGATGAGCCTAGCTTTAGAAAAAAACTGAAGACATGGTTGTTTCCTGAATGAGTTAATGCTAACTTTGACCTCCTGCTCCGCAGCGCTGGGAAGCCTTCGGGCAGCTATGCGCTATATAAAACTCGTAAACATAAAAAAACAATCCCCTTTAGAGCTGAGGTTGCTTTTGTGCCAGAGACACCAAATGACCATTAGCGAGCAATAAGGCAACATGGCTAGGCCAATGAAGTGCATCCATCAGACTCTGCTGAAGACACACTGCAATATTCAGAGGTAGACTGCAGTAGAGAGCAGGATGGCTAATGGCCCTTACCTTCCAGTGAATTGGGGACCAAACAGAATGGAAACACTCATTACAACGCAGTCATTACAACGCACTACCTTTACAACGCGGCTGTTACAACACAACAGCCTTTACATCACATGCCATTTCAACGCAGCCATTACAACGCATGTCACTACAACGCATGCCATTACAACGCATGTCACTACAACGCATGCCATTACAATGCATTATAAGGTAAGTAATGGGGATTTTTTAAGTTTTAGGGTGGGTATGGGTTTTGGGGTTTTGGGGTACATTGAAATAGTAATTTTTACCCCTACACTAGCCAACACTTACCCTACTGTTGCACTCACTGGAGTGGGAATAGTATTTTTTACCCCTACACTATCCAACACTTACCCTACTGTTGCACTCACTGGAGTGGGAATAGTAATTTTTACCCCTACACTATCCAACACTTACCCTACTGTTGCCCTAAAAGTATTATGCGTTGCCATGGTATGCTTTGTAATGGTATGCGTTGTAATGGAATGTGTTGTAAGTGTAGTTTCTAAAAATGCATTGTGAGGGCATGCGTTGTAAAATCATGTGTTGTAATGGATGCTGCGATGTAAAAACTGCATTGTAAAAGCATGCATTGTAAATGTTTGTGTTGTAATGTCATACATTCCCCCAGAACCATGTGAAAGACCACCTCTACCATTATAGGAATAACACCACTCTTGGGATTGGCACATCTGAACGCCTAAGTTGTGTGGCTTTTTAAAAATGGGGAAGGGAGCATTTTGCCTGAGTCTGAACCATGTTTGTGCAGAATCCTGCTTGGCATATATAATATAAAACACATGGACATCATTTAGGGATCACCAGGGGTAACAGTAGCAACCACTGTCTTGCCCTTTGTGACCCCTGGCCCTGCTTTTGCGACCCCCCCCCTCAGAGGAGGCACAATCAGTGCCAAGAACTTAGGTGTGACTCGCATTATCAGTGTCAGGCTCCAACCTCTTTGTTTTCTACTCAGTTTGTATTACATTAATAGTGAATAATAGTCTACCTTTCACTGTTAGTGTAATAAAAAGTGGAACAGCCAAATCTTGTACAGCGCCTTCACTGGCATCTTAGGTAATTAAAATAAAATGCTTCTACATGTATGTTCTGTGTGTGCGGATGTCAGTTAGAGAAAGTTTGTGTGAGAGAGCATGTGCATGTGTGAGCATGCATGTTTGTGAAAACATTTGTGTGAGTGAAAGTGAGTGAGTTTGAAAGTAGAAGTGAGACAGAGTAAGAGTGAGAGAGAGTGTGAATGAGTGAGTCAGGGTACGAGTGAATGCAAGAGACTGAGTGAAAATGCATGAGTGCAAGTGAGTGTGAATCAGTGAGCAAAAGTGTGAGAGAATGAGAGTGAGTGTGAGTAAGTGAATGTAAGTGAGCAATAGTGAGAATGTGCTGTTTTGCTTGCAAGTCTGCTGTTCGACCTGGCATGAGTCTTGGTTTATAGAGACACCATGGCAAAATGCTGCAATGGCATACTGGAGGCAATACTTGCATAAGGGATACCCACAACAAAATGCTAGTGCTGGCACACTGGAGGTAATTCTTGACAAGAGGCACTTGTTGAAAAATGCTGGCATACTGGAGGAAAATCTTATCATAGGTTGCACTTGTGGCAAAATAATAGCACTGGCATATCTGAGGAAATTCTTGGCATAAAGGAGGACAACCATGTCATATGTCAGGGGGACATCAATGACAATACTATCCACGGCATACTAGACATAACTTTTACATAAGGGTCACCCATAGTTCATGGTTGGCAGAATTGGCAAAATTATGATAATAGCATATTGTATGTAATGTTTGGGCAAAAATGGCACCCATGCCAAAAATCAGGCCCTCACAATGGAGGTGATTTTTTGACATTTGGGGGCACACATAGGATTTTAAAACAAAATGGGGTCAACTCATGGGAACTGTCAGGTTTCCTTAGATTGGTACACCATAAAAATATTTGAATACTTAATGTGTCTTTTCAGTTTATTTGAAAATTCTGTTTTAAAATGCACTATTAGAGCCCATTTTTTAAAAAGGTTCTCAAGAGGGAGAAACACCACCACCACTCTTTCCCCTTTAGAAGATGTCAGACTAACTCACTTTGCTCTCTTACTTAAATCAAGAAAATGTTCCCTTGACATATCATGCCGGCACCTTAATATAGAAGATGTCTAAAATAGTGATTTGTCTGTGCTGTGTTGTTATATTAATATTGAAGTTATTATCTAACTTCAGCATTCATAATTATTGTGATGTCATCAAAGTTAAGTAATGTGACAGTTTCTGGGAAGAATCAGGGTCAAAGGTCATATGATGTCACTTCCTGTGTTGTCATTAGGGTCAAAGAGTTAATGATGTCACTTCCACTACCCGAGGTGTTTTGATGAATCGAAATCCATGGTAAGACTGTCCCCTTTTCTCTTTATAGTCAAGTGGATATTCTGAAGGAGCCTTTCTTTTCAACCCTTTGATATTTGTAGTGGGCATGACACGGTTTTTAAGCGCAGTTTCACATCACTTTATAAAACAACGTAAGCTACGATTATAATTGAGGGCAGTGATGGAAATGATATACGCACCCTAAAGAAATTCAGGTGAAAAAGTTAGTGAGACTGTGCTAGAGAGCAAATTCGTCATATTGACGCAAAACAACAGTGGGGAAGCCCACGGGTACATTCTAAAGCGCAGACTGGCACAAGCAACCCCATTAACGTCTCTCAAATAATTATGCTCTTTGGACCCTTATCAGAATTTCAGGTCAGGTGAAAAACACTATGGAAAAGCCAACAGCAGTTATACGCCAGTGCGTTGATTCCCTCATGCTGCTTCAGTGGAAATACAAATATTCCGCCAGACACTGAGAACTGAAATTGCCAGGGGACAGGAAGAGTGTTTCTTATTCAAAAATAATAATTGGCGGTAAAGAAAAAATGCTTTTTTTCGCACTGCGCATTGAAGAGAAAAGAGATGAGATATCAGAATACATGAACTGTTAAAAAATCAATTAAGCCATTTCAGTGTGAAAGTCGTTCACTATAGGAAACACAATCTTCTCTTTTAATTTGCCTTCATATTTGCTCTCTCTTTCCTCCTATCCCACAAGGCTTGTATTATTTTATGCCTCGGCTTTAGGGTTTTACTTTTTAAGCAGATTTTGTTTTTACAGGATACGATGAAACTGTGTTGGGCACTTCAGGGACTCCTGGGATATTAATACCTAAAGCATTTAGACATAATAGTATTAGTTATCCTTTTATCTCCCCAAATTAATTCAACACGATTAAGGAGTCAATTTTCTGTGGACAGGGCATGCATTCTTGGTGAAAGGAAAGGCTTTACGTTATCCCAAACAAAACATTGAGCCGCAGATGCAATTCAAGAGGTATATTATAGGATCAGGAAGGCTGTGAATAATATATGAACTCCCGAGGGCTAGAGAGCTACCTTAATTTGCGTGGCAAGAAAGCAGATTTAAACTATTTGGCACTGCATACTGTGCAATATTGCTTTATATAGGTAAATAAGGTAACAAACACACATATGCACACGTTAAAATACACACCCTCTCTCACACACCCACACACACACTAACACACAAAAAACAATATGTAAACATTAATGTAGGGAACTGCCATTGATTTCCAAAAAGGATCATTTTACCATTCCCATACAAATATACAAAAATACACACAATATTACAAACAGAAGCATAGAGACACACAATAAGCTATCACTGATGACATTTATAGTTCAATTAATTAGTCCATAGGAAAAACCTTTTAAACTGCTATAAGATGAACAAAACTAAAGACATATGACTGCTAAGATAGGAGTCAGGAGCCAGAAGGGCAAAGTAAATTAACAGAAAGCAAAGAGGGACTCATGTACTTAAATGTGGAAAGAGAAAAAAGATAGCTGCAGGTAACAGGTTAAAATACAAATGGAGACATGAAGAGGTAGAAGTGAGAGGGCTGCAGAAATATGAGCAAAGAAAGCCTGGTGCACAGTGTTGCCAGATTGGGCCATTTCCACCACAAATGGGTGAAATGTTTTCTATTTGTGAGGGGAAAAATATCCCTCTGGCGGGTTGTACGAATTTGGATGTTTTTTTTTGCCTCTGTGTGTGCAAAATTTCGTAAATATATCGGTGCCACCAGACGTTCGTCAAACTCAATGTAGGCTCCGCTTTTAGCAGGAGAGTCAATCGTTCATAGAGTGAAAGGGCTACCTATGATGGCCCTGCTTCATGCATCAGGCCTTCCCCCACAGTGGCTGGACCAATGTGGTTAAGAGGGGCCGGCCTGTCATAATTTCTTTATGAATCATCCGCTGGAGTATTGTAGCGCTTGTGCGCGGGGTCCGGACCTTAACCTATTAGGTGCAGGTGTCGGTCATTGGCCGACACTGGGGATGGATGAAAAGGGTCCTCCAGTGCTTGCACCAGAGAATTCTGTTTTTAAAAATAAAGGGCGGGGGAGATGCGGAAATACTTCTGCATCGGCCCTCGCTCCCTCTCCTGCACATCTGTGACATCAGCATGCCGTAAGGGGTGCTGATGTCACAGATTTCCCACCAGAGCAGCAAAAGGAGCAGGTAAGAGCTGCTTCCCTCTCCGGTGGGGAAAAAAGTCTAAACAGGTCTCCCCAGGTTTCAGAGAGGCCACATCAGAAAGGAGAGAGTCTCCCCTTTCCAATAAGCCCTCACTGAAACAGTTTCCTGCCAATGGATTGCAATAGCACTGCAATCCGCAGCCAGGAAAGCCACTAGGCCACCAGTTATTTTGTAAAGAAGTGGGCCCTTGTGGCAACGGGCTGCCCCCCACCCGGGATACACATTTTTTTAAAAATGTGTTTGTTCCCCTGATATACTTGTATATGTATATATATATATATATATATATATATATATATATATATATATATATATATATTATATATATATATATATATATATATATATATATATATATATTCACTGAAAAAACCATAGGTTTCAGACACGTTATAGTTAGAAATTAGCATTTAAAAAACCTTTGAAATTCACTGAAAAAACCATAGGTTTTAGGGACAGTTATAGTTAGTTGGACATTTCACTCGTACAAAACCATAGAAATTCCCCCGTTATAGTTAGTTCAGCTAACTATAACTCGCGCCCCGCAATGCACTGCTGATGACGTCACATATTACATCACTCATGACATGGTCAGTGACATCACTGATGACATCACTGATGACATCTCAAATGACATCACTGATGACATCACTTATGACATCATCCAGTGACTGTGTGTTTCTGTAAAGTTTAAATATGTTTAATATATATAGGGAAAGGCGTATTGAAGAATGAGTGGGTGTATAAGTGTCTGAATGGATGATTTAGTACGTGAGTGACTGACTCTACAAGTGAGTGATTAAATGTATCTTACTGAATGCATGGGTTAGTGACTAAACTGTGTGAATGTCTGTATCCGTCTGTCTGTTGGTTTGTAAGCGGCTGCATGGCTTTCTGAATAGCTACATGAGTGTCTACATGGGCTATTGATTGATTGTCTGAGTATCTGTATGGGTGCCTGAGTGTTTGTGTGGGTGGGGTGTGTGTGACTCTGTGCATAGATGTGTGAGTTGGTGATTCACTGGGTGCATGGTTTCAAGAGTGCATCTGTGATGGACTGTATGGGTGGGTGAGTGTGTGTATGGGTGTGTTAGTGATTGAATGTATATCTCAGTGGTACATGTGTGAGTAACTACATATGTGAAAGGCAGTATATATGTGTGTTGGAGTATATAAATGGCTATAAGTGAGAGTGTGTGATTGTGAGAGTGGCTGTATGGATGAGTGTGTACTTGTATCAGTGATTGTATAAGAGCGTAAGAATGTGCTAGTATTTGTATAAGTAAGTGAGCTGGTGTGTGTATAACTGTATAGGTGAGTAAATGGGTGTGTGATTAAGTTTTTTGCATGACTGACTAGGTGTGTGAGTACCTCTATGGATGAGTGGCGGTGTGTGAGTGTTTATATAGGTGTATGAGTGCATATGATAGTCCTGTACTGAGTGACTAAGTATGAGTGACTGTACGGGTGAGTGAGTGGATGTGTGTGTAGACCTAAGAATCAGTGAGTGGGTATGTAGTTTTTGGTGTTGGAGTGTCTATGGTTTTGAGAATGGCAGTCTGTAATTTAGAGTGGGTGTATCAAAAGTTATATTAGGGTGTGAGAAGATGCATGAAATTATCACATGGATGATGTCATCAGTGATGTCATTTGAGATGTCATCAGTGATGTCATCAGTGATGTCACTGACCATGTCATGAGTGATGTAATATGTGACGTCATCAGCAGTGCATTGTGGGGCGCGAGTTATAGTTAGCTGAACTAACTATAACGGGGGAATTTCTATGGTTTTGTACGAGTGAAATGTCCAACTAACTATAACTGTCCCTAAAACCTATGGTTTTTTCAGTGAATTTCAAAGGTTTTTTAAATGCTAATTTCTAACTATAACGTGTCTGAAACCTATGGTTTTTTCAGTGAATTTCAAAGGTTTTTTAAATGCTAATTTCTAACTATAACGTGCCTGAAACCTATGATTTTTTAAGTGAATTTCAAAGGTTTTTTTAAATGCTAGTTTCTAACTATGCCTACAGAGGTAGGACATGTGAAGAAAGAAGAAAAACGCACAGAAAGAAGCAAAAGATGTGCAGAAAGAACCAACAGAGGAGCAGAAAGAGGCCTTGTTGCAAAATCATCCTGTGCCCACAACTTTTTCAGACGGGTACTGGTGGTAACTGACTCTGACTAACCAGAGCCAGTGCTATGCTAAAAGACACTTAGAATACAGTGAAAACACCTACATACACTAGGGAACACTATGCGTTGGGGTACACCTGTGATTAGCATGACCTCCTCTGCAAGTCCCTAGTACATAATAGGGCAGGGGGATTAAAACTACCTCTTAAAACGCTCTACAGGGCGCTGCTTGCACAGTGGTGAAGGGAGGGGGCCTGAGGTGACATGTGTGCAAACGCACCCTCGTGGTGCGCTTTAAGTTGCGGGATTAAGTCCCCTTGAATTCTGAGGGTCCCTGGGGCCCAACTAGCCCCCTAGGTACCTACAGTTAGGACCACAGAGCTGAGTTGCAGAGAGGCGTTCCGAGGCCACGCACCTTTTTTCACCTCTCTGCAACGCAACTCTGTTGTGCTTACTGAAGGTACCTGGTGGGCTAGTTGGCCCCCAGGGTCCGTCAGGATTCAAAGGGAATTAATTCCCCAACTTAAAACGCACCACAGGGCGTGTTTGCGCACATGTCACCTGAGGCCCCGCCCCCTCCCTTCACCACTGTGCAAACGCGCCCCGTGGTGCGTTTTAAGTTGGGGGATTAGGTCACCTTGAATCCTGAGGGTCCCTGGGGCCCAACTAGCCCACTAGGTACTTCCAGTAAGCACCACAGGCCTGCGTTGCAACGCCTGTAACAAATTGTGCAGTTGTGTTTAGGTAGTGAAGAGGGTCGTGCTGGGGGTAGTGTTTTAGGGTTTAGGGTAGTGCAGTGGTGTTTGTGTAGTGTAGGGGGTCATGCTGGGGGTAGATTTAGGGTTTAGGGTAGTGCAGTGGTGTTTGGGTAGTGTAGGGAGTCGTGCTGGGGGAGTGTTTTAGGGTTTAGGGTAGTGCAGTGGTGTTTGGGTAGTGTAGGGGGTCGTGCTGGGGGTAGTGTTTTAGGGTTTAGGGTAGTGCAGTGGTGTTTGGGTAGTGTAGGGATACTGCTGGGGGTAGTTTTTTAGGGTTTAGGGTAGTGCAGTGGTGTTTGGGTAGTGTAGTGGTTCGTGCTGGGGGTAGTTTTTTAGGGTTTAGGGTAGTGCAGTGGTGTTTGTGTAGTGTAGGGGGTAGTGTTTTAGAGTTTAGGGTAGTGCAGTGGTGTTTGTGTAGTGTAGGAGGTCGTGTTTTAGGGTTTAGGGTAGTGCAGTGGTCTTTGGGTAGTGTAGGGGGTCATGCGGGGGTAGTGTTTTAGGGTTTAGGGCAGTGCAGTGGTGTTTGGGTAGTGAAGAGGGTCGTGCTGGGGGGAGTGTTTTAGGGTTTAGGGCAGTGCAGTGGTGTTCGGGTAGTGTAGGGGGTCGTGCTGGGGGAGTGTTTTAGGGTTTAGGGCAGTGCAGTGGTGTTCGGGTAGTGTAGGGGGTCGTGCTGGGGGAGTGTTTGAGGGTTTAGGGCAGTGCAGTCGTGTTCGGGTAGTGTAGGGGGTTGTGCTGGGGGTAGTATTTTAGGGTTTAGGGTAGTGCAGTGGTGTTCGGGTAGTGTAGGGGGTCGTGCTGGGGGTAGTGTTCTAGGGTTTAGGGCAGTGCAGTGGTGTTTGGGCAGTGTAGGGGGTAATGCTGGGGGTGGTGTTTTAGGGTTTAGGGCAGGGCAGTGGTGTTTGGGCAGTGTAGGTGGTCGTGCTGGGGGTGGTGTTTCAGGGTTTAGGGCAGTGCAGTGGTGTTCGGGCAGTGTAGGGGGTGGTGTTTCAGGGTTTAGGGCAGTGCAGTGGTGTTCAGGCAGTGTAGGTGGTCGTGCAGGGGGTGGTGTTTCAGGGTTTAGGGCAGTGGTGTTCGGGCAGTGTAGGGGGTCGTGCTGGGGGTGGTGTTTCAGGGTTTGGGGCAGTGCAGTGGTGTTCGAGCAGTAAAGGGGTCGTGCTGGGGGTGGTGTTTCAGGGTTTAGGGCAGTGCAGTGGTGTTCGGGCAGTGTAGGGGGCGGTGCAGGGGGTGGTGTTTCAGGGTTTAGGGCAGTGCAGTGGTGTTCGGGCAGTGTAGGGGGTGCTGCAGGGGGTGGTGTTTCAGGGTTTAGGGCAGTGCAGTGGTGTTCGGGCAGTGTAGGGGGTCATGCAGGGGGTGGTGTTTCAGGGTTTAGGGTAGTGCAGTGGTGTTCGGGCAGTGTAGGGGGTCGTGCTGGGGCTGGTGTTTCAGGATTTAGGGCAGTACAGTGGTGTTCGGGCAGTGTAGGGGGTCGTGCTGGGGCTGGTGTTTCAGGGTTTAGGGCAGTGCAGTGGTGTTCGGGCACTGTAGGGGGTTGTGCTGGGGCTGGTGTTTCAGGGTTTAGGGCAGTGCAGTGGTGTTCGGGCAGTGTAGGTGGTCGTGCTGGGGCTGGTGTTTCAGGGTTTAGGGCAGTGCAGTGGTGTTCGGGCAGTGTAGGGGTCCTGCTGGGGCTGGTGTTTCAGGGTTTAGGGCAGTGCAGTGGTGTTCGGGCAGTGTAGGGGGTCTTGCTGGGGCTGGTGTTTCAGAGTCTAGGGCAGTGCAGTGGTGTTCGGGCAGTGTAGGGGGTCTTGCTGGGGCTGGTGTTCCAGGGTTTAGGGCAGTGCAGTGGTGTTCGGGCAGTGAAGGGGTCGTGCTGGGGGTTGTGTTTCAGGGTTTAGGGCAGTGCAGTGGTGTTTGGGCAGTGTAGGGGGTCGTGCTGGGGCTAGTGTTTCAGGATTTAGGGCAGAGCAATGGTGTTCAGGCAGTGTAGGGGGTTTTGCTGGAGGTGGTGTTTCAGGGTTTAGAGCAGTGCAGTGGTGTTCGTGCAGTGTAGGGGGTGGTGTTTCAGGGTTTAGGGCAGTGGTGTTCAGGCAGTGTAGGGGGTCTTGCTGGGGTTGATGTTTCAGGGTTTAGGGCAGTGCAGTGGTGTTCGGGCAGTGTAGGGGGTCGTGCTGGGGGTGGTGTTTCAAGGTTTAGGGCAGTGCAGTGGTCCGGCAGTGTAGGAGGTCGTGCAGGGGATGGTGTTTCAGGGTTTAGGGCAGTGCAGTGGTGTTCGGGCAGTGTAGGGGGTCGTGCTGGGGGTGGTGTTTCAGGGTTTAGGGCAGTGCAGTGGTGTTCGGGCAGTGTAGGGTGTCGTGCTGAGGGGTGGTGTTTAAGGGTTTAGGGCAGTGCAGTGGTGTTCGGGCAGTGTAGGGGGTCGTGCAGGGGGTGGTGTTTCAGGGTTTAGGGCAGTGCAGTGGTGTTTGGGCAGTGTAGGGGGTCATGCAGGGGGTGGTGTTTCAGGGTTTAGGGCAGTGCAGTGGTGTTCGGCCAGTGTAGGTGGTCTTGCTGGGGGTGGTGTTTCAGGCTTTAGTGCAGTGGTGTTCGGGCAGTGTAGGGGGTCTTGCTGGGGGTGGTGTTTCAGGGTTTAGGGCAGTGCAGTGGTGTTCTGGCAGTGTAGGGGGTCTTGCTGGGGCTGGTGTTTCAGGGTTTAGGGCAGTGCAGTGGTGTTCGGGCAGTGTAGGGGTCGTGCTGGGGCTGGTGTTTGAGGGTTTAGGGTAGTGCAATGGTGTTCGGGCAGTGTAGGGGGTCGTGCTGGGGCTGGTGTTTCAGGGTTTAGGGCAGTGCAGTGGTTTTCGGGCAGTGTAGGCGGTCGTGCTGGGGCTGGTGTTTCAGGGTTTAGGGCAGTGCAGTGGTGTTCGGGCAGTGTAGGCGGTCGTGCTGGGGCTGGTGTTTCAGGGTTTAGGGCAGTGCAGTCGTGTTCGGGCAGTGTAGGGGGTCGTGCTGGGGGAGTGTTTTAGGGTTTAGGGCAGTAAGTGGTGTTCGGGTAGTGCAGGGGGTCGTGCTGGGGGAGTGTTTTAGGGTTTAGGGCAGTGCAGTGGTGTTCGGGTAGTGTAGGGGGTCGTGCTGGGGGAGTGTTTGAGGGTTTAGGGCAGTGCAGTCGTGTTCGGGTAGTGTAGGGGGTTGTGCTGGGGGTAGTATTTTAGGGTTTAGGGTAGTGCAGTGGTCGGGTAGTGTAGGGGGTCATGCTGGGGGTAGTGTTTTAGGATTTAGGTTAGTGCAGTGGTGTTGGGGTAGTGTTTTAGGGTTTAGGGCAGTGCAGTGGTGTTTGGGCAGTGTAGGGGGTAATGCTGGGGGTGGTGTTTTAGGGTTTAGGGCAGTGCATTGGTGTTTGGGCAGTGTAGGTGGTCGTGCTGGGGGTGGTGTTTCAGGGTTTAGGGCAGTGCAGTGGTGTTCGGGCAGTGTAGGGGGTGGTGTTTCAGGGTTTAGGGCAGTGCAGTGGTTTTCGGGCAGTGTAGGGGGTCGTGCTGGGGGTGGTGTTTCAGGGTTTAGGGCAGTGCAGTGGTGTTCGGGCAGTGTAGGGGGTCGTGCTGGGGGTGGTGTTTCAAGGTTTAGGGCAGTGCAGTGGTGTTCCAGCAGTGTAGGAGGTCGTGCAGGGGATGGTGTTTCAGGGTTTAGGGCAGTGCAGTGGTGTTCGGGCAGTGTAGGGGGTCATGCTGGGGGTGGTGTTTCAGGGTTTAGGGCAGTGCAGTGGTGTTCGGGCAGTGTAGGGTGTCGTGCTGAGGGGTGGTGTTTCAGGCTTTAGTGCAGTGGTGTTCTGGCAGTGTAGGGGGTCTTGCTGGGGCTGGTGTTTCAGGGTTTAGGGCAGTGCAGTGGTGTTCGGGCAGTGTAGGGGGTCGTGCTGGGGCTGGTGTTTGAGGGTTTAGGGTAGTGCAATGGTGTTCGGGCAGTGTAGGGGTCGTGCTGGGGCTGGTGTTTCAGGGTTTAGGGCAGTGCAGTGGTTTTCGGGCAGTGTAGGCGGTCGTGCTGGGGCTGGTGTTTCAGGGTTTAGGGCAGTGCAGTGGTATTCGGGCAGTGTAGGCGGTCGTGCTGGGGCTGGTGTTTCAGGGTTTAGGGCAGTGCAGTGGTGTTCGGGCAGTGTAGGGGGTCGTGCTGGGGGTGGTGTTTCAGGGTTTAGGGCAGTGCAGTGGTGTTCGGGCAGTGTAGGGGGTCGTGCTGGGGCTGGTGTTTTATGGTTTAGGGCAGTGCAGTGGTGTTCGGGCAGTGTAGGGGGTCGTGCTGGGGCTGGTGTTTCATGGTTTAGGGCAGTGCAGTGGTGTTCGGGCAGTGTAGTGGGTCGTGCTGGGGGTGGTTTTTCAGGGTTTAGGGCAGTGCAGTGCTGTTCGTGCAGTGTAGGGGGTCATGCTGGGGGTGTTGTTTCAGGGTTTAGGGCAGTGCAGTGGTGTACGGGCAGTGTAGGGGGTCTTCCTGGGGGTGGTGTTTCAGGGTTTAGGGCAGTGGTGTTCGGGCAGTGTAGGGGGTCTTGCTGGGGTAGTGTTTCGGGTTTAGGGCAGTGCAGTGGTGTTCGTGCAGTGTAGGGGGTCGTGCTGGGGGAGGTGTTTCAGGGTTTAGGGCAGTGCAGTAGTGTTCGGGCAGTGTAGGGGATCGTGCAGGGGGTGGTGTTTCAGGGTTTAGGGCAGTGCAGTGGTGTTCGGGCAGTGTAGGGGGTCGTGCTGGGGGTGGTGTTTCAGGGTTTAGTGCAGTGGTGTTCGGGCAGTGTAGGGGGTCTTGCTGGGGGTGGTGTTTCAGGGTTTAGGGCAGTGGTGTTCGGGCAGTGTAGGGGGTCTTGCTGGGGGTGATGTTTCAGGGTTTAGGGCAGTGCAGTGGTGTTCGGGCAGTGTAGGGGGTATTGCTGGGGGTAGTGTTTCAGGGTTTAGGGCAGTGCAGTTGTGTTCGTGCAGTGTAGGGGTCGTGCAGGGGGTGGTGTTTCAGGGTTTAGGGCAGTGCAGTGGTGTTCGGGCAGTGTAGGGGTCGTGCTGGGGGTGGTGTTTCAGGGTTTAGGGCAGTGCAGTGGTGTTCGGGCAGTGTAGGGGTCGTGCTGGGGGTGGTGTTTCAGGGTTTAGGGCAGTGGTGTTCGGGCAGTGTAGGGGGTCTTGCTGGGGGTGATGTTTCAGGGTTTAGGGCAGTGCAGTGGTGTTCGGGCAGTGTAGGAGGTCTTGCTGGGGGTAGTGTTTCAGGGTTTAGGGCAGTGCAGTGGTGTTTGGGCAGTGTAGGGGTCATGCTGGGGGTGGTGTTTCAGGGTTTAGGGCAGTGCAGTGGTGTTCGGGCAGTGTAGGGGGTCGTGAAGGGGGTGGTGTTTCAGGGTTTAGGGCAGTGCAGTGGTGTTCGGGCAGTGTAGGGGTCGTGCTAGGGTATGTGTTTCAGGGTTTAGGGCAGTGCAGTTGTGTTCGGGCAGTGTAGGGGGTCGTGCAGGGGCTGGTGTTTCAGGGTTTAGGGCAGTGCAGTGGTGTTCGGGCAGTGTAGGGGTCGTGCTGGGGGTAGTGTTTTAGGGTTTAGCGTAGTGCAGTGGTGCTTGTGTAGTGTAGGGGTCGTGCGGGGGTAGTGTTTTAGGGTTTAGGGTAGTGCAGTGGTGTTTGTGTAGTGTAGGGGTCATGTTTTAGGTAGTGCAGTGGTGTTTGGATAGTGTAGGGGGTCATGCTGGGGGTAGTGTTTTAGGATTTAGGTTAGTGCAGTGGTGTTTGGGTAGTGTAGGGGGTCGTGCTGGGGGTAGTGTTTTAGGGTTTAAGGTAGTGCAGTGGTGTTTGTGTAGTGTAGGGGTCGTGCTGGGGGTAGTGTTTTAGGGTTTAGGGTAGTGCAGTGGTGCTTGTGTAGTGTAGGGGTCGTGCTGGGGGTAGTGTTTTAGGGTTTAGGGTACTGCAGTGGTGTTTGTGTAGTGTAGGGGGTTATGTTTTAGGGTAGTGCAGTGGTGTTTGGGTAGTGTAGGGGTCGTGCTGGGGGTAGTGTTTTAGGATTTAGGTTAGTGCAGTGGTGTTGGGGTAGTGTTTTAGGGTTTAGGGTAGTGCAGTGGTGTTTGTGTAGTGTAGGGGGTCATGCTGGGGTAGTGTTTTAGGGTTTAGGATAGTGCAGTGGTGCTTGTGTAGTGTAGGGGGTCGTGCTGGGGTAGTGTTTTAGGGTTTAGGGTAGTGCAGTGGTGTTTTTGTAGTGTAGGGGTCATGTTTTAAGATGCAACGCTCCAATACCTGACCAGTCTGCACTACATAAAACTGCAAAAAACCTAAAAATAAAAAGTGTTTTGCACACTTTTGTCATTGGGCTATATGTGGGCTACATCTGGGTAATATTTGTGCTACATTTGGGCTCTTTTTCACTGGTGGCCATCTTGGAAGACTTCTTTGTTATGAAGTTTCCTAATTTCCTCATTTACTGCAGTGTCCTCAGTAGGAAATGCTTTCAGTTTTTACTTTGATTCCATCAAGAAGGCATTCAGATGTGTCACACATTTGCCATAAATTCAGAATGTTATTACTCTAGTTGTTCATTAGATCACTGTAGTAAAGCTACTGCTCACCAAGGAGTTAACTGGAAGTCTACTGCTGGTATTGAAAGTGATTGTTTCAGTCTGCATGTCAGAATTTTCTAATGAAATAGAAGAGGATTTGAGATCTCACTTAAAACATGCACTAAATTTTCTTTTGCAGCACTAACCATAATTTCTATGGCAAAATGAACACCCTCATTTTGTTCCTTTTAAATTAAATGTTTTAAGTGTTACCAGTTTATTCCAATCAAGATGGCTTCAGGTGTGCCATACTTTTGTCATAAGTAAGGCTGTTAGCACTCTAGTTGTTCTTTAGAACACTCTGGGAAGCTGCAGTAGAACACAAAGGCATCAACTGACAGGCTGCTCCTGTTGAAATATAACAGGAAGATATTTGAGATCTCACTTAAAACATGTCCTAATTTTTCTTTCTACAGCACTAACCATAATTTCTATGGCAAAATGAACCCCCTCATTTTGTTCCTTTTTAAATTAAATGTTTTAAGTGTTACCAGTTTATTCCAATCAAGATGGCTTCAGGTGTGCCATACTTTTGTCATAAGTAAGACTGTTAGCGCTCTAGTTGTTCTTTAGAACACTCTGGGAAGCTGCAGTAGAACACAAAGGCATCAACTGACAGGCTGCTCCTGTTGAAATATAACAGGAAGATATTTGAGATCACACTTGAAACATGTCCTAATTTTTCTTTCTACAGCACTAACCATAATTTCTATGACAAAATGAACCCCATCATTTTGTTCCTTTTTAAATTAAATGTTTTAAGTGTTACCAGTTTATTCCAATCAAGATGGCTTCAGGTGTGCCATACTTTTGTCATAAGTAAGACTGTTAGCGCTCTAGTTGTTCTTTAGAACACTCTGGGAAGCTGCAGTAGAACACAAAGGCATCAACTGACAGGCTGCTCCTGTTGAAATATAACAGGAAGATATTTGAGATCACACTTGAAACATGTCCTAATTTTTCTTTCCAGAGCACTAACCATAATTTCTATGACAAGATGAACCCCATCATTTTGTTCCTTTTTAAATTAAATGTTTTAAGTGTTACCAGTTTATTCCAATCAAGATGGCTTCAGGTGTGCCATACTTTTGTCATAAGTAAGGCTGTTAGCACTCTAGTTGTTCTTTAGAACACTCTGGGAAGCTGCAGTAGAACACAAAGGAATCAACTGACAGTCTCTGCCCTTGTTGGATGTACATGTTTTACTGAGAATGTCAGACTTCATTCTCACATGACTGAGAAAGATAATGTGAATTTACAGAAAATATGCTCTCATTTTAGCTTCTGGAGCACCTTCCAAAACTGTATGGGACAAGCATGTGAAAATAGTTTTCTCTCAAACATGATTCATGATATCCCAGCAGAAGGTTTTTCACAGGGTAAAATCACCTTAGAACACACCACAATTCCTGAAATTAGTATGGTACCATCAACAAATGAATTCTAATGTAACTAAAGTCTGTTATCACCCTTTATATTTCTCCTTTTGGTAACCCTCAAAATCTTCGATTCACTACAATGCATTTCAATGGGGTACTATCATTTATATTGGTCCCAAGATGGCTGCCAGCAATTCCAGGATGAAGTGCTGACAGCCAATCAGATCTCACGATGACATGTGTGGTTAGGCTCCGCCCAGATATATATGTGTTTTTACTTTTGATTTTCTCAGCAACTACTGAACGGATTTACACCATTTAACAAAAAGGGTTCTTTTGAACCAAGAACTACCTCTTTGCCAAATTTGGTGTAATTCCGTTCAGCAGTCTGGGCTGTAGCCGTGTCTAAAGTTTCCTATGGGAAAATGAATGGGGAAAACATGTTTTGGGACCCCCTTTTTCTCGGCCTCGCTTGACGAATCACCCTGAGACTTTCAGGGTAGGAGCGGACCGGAGTGGGCCATAAAGTTTGAAAATTTCGCGAAGATCTACACCCGACGCAAGAGTTATTTCAAATAGAATGTCGCGGATTTCCTATGGAAAATAGGTCCTAACTATAACTATCTACTGGCGACCGCCAGTAGATAATATTATCTACTGGCGGTCGCCAGTAGATAGTTATAGTTTGGACCTATTTTCCATAGGAAATCCGCAACATTCTATTTGAAATAACTCTTGCGTCAGGTTGACGAATCTTGCGAAATTTTCAAACTTCATGGCCTGCTCCGGTCCGCTCCTACCCTGAAAGTTTCGAGGTGATTCGTCAAGCGGGGCTGAGAAAAAGGGGGTCCCAAAACGTGTTTTCCCATTCATTTTCCCATAGGAAACTTTAGCCACGGCTACAGCCCGAACTGCTGAACGGAATTACACAAAATTTGGCAAAGAGGTAGTTCTTGGTTCAGAAAGAACCCTTTGTTAAATGGTGTAAATCCGTTCAGTAGTTACGGAGAAATTAAAAAATAAGAGTCAAAAAATCAATTTCCCATAGGAAACTTTATGCAAGGCTACAGCCCGAACTGCTGAACGGAATTACACCAAATTTGGCAAAGAGGTAGTTCTTGGTTCAGAAAGAACCCTTTTTGTTAAATGGTGTAAATCCGTTCAGTAGTTGCTGAGAAAATCAAAAGTAAAAACACATATATATCTGGGCGGAGCCTAACCACACATGTCATCGTGAGATCTGATTGGCTGTCAGCACTTCATCCTGGAATTGCTGGCAGCCATCTTGGGACCAATATAAATGATAGTACCCCATTGAAATGCATTGTAGTGAATCGAAGATTTTGAGGGTTACCAAAAGGAGAAATATAAAGGGTGATAACAGACTTTAGTTACATTAGAATTCATTTGTTGATGGTACCATACTAATTTCAGGAATTGTGGTGTGTTCTAAGGTGATTTTACCCTGTGAAAAACCTTCTGCTGGGATATCATGAATCATGTTTGAGAGAAAACTATTTTCACATGCTTGTCCCATACAGTTTTGGAAGGTGCTCCAGAAGCTAAAATGAGAGCATATTTTCTGTAAATTCACATTATCTTTCTCAGTCATGTGAGAATGAAGTCTGACATTCTCAGTAAAACATGTACATCCAACAAGGGCAGAGACTGTCAGTTGATTCCTTTGTGTTCTACTGCAGCTTCCCAGAGTGTTCTAAAGAACAACTAGAGTGCTAACAGCCTTACTTATGACAAAAGTATGGCACACCTGAAGCCATCTTGATTGGAATAAACTGGTAACACTTAAAACATTTAATTTAAAAAGGAACAAAATGATGGGGTTCATCTTGTCATAGAAATTATGGTTAGTGCTCTGGAAAGAAAAATTAGGACATGTTTCAAGTGTGATCTCAAATATCTTCCTGTTATATTTCAACAGGAGCAGCCTGTCAGTTGATGCCTTTGTGTTCTACTGCAGCTTCCCAGAGTGTTCTAAATAACAACTAGAGCGCTAACAGTCTTACTTATGACAAAAGTATGGCACACCTGAAGCCATCTTGATTGGAATAAACTGGTAACACTTAAAACATTTAATTTAAAAAGGAACAAAATGATGGGGTTCATTTTGTCATAGAAATTATGGTTAGTGCTGTAGAAAGAAAAATTAGGACATGTTTCAAGTGTGATCTCAAATATCTTCCTGTTATATTTCAACAGGAGCAGCCTGTCAGTTGATGCCTTTGTGTTCTACTGCAGCTTCCCAGAGTGTTCTAAAGAACAACTAGAGCGCTAACAGTCTTACTTATGATAAAAGTATGGCACACCTGAAGCCATCTTTATTGGAATAAACTGGTAACACTTAAAACATTTAATTTAAAAAGGAACAAAATGAGGGGGTTCATTTTGCCATAAAAATTATGGTTAGTGCTGTAGAAAGAAAAATTAGGACATGTTTTAAGTGAGATCTCAAATATCTTCCTGTTATATTTCAACAGGAGCAGCCTGTCAGTTGATGCCTTTGTGTTCTACTGCAGCTTCCCAGAGTGTTCTAAAGAACAACTAGAGTGCTAACAGCCTTACTTATGACAAAAGTATGGCACACCTGAAGCCATCTTGATTGGAATAAACTGGTAACACTTAAAACATTTAATTGAAAAAGGAACAAAATGAGGGTGTTCATTTTGCCATAGAAATTATGGTTAGTGCTGCAAAAAGAAAATTTAGTGCATGTTTTAAGTGAGATCTCAAATCCTCTTCTATTTCATTAGAAAATTCTGACATGCAGACTGAAACAATCACTTTCAATACCAGCAGTAGACTTCCAGTTAACTCCTTGGTGAGCAGTAGCTTTACTACAGTGATCTAATGAACAACTAGAGTGCTAACATTCTGAATTTATGGCAAATGTGTGACACATCTGAATGCCTTCTTGATGGAATCAAAGTAAAAACTGAAAGCATTTCCTACTGAGGAGACTGCAGTAAATGAGGAAATTAGGAAACTTCATAACAAAGAAGTCTTCCAAGATGGCCACCAGTGAAAAAAGAGCCCAAATGTAGCACAAATATTACCCAGATGTAGCCCATATATAGCCCAATGACAAAAGTGTGCAAAACACTTTTTATTTTTAGTTTTTTTGCAGTTTTATGTAGTGCAGACTGGTCAGGTATTGGAGCGTTGCATCTTAAAACATGACCCCCTACACTACAAAAACACCACTGCACTACCCTAAACCCTAAAACACTACCCCAGCACGACCCCCTACACTACACAAGCACCACTGCACTATCCTAAACCCTAAAACACTACCCCCAGCATGACCCCCTACACTACACAAACACCACTGCACTACCCTAAACCCTAAAACACTACCCCAACACCACTGCACTAACCTAAATCCTAAAACACTACCCCCAGCACGACCCCTACACTACCCAAACACCACTGCACTACCCTAAAACATGACCCCTTACACTAAACAAACACCACTGCACTACCCTAAACCCTAAAACACTACCCCCAGCACGACGCCCTACACTACACAAGCACCACTGCACTACCCTAAACCACTACCCCCAGCACGACCCCCTACACTACACAAACACCACTGCACTACCTTAAACCCTAAAACACTACCCCCAGCACGACCCCCTACACTACCCAAACACCACTGCACTACCTTAAACCCTAAAACACTACCCCCAGCACGACCCCCTACACTACCCAAACACCACTGCACTACCCTAAAACATGACCCCCTACACTACACAAACACCACTGCACTACCCTAAACCCTAAAACACTACCCCCAGCACGACCCCCTACACTACACAAGCATCACTGCACTACCCTAAACCCTAAAACACTACCCCCAGCACGACCCCCTACACTGCCCGAACACCACTGCACTGCCCTAAACCCTGAAACACCAGCCCCTGCATGACCCCCTACACTGCCTGAACACCACTGCACTGCCCTAAACCCTGAAACACCAACCCTAGCACAACCCCCTACACTGCCCGAACACCACTGCACTGCCCTAAACCCTGAAACACCACCCCCTTCACGACCCCCTACACTGCCCGAACACCACTGCACTGCCCTAAACCCTGAAACACCACCCCCAGCACGCCCCCTACACTGCCCGAATACCACTGCACTGCCCTAAACCCTGAAACACTACCCCCAGCAAGACCTCCTACACTGCCCGAACACCACTGCACTGCCCTAAACCCTGAAACATCACCCCCAGCAAGACCCCCTACACTGCCCGAACACCACTGCCCTAAACCCTGAAACACCACCCCCAGCACGACCCCTACACTGCCCGAACACCACTGCACTGCCCTAAACCCTGAAACACCACCCCCTGCACGACCCCCTACACTGCCCGAACACTACTGCACTGCCCTAAACCCTGAAACACCATCCCCAGCACGACCCCCTACACTGCACGAACACCACTGCACTGCCCTAAACCCTGAAACACTACCCCCAGCAAGACCCCCTACACTGCCTGAACACCACTGCACTGCCCTAAACCCTGAAACATCACCCCCAGCAAGACCCCCTACACTGCCCGAACACCACTGCCCTAAACCCTGAAACACCACCCCCAGCAAGACCCCCTACACTGCCCGAACACCACTGCACTGCCCTAAACCCTGAAACACCAGCCCCAGCACGACCCCTACACTGCCCAAAGACCACTGCACTGCCCTAAACCCTGAAACACCACCCCCTGCACGACCCCCTACACTGCCCGAACACCACTGCACTGCCCTAAACCCTGAAACACCACCCCTGCACGACCCCCTACACTGCCCGAACACTACTGCACTGCCCTAAACCCTGAAACACCACCCCCAGCACGACCCCCTACACTGCCCGAACACCACTGCACTGCCCTAAACCCTGAAACACCACCCCCAGCACGACCCCCTACACTGCCCGAACACCACTGCACTGCCCTAAACCATGAAACACCACCCCCAGCAAGACCCCCTACACTACCCGAACACCACTGCACTGCCCTAAACCCTGAAACACCACCCCCAGCACGACCCCCTACACTGCCCGAACACCACTGCACTGCCCTAAACCCTGAAACACCAGCCCCAGCACGACCCCGTACACTGCCCGAACACCACTGCACTGCCCTAAACCCTGAAACACCAGCCCCAGCACGACCGCCTACACTGCCCGAAAACCACTGCACTGCCCTAAACCCTGAAACACCAGCCCCAGCACGACCCCCTACACTGCCCGAACACCACTGCACTACCCTAAACCCTCAAACACCAGCCCCAGCACGACCCCCTACACTGCCTGAACACCACTGCACTGCCCTAAACCCTGAAACACCAGCCCCAGCAAGACCCCCTAAACTGCCCGAACACCACTGCACTGCCCTAAACCCTGAAACACCACCCCCAGCAAGACCCCCTACACTGCCCGAACACCACAGCACTAAAGCCTGAAACACCACCCCCAGCAAGACCACCTACACTGGCCGAACACCACTGCACTGCCCTAAACCCTGAAACACCACCCCCTGCATGACCCCCTACACTGCCCAAACACCACTGCCCTGCCCTAAACCCTGAAACACCACCCCCTGCACGACCCCCTACACTGCCCGAACACCACTGCACTGCCCTAAACCCTGAAACACCACCCCTCAGCACGACACCCTACACTGCCTGAACACCACTGCACTGCCCTAAACCCTGAAACACCACCCCCAGCACGACCCCCTACACTGCCCGAACACCACTGCACTGCCCTAAACCCTGAAACACCACCCCCTGCACGACCTCCTACACTGCCGGAACACCACTGCACTGCCCTAAACCCTGAAACACCACCCCCAGCACGACCCCCTACACTGCCCGAACACCACTGCACTGCCCTAAACCCTGAAACATCAACCCCAGCAAGACCCCCTACACTGCCTGAACACCACTGCCCTAAACCCTGAAACACCACCCCCTACACTGCACAAACACCACTGCACTGCCCTAAACCCTGAAACACCACCACCAGCAAAACCCCTACACTGCCTGAACACCATTGCTCTGCCCTAAATCCTGAAACACTAGCCCCAGCACGACCCCCTACACTGCCCGAACACCACTGCACTGCCCTAAACCCTGAAACACCACCCCCAGCACGACCCCCTACACTGCCCGAACACCACTGCACTGCCCTAAACCCTGAAACACCAGCCCCAGCAAGAACCCTACACTGCCCGAACACCACTGCACTGCCCTAGACTCTGAAACACCAGCCCCAGCAAGACCCCCTACACTGCCCGAACACCACTGCACTGCCCTAAACCCTGAAACACCAGCCCCAGCATGACCCCCTACACTGCCCGAACACCACTGCACTGCCCTAAACCCTGAAACACCAGCCCCAGCACGACCACCTACACTGCCCGAACACCACTGCACTGCCCTAAACCCTGAAACACGAGCCCCAGCACAACCCCCTACACTGCCCGAACACCACTGCAATGCCCTAAACACTGAAACACCAGCCCCAGCACGACCCCCTACACTGCCCGAACACCAATGTACTGCCCTAAACCCTGAAACACCACCCCCTGCACCACCCCCTACACTGCCCGAACACCACTGCACTGCCCTAAACCCTGAAACCCCACCCCTGCACCACCCCTACACTGCCCGAACACCACTGCACTGCCCTAAACCTTGAAACACCACCCCCAGCACGACCCCTTTACTGCTCGAACACCACTGCACTGCCCCAAACCCTGAAACACCACCCCCAGCATGACCCCTACACTGCCCGAACACCACTGCCCTAAACCCTGAAACACCACCCCCTGCACGACCCCTACACTGCCCGAACACCACTGCACTGCCCAAAAACCCTGAAACACCACCCCCTACACTGCCTGAACACCACTGCACTGCCCTAAACCCTGTAAAACCACCCCCAGCACGACCCCCTACACTGCCCGAACACCACTGCACTGCCCTAAACCCTAAAACACCACCCCCAGCATTACCCCCTACACTGCCCAAACACCACTGCACTGCCCTAAACCCTAGAACACTACCCCCAGCACGACCCCTACACTACCCGAACACCACTGCACTACCCTAAACCCTAAAATACTACCCCCAGCACAACCCCCTACACTACCCGAACACGACTGCACTGCCCTAAACCCTCAAACACTCCCCCAGCACGACCCCCTACACTACCCGAACACCACTGCACTGCCCTAAACCCTAAAACACTCCCCCAGCATGACCCCCTACACTACCCGAACACCACTGCACTGCCCTAAACCCTAAAAACTCCCCCAGCACGACCCCCTACACTACCCAAACACCACTGCACTGCCCTAAACCCTAAAACACTACCCCCGCATGACCCCCTACACTACCCAAAC
Source organism: Calotriton arnoldi (assembly GCA_963921515.1). NCBI lineage: Eukaryota > Metazoa > Chordata > Amphibia > Caudata > Salamandridae > Calotriton > Calotriton arnoldi. The sequence goes on along the minus strand of CAWUFW010009613.1, from coordinate 417,870 downwards.
ACCAATGCACTACCCTAATCCCTAAAACACTACCCCCGCATGACCCCCTACACTACCCTAAACCCTAAAACACTACCCCCGCACGACTCCCTACACTACCCAAAGACCACTGCACTACCCTAAACCCTAAAACACGACCTCCTACACTACACAAACACCACTGCACTACCCTAAACCCTAAAACACTACCCCCTACACTACACAAACACCACTGCACTACCCTAAACCCTAAAAACTACCCCAGCACGAACCACTACACTACCCAAACACCACTGCACTACCCTAAACCCTAAAAACTACCCCCAGCAGTACCCCTACACTACCCAAACACCACTGCACTACCCTAAACCCTAAAACACTACCCCCAGCAGTACCCCCTACACTACCCAAACACCACTGCACTACCCTAAACCCTAAAACACTACCCCCAGCACGACCCCCTACACTACCCAAACACCACTGCACTACCCTAAACCCTAAAACACTCCCCTCAGCACGACTCCCTACACTACCCAAACACCACTGCACTACCCTAAACCCTAAATCTACCCCCAGCATGACCCCCTACACTACACAAACATCACTGCACTACCCTAAACCCTAAAACACTACCCCCAGCACGACCCTCTTCACTACCTAAACACAACTGCACAATTTGTTACAGGCGTTGCAACGCAGGCCTGTGGTGCTTACTGGAAGTACCTAGTGGGCTAGTTGGGCCCCAGGGACCCTCAGGATTCAAGGTGACCTAATCCCCCAACTTAAAACGCACCACGGGGCGCGTTTGCACAGTGGTGAAGGGAGGGGGCGGGGCCTCAGGTGACATGTGCGCAAACACGCCCTGTGGTGCGTTTTAAGTTGGGGAATTAATTCCCTTTGAATCCTGAGGGACCCTGGAGGCCAACTAGCCCACCAGGTACCTTCAGTAAGCACAACAGAGTTGCGTTGCAGAGAGGTGAAAAAGGTGCGTGGCCTCGGAACGCCACTCTGCAACTCAGCTCTGTGGTCCTAACTGTAGGTACCTGGGGGGCTAGTTGGGCCCCAGGGACCCTCAGAATTCAAGGGGACTTAATCCCGCAACTTAAAACGCGCCACGGGGTGCGTTTGCACACATGTCACCTCAGGCCCCCCTCCCTTCACCACTGTGCAAACGCGCCCTGTAGCGCGTTTTAAGAGGTAGTTTTAATCCCCTGCCCTATTATGTACTAGGGACTTGCAGAGGAGGTCATGCTAATCACAGGGGTACCCCAACGCATAGTGTTCCCTAGTATATGTAGGTGTTTTCACTGTATTCTAAGTGTCTTTTAGCATAGCACTGGCTCTGGTTAGTCAGAGTCAGTTACCACCAGTACCCGTCTGAAAAAGTTGTGGGCACAGGATGATTTTGCAACAAGGCCTCTTTCTGCTCCTCTGTTGGTTCTTTCTGCACATCTTTTGCTTCTTTCTGTGCGTTTTTTTCTTCTTTCTTCACATGTCCTACCTCTGTAGGCATAGTTAGAAACTAGCATTTAAAATAACCTTTGAAATTCACTTAAAAAATCATAGGTTGACATCAGTGATGTCATCAGTGATGTCACTGACCATGTCATGAATGATGTAATATGTGACGTCATCAGCAGTGCATTGCGGGGGCGCGAGTTATAGTTAGCTGAACTAACTATAACGGCCGAATTTCTCTGGTTTTGTACAAGTGAAATGTCCAACTAACTATAACGTCCCTGAAACCTGTGGTTTTTTCAGTGAATTTCTAAGGTTTTTAAGTGCTAATTTCTAACTATAACGTCCCTGAAACCTATGGTTTTTTCAGTGAATTTCAAAGATTTTTTAAATGATAATTTCTCACTATAACGTCCCTGAAACCTGTGGTTTTTTCAGTGAATATATATATATATATATTTGGTCGCCAGTAGGTAGTTATAGTTAGGACCTAGTTTCCATAGGCAAAATGTTTTTTTATTTGCCAATATCTTTGGCGCCGTTTGACGAATCTTCGCGAAAATCTCAAAACTAATGGTCTGCTTCGGTCATCTTCTGTCTTGAAAGTTTCGGGGTGATTCGTCAAGCGGGGGCGGAGAAAAAAGGGGGGTCCCAAAACGCGTTTTCTCCATGTTAATTTCCATAGGAAATGTTGTTGCGGCTACAGCCCGAACTGCTGAACGGAATTATACCAAATTTGGCAGAGAGGTAGCTCTTGGTTCAGAGTATATTCTTTGCTTTAAATGGTGTAAATCCGTTATGTAGTTCCTGAGAAATTTAAAAATAAAAAATATTGATATCTGGTGACCGAGGAGGATTCGCGAACCCTCCCGATCATGAGCTTCATTCTTATTGGCTGCCAACACTTCAAACCAAGAAGTGTTGGCAGCCATCTTGTGAGTCGGTAAAACTGAGTCACAAGAAAACAGTAAAAAAAGATAAAAAACAAGAAAAGGGGGCAGGGTAGAAACCCCCTGATCCTCTAGGCCTGCACAGGGGGTCCCACAGAGACCCCCAGGCCCAAAAAAAGCATTTTTTTTAAAATAAATTGGCCAGAGTCACGCTGGGTGCGCGGATCCAGCAGAATTTCTTTTTTTTAAATGAAACGCGGACTCCTCCGCTTCGTTTTCCTTAAGCCCTCGGGTAGGCCAGGTCCCGGGGGTAATCCAAATTTATGTAGCAGGGGCCCGCGGGGGCCCCTGCAGCCCTGGAGACCGCCACCTCCCCAGGGCTTTTTTTGAAAAAATGCGTGGGGGGGCACCTGCCCCCCCACGCTGCCCCAGGGACTGCCACCTCCCCGGGGCATTTCTTATTATGGGGTGAGGGGCCTTGCTGGCCCCCCAAGCCCCGGGGACTGCCACCTCCCCAAGGCTAATATTAATAATAATTGTGGGGTCGCTCGAGCCCCCCCATGCTGCCCGGGGATCACCACCACCCCGGGGCACTAATTATTGTGGACCCCCGGCCCGGGGACCACCACCTCCCCGGGGCTTTAAACTTGTTGGGAGGGGGACAACGCGGCACCCCCTCCTGGAGACTTCGATGGCCCTGGGGACTGCCACCCCCCAGGGCCGGCTCCAGCAATGTCCCGGGGTGCCCCACCCCGGGAAATTGCAGTTTGCAATGGCAGTGCTCCCTGTCATTGCAAACTTCTGCTTTGCTTCGTGGAAGCGAAAGCAGGAAATCTGTTCTCGCTTCCACGAAGCAAAGCAGATTGCTTTTGGACAAGGCGAGCTGCATGTCAGCAGCTCCCCTTGTCCAAAAGCAATGCCGGCTCCCGCAAGAGGCGGGGAGCTGGCTGGGACCGCAGGGGCATTGGGGCTCCCCCGTGGTCCCCAACGTAAGGCCAGGCCCTGGGAGATGGGGTCCCTGGGGCCATAATTGGCCCAAGGAAGGGGGACACACGGCCCCCCTCCCATAATTATTATTTTTTTTTTTAAAAAGAGGCAAAGCTCCGGGGGATGGGGTCCCTGTTGCTAAAAATGGCCTCAGGAGGGGAGCCGCGTGGCCCCCCTCCTTTAAAAGAATTTAAAAAATAAAATAAATAGGTGGCCATGCCCCAGGGGATGGGGTCCCTGGGGCCGAAAGCGGCCTTGGGAGGGGGCCCTTGTGGCCACCTTCCCATTTAATAAAAAAAGAATTAAACAATGTCTCAGGCCCTGGGGAATGGGGTCATCAGGGCCCAAAAAATATTAAGAGAAGGGGGGCCACACAACCCCCCTTCTAAAAAAAAGAAAAAGAAAAGAGAAGCAGGCATCTCACCGGAGGCCCCGCCCCCTCCCTGTACCACTCTGCAAACACACCTCCTGGCTCATTCTGGGTTGGGGGATTGAGTCTCCTTGAATCCTAAGGGTCCTTAGGGGCCAACTAGCCCACCACACAGTGGGATTGCTGAGAGGTGGTCCGAGGACACGTCCCTTTTTACACCACTCTGCAAACGCGCCTCTTGGCACATTGCTAGTGGGGCGATGAGGTCCTCTTGTGTCCTGAGGATCTCAGGACTAAAGTGGACTTCATCACCCGAGCAGCAGTGCGCCAGGAGGTGCGTTTGCAGAGTGGTGTAAAAAGGGTGTGTGGCCTCGGACCACTCTCAGCAATCCAACTTTGTGAGGCTTATAGAGATAACAGGAGGGCTAGTTGCCCCCAGGGACCCTCAGGAGGCAAGGGGACTTCATCCCCCAACCAAGAGAGTGCCAGGAGGTACATTTGCAGAGTGGTGAAGAAAGGGGGCGTGGCCTCTGTCCACATCTCAGCAATCCCACTATCTGGGGCTTACTGGAGGTGTCAGGTAGGCTAGTTGGCCCCTAACGACCCCCAGCAGCAAAGGGGACTTTAATCCCCATCCAAGAGCATGCCAGGGAGCGAGTTTGCAGAGTGGTGGGAAAAGGGGCGTGACCTGCTTTGAGAACTTACCAATGCTGCTGTGTGGGACTTACTGGAGGTAATAGGAGGGGTAGTTGGCCCCCAAGGTTGTCCTTGGGGGCCAACTACCCCTCCTGCTACCGCCAGTAAGTCCCACACAGTGGTATTGCTAGGAGGTCTTCGGAGGGCATGCCCCACTTTTTCCACCACTCTGCAAACGCGCCTCCTGGCATACTACGGGTTGGGGATGAAGTGAACTTTACTCCTGAGGGACTTTGGGGGCCAAGAAGCCCTCCTTGTACCTCCTGTAAGTCCTACGCAGCGGAATTCCTGAGCGATGGTCGGAGGCCCAGCCCCCTTTCAGCACAACTCTGCAAACCCAACTACTACATTATAGTTATAAATTAGCATTTAAAAAACCTTAGAAATTCACTGAAAAAACCATAGGTTTCAAGGACTTTATAGTTAGTAAATAACATTTAAAAAACCTTAGAAATTCACTGAAAAAACCATAGGTTTCAGGGACGTTATAGGTAGTAATTAGCATATAAAAAATCTTAGAAATTCACTAAAAAACCATAGGTTTCAGGGACGTTATAGTTAGTTGGACATTTCACTCATAGAAAACCTGAGAAATTCGGTCGTTATAGTTAGTTGAGCTAACTATAACTCGCGCCTAAGCAATGCACTGCTGATGATGTCACATATTACATCACTCATGACATGGTCAGTGACATCACTAATGACATCACTGTTGACATCTCAAATGACATCACTGATGACATCATCCATTAATATCTGAAGCATCTCCTCACACCCTAAAATAACCTTTCATACACCCACTCTAAAATGCAGACTACCATTCTCGAAACCATAGACACACCAATACCAGTTAGTACATACCCACTCACTGATTCATAGGTCTAGACACATCCACTCACTCACCGATACAGTCACTCTTACACGCAGTCACTCATCAATACAGCCTCTGATTTATGCTCTCATACACCCATACAGACACTCACATACTGTCACTCACCCATAGAGTTACTCACACACCTAGTCAGTCACCCAAACAATCAATAACACTGCCTTTTACTCACTTATACAGTTATACACACACCACCTCACTCATTCATACAGATACTAACGCATACTTACTCTCTTCTACAATCACTGGCACAAGCACACACTCGTATACAGCCACTCTCACAATCACTCACTCTCGCATATAGTTAGTTATATACTCCAACACTCACATATACTGCCTTTCACATATGTAGTTACTCACACATATACAACTGAGACATCCATTCACTCACCGACAAAGCCATACGCACACTCACTCACCCATACAGCCCCTCGCAGATACACTCATGAACCCATACACCCACTAAATCACCCACTCACATATCCATGTAGGGAGTTACAACCTCCACCCACCGCACACTCAGGCACCCATACAGGTACTCAGACAACCAATCATTAACCCATATAGACACTCATGTAGCTACTCATCAACCCTTGTAACCACTTACACACCAACTGACAGACTTATACGGACATTCACACAGATTAGTCATTCACCCATGCATTCACTAAGACACATTTAATCACTCACTAATACAGTCAGTCACGCACCCACTAAATCATCCATTCAAACACTCATACACCCACTCATTATTCAATACACTTTTGCGTATCTATATATAACATTCTTAAATTTTAAAATCACCCAGTCTCTGGATGATGTCATCAGTGAATCATTTGAGATGTCATCAATGATGTCATCAGTGATGTCACTGACCATGTCATGAGTGATGTAATATGTGACGTCATCAGCAGTGCATTGCGGGGGCGTGAGTTATAGTTAGCTCAACTAACTATAACGGCTGAATTTCTCTGGTTTTGTATGAGTGAAATGTCCAACTAACTATAACATCCCTGAAACCTATGGTTTTTTCAGTGAATTTCTAAGATTTTGTTAATTCCATTTCCTAACTATAACGCCCCTGTAACCTTTAGTTTTTTCAGTGAATTTCTCTGGTTTTTAAAGTAGTAGTCACGTTTGCAGAGCAGTGGAGAAAGGAGGCGAGGCCTCTGACCAGCTCACAGAAATTCCACTGTGTAGGACATATAGGAGGTGCCATGAGGGCTTCTTGGCCCCCAAGGTGCCTCTGGAGCCAAGGGGACTTCATCCCCCAACTAGTAGTGTGCCAGAAGGCACGATTTCAGAGTGGTGGTGAAAGGGGGCATGCCTGTGACAATTTCTCAGCAATCCTGCTGTGTGGAACTTACTGGAGGTAGCATCTAATGATGCACTTGAGGGCCAACTACCCTCCTATAACCTCCAGTAAGTCCCATACAACAGGATAGCTGAGATCTAATAGCAAGCCATGCCCCCTTCCTCCACCACTCTGCACCACTCCGCCTCCTGGCACACTAGTAGTAAAGGGATGAAATCCCCATGGCTATTGAGGGTCCTTGGGGGCCACCTACCCCTCCTATTGCCTCCAATAAGTCCCATACAGCGGGTTTGTTGAGCTCTGATAGCAGGTCATGCCCCCTTTCTCCACTACTACTCTGGGCACACTGCTGCATAGGGAAGAAGTCCACTTTAGTCCTCAGGAGGCAAGGGGATGTCCTCCCCCCACCAGCAGCGTGGCCTCTGACAACCTCTCAGCAATACCATTGCGTAGAGCTTACTGGAGGTAATAGGAGGTTGTCCTGACCCCTAAGGACGCTCAGCAGCCAAGGGGACTTCATCCCCCAACCAGGAGCGGGCAAGAAGGTGCATTTGTAAAGTACTGGGGCGGGGCCTCCCGTGAGTTGCTGCTTTTTTCATATATGTATATTTTTAGGAAGGAGGGGTAGCGTGACCCACTTCCCTGGACCATTTTGGGCCCCGGGATCCCATACCCCGGGGCCTAACTCTTTTTAAAAATGTTGTATTTAAAAAAAGGGAGGAGGGCCGTGAGGACCCCCACCCCACCCCCCCGGCTGATTTCGACCCTGGGAACCCCATCTCTGGGCCCTGGCCTTTATTTATTTATTTTTTATATTGAAGTAGTGTGCGACGTCAGAACTAGAGCTCTACTTCCGGGGCACCAAGATCTTCAGACGGGAACACACATCCACCAGATGCAGGATACTTATCATGGATCTCCGTGCACCGATCATCCGTGATTGAGCGACTTCACAGACGTCGCACGCTACTCAATCAATCAATGATACGCTCCTTACATTTCTTCCGTTACTTGTGAAAACATGACATAAATCTAGCCTTGAAGAAGTCACTGCGTGACGAAACATGTGTCGGCTGTTTTTCCTGGTTCTAATACACACTGTGATCTACAACCATCTGACTTCTGTCTTTAATCTTTAATGAATAATCATGTGTATATGAAATTTTGAAACTACTCTCTTTGACTATTGTTGTGAGTGCTTTGGTACTGCGTTCATATATGTTTGCACAGAGGTACGTGTACTAATGTGTTTTATGCATCAATGGTAGTAGGATGCGATTGTACCAGCATAGCACCAAATAGACACATCTCGATATTTTCTTACAATTGTTGCCCAAGACAAAAGATGTGCAGTCAACAAAACCACTACTACCTGTTCTAATTATCTGTACTAATGGATGTGGCTACATATGTTTACACGCGGTGGAAGGGCATGCACACAGGTTGAATAGTTCTTTCAGTTGCTTATTTCTTCATTTGGATGAAAAACTGGTACTAATGAGGTCAAGCGTTTGCCCAGACAGTATTACTATGCTTGCAAATCATAAAATAATGAAGTCATACTATAAAAAAGTGCTGCATTATGCTGCATAATTTGCCTTTTAATGCAGCATAATTTAGTCCTGTAGAGGTAAATGGATTACTCGGGAAAAGCACTCTTTGCCTTGCCTCACGCGACCATGATTGCAAATCATGCGCCAGCATGATACAATGGAAAGGTGTGCTTTTCCTGCATCATCCATTTACCTCTACGTGACCATCCAAGGAACTGATTGGCCCGTTTTGCACTGTTGGTTTTGCCTAAGATTACTCTTGCATGTCTAGGTGTGACCACTTTCTCAACACAATACAAAAGTGTACTTCTCCCAAATAATTTGTTTACCCCACCTGAACTGTCTGACTAATCAAGCAGCCCGGTATACATTGTTGACTCTGTTTTGAACTATTCTTGCACGTATTGCTTACAGGATGCCTTGTTGAAGATTCCACGTTTCTAGGGAACTTTAGTCAGACAACCTTTTTTCTGATGAGACCTGAAGACTAACTATAGGTTGAAAACTTCGACATCCCCTCCCTAAGTTGCTTCCAAAACATGTTATGATTCTCTAGGAGGTGCCATACATGAACAGGCAGGATCTCCGCTTATGTTTGTTTGATATAAAATACTATGCAACCTTGGAATTGGTTCAGTGTCTTCTTCAATGTATATATATTTTTTCACTGTCTGAGCACTGCATCATCTGCACTAATTTGCATACATAATGAAATGTATATGCTCCTTATACTAAATCTATGAAAAAAATCATCATACAAGATATTGTGCTCTGAACTCTTATTCAATAATATTGGTTATAATACAAGTTACTAATTGAGTTTTCACACTTTCCTAGCAAAAGTAGAAGTGCCAGTGAATGATTTGCACAGGACATTTCTTTGGCTTATTACTTTAGGGAACTTATACAGTATTTCCCAGCATGATTGCCTTAGTTTCAATTGTAGAAATGCTCGCTCAGTTAGAGAAATGAGGGCCTTGGAAACATTGTCAGAAACCCCCAAGTTGCATCCACAAACTGGAAGAAGTTGGATTTAGCACTGTGAGTGCGCTGAAGGAGCATGAAAGACATGTTTTCTTGAGCTTCAAGTACCTAGCGACAGAAGGCTTTTGTAAAGGTTCACTTGGCAAGTATAGGGCATAAGTTAAGGCTTTGATGAAGACAGAGACATGAACGGGTAGGAAAAGCTTAGGCTAAGTGTGCTTTCACAGGGATATTGCATAGTTTGAAGGCAGATAGTAAAGGTATTACAGATATATATTCCATCACTTCATTTTTACCTATGGATTCAAACCCATTGGCACTGCACTCACCCCATTACTGAATTTTCTCTCTCACTCAACTAAGCAGATGAATCCAGACCATACATAATGCAGCAGGCAGCCATCTCTTTCAGCATCTCAACATACACACAACCTGCATGTAGGAGAGTAGGATCTGCCTCTTATGTTGCCCCCACTTTTTTTCTGATGTTTACACTGGTTTCTGGCTATAGTCAGGCTGGGACCCTGCCAATCAGGGCCCCAGCCTCTCTGTTCTCTCTAAACAACTTGGAGTGCACTCTAGGTGCACTAGTGATTGGATACTGTGGTACCTTATGAGTCCCTAGTATATGGTATCTTAGGTGCCAAGGGCATAGGTACTTCACAGGCCTACCAGGGGCTGAAGCATGTATTATGCCACCCCTGGGAAGCAGACTAAATCTGACACCACAGGTCTGCTACTGCAGCCTGGGTAAGGTGGTGCATGCACCCCTTACTGTGATATAGGCTACCTATATCACTACATAGATACACACATATAAACCTATAAGTCACTCCTATGGCAGGCCTTATCAATCCTGAAGGCAGAGTGCTTGGTTCCTATGTGAGAGGGTGCCCCTGCATGAGCAGAGCCCCTCTGCAGCATTCAGAGACCCTTCTCTGATGCTGTTTGTAGTGCAGCCTGACCATATACTCTTAAGCGCATTATAACCCTGCGTTAAATGCTAACTTTGGGATGGCTGCACGGAAACATGTCGTGTTTGGTGTCAAACATCTTGGAATACTACCCCCCCCCACCAGTTCTGGCGGCAGGGGTAGCATTCCACCCTTCTAGAGGGATAGACATGTACCTACTGTGGAAACGCGGTAGAATCCTGAAGAGCCCTGGCATCACAAAATGGATGCCACCAGTCACAGACACTGGGCTGCCCTCCTGCTGATGACCGAAACTCGCAGTGGAGGAAGCCCAACAATAGGTATCCTGTCCCAGGGAGGTGTGACCACCTCCCAGACAGGGTTTAGTGTATTGGGGCTGGGTGGGTGCACTCCTAGAGTGCTTTGAAGTCCTGCACTGGGGAGCAGAAGGCTCCTCTGTGCATACACCAGTTCAAACCGGCTCAGGGGCTACCTGCCCCTGCTCTGGTGTGAAACTGGACAAAGGGAAGTGGGTGTAGCCACCCACTCCCTGACCCTCCCATAGGTGGGGTCGTAGAGCTAGTCCCTCCCTTCCTTTTTAGTATAAGGTAGGGAACCCTTGCCATTGCAAACTAGATATCCCTGGATGACGCTCTGAAGAAGAATCCCGGACCTTCGACGTTCCACTAACTCTGGAAGACTGAAGAATCTCCCTTGGAGTCAAGGAGGGACTCCCCTGCTTGGCAGGCACCAAAAACTACAACAACGGTCGGAAACTACGCCGCTCCCGCCGGAGTCCGAAGTCCCAGCAGCCCAGGAAGAGGATTTCCTGACTTCTCCAAGGCCATCGTGAGTCCCCAGCAAAGCTGAGGCAAGTGGACCCCACGAGTGATGAGGAACCACAGTCCCTGGGTACCGTGCACTATTGTCAAGTGCAACCCCTTCACGACGTTCTACGAACCTGTGCTTTGGACCACGTATGGTCCCAGCCTTTATCAGGAATCCCTCTGAAGATCAGAGGCCTACCCCATTCCGAGTGACCGTAGGCCCCTGTTGAAGGAATCCTCCCGAGGTGTCTTTGCAATCCCTTGCCAGCCAGCTTTTGGGTCCCCTGAAGACTTTTCTACAGAACCAAAGGGCTCCCCTGGTTGCTCCAGGCCTGCCCTGACTTACCCTTGCTGGGTGAGTTCCCCAGACCTTGCTGGTCTGCACCATTGACTTTTTTCTCTTTCCAGAAGACTTGCTGCTACCAAGGCTTGTTGGTTCCAATCGGATCGCCGACACTGCAGTCAGCTGCAGGCTTTGTGGGCCACGCTGAATCCAGCTCCTGGTTGTCCTCAACACCTCTTGGACCTCGTGGCCGAAGAGTCAAGACACCCGTGAACGACCTGAATCTGTCAACGACGGTGGGCATTCATCTTCCTTGCCCCGGGTCACTGCCCAGTGACTTTGAACACTGTCCCCTCTGCTTTCAGGTCTCCCTTCTTCTGAATCCAGGCTTGGATTCCACCGGACACTTCTTCTGGCTTCACAAGCAGCAAGTCTTCATTGGCTCCCATTGAAAACGACGCCGCAACACGACACCAAAGGACACCTTTGCACCCGGCTTCCCAGGGTGAGGTAACTCCAGCACTACGGTGCTCCTGTGGGTGTTGGCCCTAGAACTACTTACCCTGTAAGTGACTTGCTTGTAGCTACTCCCGAAGTGCCCTTAAACTCTTAATTTCCAACCACGACTTGCCCCATTGAAGTCTACGGCGATCCGCGCCTGTGTTCACGCACTGCACGCGTCCCCCGTGGGTCCTTTACTTACCTGCCTTGGTTGGTTTCGTGAGGCCCCAGCACTTCTGAAGGCCCTGGGCCTTGTCTCTTTGCAAGTCGTTGTTCTTAAGTCTCTTTTTTAGTATATGGTCTGGTACACCCCTAGGGCCCCAGCCATATTTGTGCTTAATTTATTGTGAAACGTTGATTTATGCATATGTTCCTGTCTTCTAATCTCACAAGAGATTAGTAGAGAGTTGTTTAGTAATAAATACATATATATTTGATATATATACCTGTGTGGTGTCTTTTCATTTGGTGATTCAAGAGATTGTGTGGTAAAACAAGCTGCTTTACATTCCTCCAAGACTTAGCCTGAAGGCTGCTCTCCACAGCTACCACTAGGATAGCTTTCTATAAAGGTTGTCTTAAACCTACCTACCATAAGAGTCGAATTGTACTGGTGCAAGGTGTCCACTTTAACTAGTGAACAGCATATACCAGGCCAACTTCTCACATTGGTGGCAGCGTGTGGGATTCCAGCTTGCTATTGTCTTACCAGAAAATCTCTATTTGAATTACTAACTGGAAACCACTATTGGTACTCAAGGTACATATAAAGTCAAGCTTAGTATCAATAAGTTCTACTGAACTTAGAGCTGTGTGCCAAGGGATCGCACACCCTTTCTACAGCTCAAGCTAGTATCAGTAGGCCACAAACTAGTGTAGGTAGTACAACACTGCACAACACTAGAATGTCCTTAAAGGGTGGACCCAGTGGATCCACTCAGCCTCAGTATAAGGACATGGCTTTCTCTGACTTGAGAGCCATGTGTGCTGCAAGGCACCTGAAGCTAGGACAGAGTCCCTCCACACTACACCTGATAGATCTGCTGACAGCAGATGATCTTAGATTAGCTCTAGGAGCTAATGGGTCTGAATCAGTGAGTGGGTCAATTACAGTGTCTGGGTCAGATGATGAACATCAGGATGACCAAGACTCTGTGATTGTAGGGCCAGGTCCCCAGGGGTCTGAACAGGATAGAGGAATTCTCCCTAAGAGAACTGACATAGTGGCGGAGAGGCCTAGGTCCCTTTCTAGGGAATCTGAACACTCCTATCACTCTGGCAGAGAATCTGTCTACCAGAGGAACTCCTACTTCTCAAGAAGAGAGACCTCCTCTGACAGAATGTACAAACTGCTGCAGTATGAGGAAGCAAGGTTTGCCCTCAAAACCAAGCAGTTGGCATTAGATAAGGAAGCCCTGGAGCTCCAGAGAGCTTCTAGAAAAGAGGGGTTAGAACCCTCTGGTGGCAGCAACAGTGTCCCTAGAGGCAGAGAATATATTCCAGACCATAGGAACCTGAGCAAGGTTGTTCCTCCCTACCAGAGTGGGGATGATATCCATAAGTGGGTAACTGCTATGGAAAGGGCCTGTAGAGTACAACAGGTCCCCCAAAAGCAGTGGGCAGCAATCTTGTGGCTCTCCTTTTCAGATAAAGGTAGAGACAAGCTCCTCACTGTTAGAGAAGAGGATGCTGATGACTATGAAGTCCTGAAGAGTGCACTGATAGATGGGTTTGGCTTAACCACTGAGCAGTACAGGTTGAAGTTCAGAGACACCCAGAAGGCACAGACTCAGGACTGGACTGACTTTGTAGATTGTGCAAGCAAGGCTCTGGAGGGTTGGCTGGTTGGCAGTAGGGTTACTGATTTCAAGGGATTGTATAATCTAATGATGAGAGAACAGATCCTTAATAATTGCCAGAACCAGTTGTTGCATCAATACCTGGTGGACTCAGATCTGACCTCGCCCCAAGAATTGGGAAAGAAGGCAGCAAGTGGGTCAGAACCAGGGTGAGGCAGAAAACCCAGAACCAAGGGGTTGACACAAAGAAGCAGGATTCTAAGGGCTCTGAGAAAAGTGGGGATAAGTCAAAAGACCAGAAGTCTTCACAAGGGCCCCAAAAATCTGCATCTGGTGGGGAGTCACAATCCAACAAGGGAAAAGGCCAAAAGAAGCCCTGGTGCAAATTCTGTAAACAGAAAGGGCACTGGACTTCTGATTGTAACAAGTCCAAAGACCAAACCACCACCACTCCTGCCCTAAGGCAACTGTTCCCCCTAGTTCAGCTACTGGTGGAGGTGGTACTCAGAATAAGGGTGTAGTAGGGTTGACCCTGGGTTCTGAAGTGGACTCTGGCCTAGTCAGAGTACCCACTCAGGCAATGCTGATTTGTGATGGAGACATTGACATGTCCTTCCTGGTGAGCCCCAGTAATCTGGGCAAATACAAACAGCAGCCTGTAATAAATGCCAAACAGGCTTTGGCATTTAGGGACACAGGTGCTAGTGTCACCATGGTGGCAGAGGATCTTGTGGACCCTGGACAGATCATCCTGGGCGAAATGTACCAGGTGACCAATGCAAGCAATGTCAGGACCAACCATAGTCTGGCAGTTGTGAATTTCTCCTGGGGAGGGGTAACTGGCCTCAAGAAGGTTGTAGTCAGTGCAGACCTCCCTGTAGAATGTATATTGGGCAATGATCTAGAAACTTCAGCCTGGTCTGAAGTAGAGTTATGGACTCATGCTGAGATGTTGGGCATCCCTGCAAAGGTATTTGCTGTGACCAGGTCACAGGCCAAAATGCATGACACTGAACCAGCTCTGGATCCTGAAACCATGGACCAGATGCTTCCCAAGAAGAGGAGCAGTAGGGGTAAGGCAGTGCCTTCCCTCTGTCTCAGATCACTGATTCCCCTCTTGAGGGAGGGGGAGCAGATCCTGAAGAAGGAACTGCCCCAGAGGAACTTGAGCCTGATCAGGTTGAGTTCTTGGGGGCAGGGGGCCCTTCTAGGGAGGATCTGAGTAAGGAGCAACAGTGCTTCCCCTCTCTTGAACCCCTCAGACAGCAGGCTGCTTCTGAGGCTGCTGGGAGTGCTAGTGGGTCCCATAAAGTTTATTGGGATGAGGGACTCCTATATTCTGAGGGTAGAGATCCAGCCCCTGGAGCCACCAGGAGGTTGGTAATACCTCAGAAGTTTAGGGGTTCCTCTTGACCCTAGCACATGATATCCCTTTAGCAGGTCACTTGGGCCAAAACAAGACCTGGGACAGGCTTGTTCCACATTTTCATTGGCCACATATGTCAGAGGACACAAAGGAGTTTTGTCGCTCCTGTGTCACATGCCAAGCCAGTGGCAAGGCAGGTGGCACCACAAAGGCCCCCTGATACCACTACCTGTGGTGGGGGTACCCTTTGAAAGGGTAGGGATTGACATTGTTGGTCCCCTTGAACCTCAAACTGCATCTGGGCACAGATTTATCCTGGTGGTAGTGGATCATGCCACCAGGTACCCAGAGGCAATTCCCCTGAGGACCACCACAGCCCCTGTGGTGGCAAGAGCCCTCATTGGAGTTTTCTCCTGAGTGGGTTTCCCAAAGGAGGTCATCTCTGACAGAGATACAAACTTCATGTCAGGATATTTGAAAGCAATGTGGAAGGAGTGTGGTGTAACTTATAAGTTCACCACCCCTATCACCCACAATGCAATGGGTTGGTTGAACGTTTCAACAAAACCCTGAAGGGAATGATTAAAGGACTCCCAGAGAAGCTTGGGCGGAAATGGGACCTTCTTCTTCCCTGCCTGTTGTTTGCATACAGAGAGGTTCCACAGAAGGGGGTTGGTTACAGCCCATTTGAGCTTCTGTTTGGGCAGCCTGTAAGAGGTCCATTATGTTTGGTAAAAGAGGGCTGGGAGTTACCTCTCAAACCCCCAAACAAGATGTGATGGACTATGTACTTGGTCTCCGCTCCAGGATGGCCGAATACATGAAAAAGGCAACCAAAAACCTGGAGGTCAGCCAAGAATTACAAAAAGCTTGGCATGACCAAAAGGATGTGCTGACTGTGTACCAGCCAGGACAGAAAGTGTGGGTGTTGGAGCCTGTGGCCCCAGCAGCCCTCCAAGACAAATGGAGTGGCCCCCATACAATAGTTGAGCAAAAGGCAGAAGTCACCTATCTGGTGAATCTTGGAACTCCCAGGAGCCCCCTGAGGGTGCTCCATGTCAACAGATTAAAGCCATATGTTGACAGGGCTGACATGGGCTTGCTCATGGCAACTGATGAGGAACAGGAGGAGGAGAGTGACCCTCTCCCTGACCTGCTCTCACAGAACCCTGATGATGGGTCAGTAGATGGTGTTGCTTTGGCAAGCAGCTTCACTGACCGTCAGCAAACTGAGTGCAGACAAGTTCTGCAGCAGTACAGACATATATTTAGCCTGACCCCTAGTCAGACTACCTGGTGCACCCATGAGGTGGACACTGGGGACAGTCTGCCTGTCAAGAGTAAAATCTACAGGCAACCTGACCATGTCAGGGACTGTATCAGGACTGAAGTCCAGAAAATGTTGGAGTTAGGTGTGATTGAGCCTTCAGATAGCCCTTGGGCTAGCCCAGTAGTCCTAGTGCCCAAGCCTCATACCCAGGGTGGTAAGAAAGAAATGAGGTTTTGTGTAGACTACAGAGGCCTCAATGCAGTCACCAGGACTGATGCCTATCCCATACCAAGGGCAGATGAACTGATTGATACTTTGGCCTCAGCCAAGTATCTGAGTACATTTGACCTAACAGCTGGCTACTGGCAGATCAGGTTAGCTGATGATGCAAAAGCCAAAACAGCATTTTCGACTCCTGGTGGGTCACTACCACTTTGTGGTGATGCCCTTTGGATTGAAAAATGCACCTGCCACTTTTCAGAGGTTGGTGAACAAAGTTCTGGCAGGGATGGAAACTTATTGCTCAGCTTATCTAGATGATATTGCTGTCTTTAGTTCCTCCTGGCAGGATCACCTGGTCCACCTCAGAAATGTTTTGGAGGCTCTGCAGAAAGCAGGCCTCACTATCAAGGCCACTAAGTGCCAGATAGGGCAGAGTCAGGTTGTGTACCTGGGCCACCTTGTGGGTGGAGGCCAGGTTCAGCCTTTACAGAGCAAAATCCAAACCATAATGGAATGGGTTGCTCCAACCACCCAGACACAGGTGAGAGCCTTCTTAGGCCTGACTGGGTACTATAGGAGGTTTGTGAAGGGATATGGATCTATAGTGACCCCCTTGAATGATCTGACCTCAAAGAAAATGCCAAAAAGGTTCAGTGGACAGCTAGCTGTCAGAAGGCATTTGAAGACCTAAAGCAGGCCATGTGCACTGCCCCCATCTTACAGAGTCCAGACTACACCAAGAAGTTCATTGTCCAAACAGATGCTTCTGAGCTGGGTGTGGGAGCTGTGCTGTCTCAACTGAATGATGAAGGTCAAGACCAGCCAGCAGCTTTTATTAGCAGGAGGCTGACCCCTAGAGAGAAACGTTGGTCAGCTATAGAGAGGGAGGCCTTTGCTGTGGTGTGGGCCCTGAAGAAGCTGAGGCCATACTTGTTTGGCACTCACTTCATAGTTCAGACTGACCACAAGCCCCTCCTATGGCTTAAACAGATGAAAGGTGAAAACCCAAAAGTTTTGAGGTGGTCCATTTCCCTACAGGGGATGGACTATACAGTGGAACTTAGGCCTGGGACCCAACATGCCAATGCAGATGGACTCTCAAGGTATTTACACTTAGAGCACGAAGACTCAACTGGTCAAGGTTAGTTTAGTGTCCCTGCTTTTGGGGGGGGGGTTTGTGTAGGAGAGTAGGATCTGCCTCTTATGTTGCCCCCACTTTTTTTCTGATGTTTACACTGGTTTCTGGCTATAGTCAGGCTGGGACCCTGCCAATCAGGGCCCCAGCCTCTCTGTTCTCTCTAAACGGCTTGGAGTGCACTCTAGGTGCACTAGTGATTGGATACTGTGGTACCTTATGAGTCCCTAGTATATGGTACCTTAGGTGCCAAGGGCATAGGTACTTCACAGGCATACCAGGGGCTGAAGCATGTATTATGCCACCCCTGGGAAGCAGACTAAATCTGACACCACAGGTCTGCTACTGCAGCCTGGGTAAGGTGGTGCATGCACCCCTTACTGTGATATAGGCTACCTATATCACTACATAGATACACACATATAAACCTATAAGTCACTCCTATGGCAGGCCTTATCAATCCTGAAGGCAGAGTGCTTAGTTCCTATGTGAGAGGGTGCCCCTGCATGAGCAGAGCCCCTCTGCAGCATTCGGAGACCCTTCTCTGATGCTGTTTGTAGTGCAGCCTGACCATATACTCTTAAGCGCATTATAACCCCGCGTTAAATGCTAACTTTGGGATGGCTGCACGGAAACATGTCATGTTTGGTGTCAAACATCTTGGAATACTACCCCCCCGCCAGTTCTGGCGGCGGGGGTAGCATTCCACCCTTCTAGAGGGATAGACATGTCCCTACTGTGGAAACGCGGTAGAATCCTGAAGAGCCCTGGCATCACAAAATGGATGCCACCAGTCACAGACACTGGGCTGCCCTCCTGCTGATGACCGAAACTCGCAGTGGAGGAAGCCCAACAATAGGTATCCTGTCCCAGGGAGGTGTGACCACCTCCCAGACAGGGTTTAGTGTATTGGGGCTGGGAGGGTGCACTCCTAGAGTGCTTTGAAGTCCTGCACTGGGGGAGCAGAAGGCTCCTCTGTGCATACACCAGTTCAAACCGGCTCAGGGGCTACCTGCCCCTGCTCTGGCACAAAACTGGACAAAGGGAAGTGGGTGTAGCCACCCACTCCCCTGACCCTCCCATAGGTGGGGTCTTAGAGCTAGTCCCTCCCTTCCTTTTTAGTATAAGGTAGGGAACCCTTGCCATTGCAAACTAGATATCCCTGGACGACGCTCTGAAGAAGAATCCCGGACCTTCGACGTTCCACTACTTCTGGAAGACTGAAGAATCTCCCTTGGAGTCAAGGAGTGACTCCCCTGCTTGGCAGGCACCAAAAACTACAACGACGGTCGCAAACTACGCCGCTCCCGCCGGAGCCCGAAGTCCCTGCAGCCCAGGAAGAGGATTTCCTGACTTCTCCAAGGCCATCGTGAGTCCCCAGTGAAGCTGAGGCAAGTGGACCCCACGAGTGACGAGGAACCGCAGTCCCTGGGTACCATGCACTATTGTCGAGTGCAACCCCTTCACGACGTTCTACGAACCTGTGCTTTGGACCACGTATGTTCCTAGCCTCTAGCAGGAACCCTCCGAAGATCAGAGGCCTACCCCATTCCAAGTGACCGTGGGCCCCTGTTGAAGGAATCCTCCCAAGGCATCTTTGCAATCCTTTGCCAGCCGGCTTGTGGGTACCCTGAAGACTTTTCTACAGAACCAAAGGGCTCCCCTGATTTCTCCAGGCCTGCCCTGACTTATCCTTGCTGGGTGAGTTCCCCAGACCTTGCTGGTCTGCACCATTGACTTTTTGCTTTTTCCATAAGACTTGCTGCTACCAAGGCTTGTTGGCTCCAATCGGGTCGCCGACACCGCAGTCAGCTGCAGACTTTGTGGGACATGCTGAATCCAGCTCCTAGTCATCCTTGACACCTCCTGGACCTCGTGGTCAAAGAGTCAAGACACCCATGAATGACCTGAATCTGACAACGACGGTGGGCATTCATCTTCCTTGCCCCGGGTCACTGCCCAGTGACTTTGAACACTGTCCCCTCTGCTTTCAGGTCTCCCTTCTTCCGAATCCTGGCTTGGATTCCACCGGACACTTCTTCTGGCTTCACAAGCAGCAAGTCTTCATTGGCTCCCATTGAAAACGACGCCGCGACCCGACACCAAAGAACACCTATGCACCTGGCTTCCCTGGGTGAGGTAACTCCAGCACTACGGTGCTCCTGTGGGTGTTGGCCCTAGAACTACTTACCCTGTAAGTGACTTGCTTGTAGCTACTCCCGAAGTGCCCTTAAACTCTTAATTTCCAACCGCGACTTGCCCCATTGAAGTCTACGGCGATCCGCGCCTGTGTTCACGCACTGCACGCGTCCCCCGTGGGTCCTTTACTTACCTGCCTTGGGTGGTTTCGTGAGGCCCTAGCACTTCTGAAGGCCCTGGGCCTTGTCTCTTTGCAAGTCGTTGTTCTTAAGTCTCTTTTTAGTATATGGTCTGTTACGCCCTAGGGCCCCAGCCATATTTGTGCTTAATTTAATGTGAAACGTTGATTTATGCATATGTTCCTGTCTTCTAATCTCACAAGAGATTAGTAGAGAGTTGTTTAGTAATAAATACATATATATTTGATATATATACCTGTGTGGTGTCTTTTCATTTGGTGATTCAAGAGATTGTGTGGTAAAACAAGCTGCTTTACATTCCTCCAAGACTTAGCCTGAAGGCTGCTCTCCACAGCTACCACTAGGATAGCTTTCTATAAAGGTTGTCTTAAACCTACCTACCATAAGAGTCGAATTGTACTGGTGCAAGGTGTCCACTTTAACTAGTGAACAGCATATACCAGGCCAACTTCTCACACTGCACCTCAATCAGCTTCACTGACTCCCCATCCACAGCTCTAGTTAAACTCCTGAAACACACATTCAAAGCCTTACACAGCACTGATCCAGCATACCTCAATACCGCGTCAGATTTCAGAAACCTTCCACACACCTTTCCACAGTCACACTCATACACATTCAATGCATACGCAGCAACAGAACAAGGGGAAGTGACCACTCCTAATTGGCTCCAAAAGGGTGGAATGACCTGCCTCTACACATATGATCCATCTCTAAAATTAGTGCATTCTGCACAAATCTGAACACTTGGCTCTTTGACTAAATTAATCTGTGGATCAGCTCTGAATGCTTTTGCATTGGTGACAGGATACTCTCTCAAGTGATAAAGAGCTTTATAAAAAAATCATAACATTACAGAGTATTGTGCACCCAATATGAGTAAAATATTTGTCCTGCTTGCCACGTTCATCCTTTGTCAGAACGTAGTATATGTTCAGTTTACTGTATGACAAGTGCATTACAGTCACATAACAGTGGACGTGACATATGCTACGTTTTCACTGACTACCCTGTGTGCCAAAAACTAACGTTCTTCTTAGTTTGTGGCATGTTCTTTAGGGTACTTAGGCAGTATTGCCCAACATGTTTGCCTTAGTTTCAAAGGTAGATATGCTCACTCAGTTCGAGCAATGTAGGCCTTGGAAAGGCATTCTCAAACACTCCCAACTTGCATCCATAAACTGGAAGGGGTTGGATTTACCACAGTGAGTGTGCTAAAGACACATGTAAGACATGTCTTCCTGAGCCTCTTGTGGCTGTCATGGGAGCTATTAATAAAGATTCACTAGGCATGCATTTGGTAATGTTCAGAATGGAGGCGGTTACTTGACAGGTGGGAAAAATGTAGTCAAACTCTATCTTCATTTGTGAATGTTGTGGATGAACAAACTGTCAACATGTCTAGACATATGTATTTAGAGATGTTTGTTTGAGGTGTGTTTGTGTGCAATTTGGTTGATGACTGTTTATCTTGAATGGGGATTCCATCCTGTGGCATATGAATGTGAATGAGTGCTTATGTATTCACACCATTGTCATATGCAGACGACACCCAACTTCTCATCCCATTCGATAAAGACCTCCACACTATGAAAGCACATTTTGCCGATGGGATTAAAGCCATCTCAGCTTGAATGACAGAGAACTTTCTCCAGTTAAATGCTAGCAAAACAGAGATTATGCTCTTCGGCAAAGCTCAATTGCTCTGGTCCCCGGATTGGTGGACACTAGACTTAGGCGCAGCACCTACCCCAAAATCTAAAGTTAAGAATCTGTGTGTACGCCTGGACCAGGCTCCTACTATGAAAGATCAGGTAGTGGCTTTCACTGGCACCTGCTTTCATATAATGTGTCTGTTGTGCAGAGTTTTTTCTCTAGTCCCACTCTCGGTGCAGAAAACCCTAGTTCAGGCACTGGTGATCAGCTGCCTGGACTATTGTAATGTCCTCCTACCCATCACTAATGAGTTGCTATTTGACAAACTAAAAGGGGTCCAAAACACAGCGGCCTGCCTCATCCACAATATACTGGCCAGAAAAGTTTCTATTCCCCTTCTACGCTCACTTCATTGGCTTCCTGTGTGCAAGATCCTCTACAGGGTGCACAAATCATTGAATGGCAAAGGACCCAGACACCTGGCAGAGAAACGTATTCACTACCAGCCGGTCAGACCTATAGGATCCAGGGTCAATTCACTTTTCACTATGCCCTGAATTAGGAAATCATGCTCTGGGAACAGAGCTTTCTATTACTTGGCCCCCTACCATTGGAATCAACTACCCATTCACATTCGGAAGTGCATGGACCTCCTTCATTTCAGAAAGCTTCTCAAGACCGAGCTATTTAGATATTAGTGCTGCCTTGCCTATGGTTCGCTGCGGTGTGGAGATATCCCTCCCGGGGTGATTCATGTGTCTTATAAGTTAAATGAACATAACGTAACAACATAACAATGTGATGGGTTTTTGAAGGAAGCAGTATGTTGATGTAAGTGCACTGATCTGTTGGATTGGGCCCGTGGGCAGCAGTATGAAAGTGTGTGGTGCCTGAATGACATGTGAATCGACCATAAAGTGGTTTGTGCCTTGACATGACTTTATAATATTCAGATACTTAGATAAGTATTTGTGCTTTGAAGCTGGCATTTATTTTTGGAGGTGCTGAAACCAACCAGGGAAAGTGATGGATTGACTTTAAAAAATCAGTACCAGATTTATATCTGAGGTGGTAAGAATACTGTGCCCCACTTGTGTGGCTAGGCCTAGTGCACGCTACAGGAACGGCTCAAACCAAGGAAATGGGAGCTCTTGCCAGAGGACTCCCATTGACCTTGATTTGATCCATTTCTGTGGCGGGCACTAGGCCTAGCCACACAAATGGGGAAGCATTGTTATCAGCCCAAGTTGGGTAGTGCTGGGTGGGAGGATGTACATTGCTGCAGACAGTGGCGTAACGAAAGTTTAAGGGGCCCCCCTACAATGGACACGGAGGGGCCCCGTCTCTGGATTTTATACAGAGTGCTCAGACCTGAGTACTGTGCTGAGGGGGCCCCCCACACCGCAGGGGATGTGGGGGCCTCTGTTACGTCCCTGCCTGCAGATTCCCTAAGTTTCCATCACAGAAATAGAAGGAAAATGCATCTTTTCAGGCAAAGTTTGAGGTTTGCAGAGCATTATTGGTAAGAGAATCTTGTGGATCCATGTAAGGCATAACACCCTGGACTCCCCTGGTTGTCTAGTGTTAAAACATGTCTGAGGTTTGTAGGTTTGCATGGGTGGCACCACAGCACAGCCCCAAATACAGCAGCTATCACTATTGCTTATCTCTCAATGTAGAGCTTTAGGGCCTTTTGGGTTGTGGTCTCTTGGCCCACCTACACAAGTGGGGTACCATTCTTATCAGGAGACATGTGGGATCTCAGGGTGATAGGAAATGTGTTGCTCCCTGAAGATTCCACAACTTTCCATCACAAAAATGTGTGTATCTTACAAGAGTTTGACTTTTGCAAGGCCTTCTGGGTTACGTTAAATGGTGAGAGTCACACAACTCAAGCACCGTTGGACTGCACTGCTTGTCTAGTTTTAAAAAATGTTCAGGTTTGCCTAGATGCTGGCTGAGCTAGGGTCCAAAATCTACAGCTACCCACAGTAGAAAAAAAGGGTCAGTTTTCAGCGGAAAATGGGGTGTTCCTGTTGTATTTTGGGCTGTTTTCTGTCACAGGCACGAGGCCTACCCACAGAAGTGAGGTACCATTATTATTGGGAGACATAGGGGAATGCTGGGTGGAGGGATGTCTGAGGCTCCCCACAAATTCCAGAACTTTCCATCACAGAAACAGGAGGAAAATGTACTTTTAAAGACAATGTTTGAGTTTTTCAAGAGATTCTGGATAAATAAACCTGGTGAGATCCATGCAAGTCACCCCACCCTGGACTTCCCCAGGTGTCTAGTTTTAAAAAATTTACAGGTTTGCTAGGTTTTCCTAGGTGCTGGCTGAGCTAAAGTTCAAAATCTACAGCTACCCACGTTGGACACAAAGGGGCAGTTTTCAGTGGAAAATTGAGATGCGTCCATGTTGTGTTTTGGGCCATTTCCTGTTGTGGGCACTAGACCTACTCACACAAGTGAGGTGCAATTTTTATCGGGAGACTTGAGGAAATGCAGGGTGGATGGAAATTTGGGGCCTCCCCCAGATTCCAGAATTTCTATGATAGAAATGTGAGGAAATATGTTTTTTAGTCAAAGTTTGAGGTTTGCAAGGGATTCTGGGTAAAAAGACCTGGTAAGAGCCATGCAAGTCACCTCACGCTGGTTTCCCCCAGATGTCTAGTTATCAAAAATGTGCAAGATTGCTAGGTTTCCCTAGGTGCCAGCTGAGCTAGTGTTCAAAATTCACATCTACCTAATTTGCATAAAATTGGGTCAATTTTGAGTGGAAAATTTGATGCAACCATGTTGCGTTTTGGGCCATTTCCTGTGGTGAGCACTATGCCTGCCCAGACAAGAGAGGTTTTTATTGGGAGACTTGCAGGAATGCCAGTTAGAAGGAAGTTTGTGGCTCACCACAGATTCCAGAACTTTCCATCACAGAAATGTGAGGAAAATGTGTTTTTTAGTCAAAGTTTGTTTCACAAGGGATTGTGGGTAAAAACACCTTTTGAGAGCCACACAAGCCACACCACCATGGATACCTCTAGGTGTTTAGTTTTCAAGAATATACATGTTTGTTAGGTTTCCGTCGGTGCCGGGTGAGCTAGGGTTTAAAATCTACAGCTACCCACGTTGGAAACAAAGGGTCAGTTTTCAGTGGAATAATGTGATGTGTCCATGTTGTTTTTTGGGACATTTCCTGTTGCTGGCACTAGGCCTACCCACACAAGTGAGGTACCAATTGTATTGGGACACTTGGGGAATGCCGGTGGATGAATGTTTGTGGCTCCCCACAGATTCCAGAACTTTCCATCACAGAAATGTGAGAAAAAGGTGTCTTTTTAGTCAAAGTTTAAGGTTTGCAAGAGATTCTGTGTAAAAAAACCCTCATGAGCGCCACGCAAGTCACCCCACCCTGGCTTCGCATAGATGTCTAGTTTTCACAAATGTACAGGTTTGCTAGGTTTCCCTAGGTGCCGACTGAGCTAGACTCCAAAATCTGCAGCTACCCACATTAAAAAAAAGTCCAGTTTTGAGTGGAAAAATGTGATGCATAAATGATGTGTTTTGGGTAGTTTCCTGTCCCGGGCACTAGGACTACCCATACAAATTAGGTGCCATTTTTATCAAGCGATTTGGGGGAATGCTGGGAGGAAGGAAATTTGTGGCTCCCTCAGATTCCAGGATTTCCCATCACAGAAATAGGAGGAAAGTGTGTTTTTTTGTTACAGTTTGAGGTGTGAAAGGAATTCTGGGAGCACAAACCTTGGTGAGAGCCACGCAAGTACCCCTCCCTGGATACCCCTAGGTGTCTAGTTTTAACAAATGTACAGGTTTGTTACGTTTGCGACTGTGCCAGCTGAGCTATGGCCCGAAATCTGCAGTTACCAACTTTGGAAAAAAAGGGTCAGTTTTGAGTGGAAAAATGTGAAGCATCCATGTTGCGTTTTGGGCCGTTTCCTTGTGCGGGCACTAGGCCTACCCACACAAGTGAGGTACCTTTTATCAGGAGACTTACAGAAATGCCAGGTGGATGAAAGTTTGTGGCTCTACACAAATTCTAGAACTTTCCATCACAGATATGTGAAGAAAATGTGTTTTTTAGACAACGTCTGAAGTGTGCAATGAATTCAGGGTGCAAAAAACGTTGGTGAGAGCCATGCAGGTCAACCCACCCTGGATACCCCTAGATGTCTAGTTTTAAAAAATTTACAGGTTTGCTAGGTTTCCCCATGTTCTGACTGAGATAGGGTCCAAAATCTACAGGTACCCAAGTTGCAAAAAAGGGTCAATTTTGAGTGGAAAAATGTCCATGTTGCATTTTGGGCCATTTCCTGTCACGGCCACTAAACCTAATGACACAAATGAGGTGCCATTGTTATTGGAAGACCTGTGGAAGCATGGAATAGTTTGATATTAGTTATTACCAATTGGATTTTGCTGCATTTGCGTCTTCCAAATGTAAGACAGTGTTTAAGAAAGAAGACATTTTGAAAAATTTTCTCTAAATCATATGTTAGTACAAGTACAAATAACCCTTGCTCCTAAACTCCATATCGTGTGCCCATTTAATAAATAAATACATAGGTTTCCTTGATACCTATTTTTCCCTCTACATATTTCACCACATAAATTGGTTGATACTTGATACTCAATGGAAAATTATTGTATGGTGCAGCTCAGTTGTTGGGTCTAGGTACCTTGGGTTCCTGAAGAACCTGCAAACTGTATATATCCCCACAAGTAGAAGTGTCTATTGGATGTAATGGTATATTACTTTTGTGAATTGGCCATCGTGATAAAATTTACAGATGAAAACGTTGTCACAAATGGCTATTTTTTCCAACTCATTTTCAATATTTCATTATTTCAACAGTTATTTTCCTTGGGAAAACCTTGATGGATCTACACATATGACCCATTTCTGAATTTGGAATTTAATCAAATGTTCAGAAATCTATAGCTGTCCTGGAACACCCATGGGTTTTATGCTGGTTTCCGTTACAAACAGTAAGTAGTTTGAGAGCAAAAATAGGAAAAATGGGCTACCTCTTTGAAAAATGCCAAAACTATGGTACAAATTAGGTTATTTGATTCAGCTCTGGATGTTTCTGAAAGCTGGGAAGATGGTGACTTTAGCACAATAAACCATTCACTGATGCCAGTTTTAGAGATAAAAAACAGACACTTTAATGTTGAGCATTTTTTACCTATTTTTCTCAAAAAACTCAAACGTCTGCTATATTTTGCCAATTTTCTCAGTCCCCTGGGTATCCTCAATCCATGGGTTCCTTTAGAATTCCCAGGATGTTTGAAAAACAATGCAAATTTGGCGTGGATCCCTTATGTGGAAAAAACGTTATGGAGCTCTGAGCGAGAACTAACACAAATTTCCAAAAAAGGGCTCAGCACTTGGGGGGGCAGCAGTAAAGGAGTTAAGGGAGGAGGAGTGTCAAGGACAGTTGGCATGCCCAGCAGCATGTGACTCCTTATGTACTCAGCAATTGTCAGGTAGATAAGGTTAATTCACTTTGTAGACAGATCGGTCTTAAAGTAGCATATGAATCTCGGAAAATCTCAATGCTAAAAAAAGCACGTAATGTATTCTCTGTCCTGGGACAAGGTTCGCACCATGTTATATTGCCAAAAATAAAATGTGGATTTTACCTGTCACTTGCTCTCCAATCATATCCTCCATGATTTCACATGTTAGAAAGAGCTACCATCTGATGGTCGTATTGCACGGTGTGAAACTGGAAAGTCTTTGAATAATTTCAGGTCCTCTGCTTGACTAAATTGCATGTTCCTAGGAAAACACTTTAATTCACCAAGCCTCTTGTCATTGTTCATTGTCACAGATGACAGCACCTTCAAATACATAATTTCAGAATGTGTGCTGTTCAAAATCCTTGCTTGTGTTTGATTTAATAGCTCATAATATTGCCCAATCTATAGTAAAACTCTAGGCAAGATATAGTTTACACATGACCGCTGACTTGGCTCTAAGTTCACTAATAGCATTGTAAAATGGGCGGGAGAGGAATGTGTATCGGTTCACGTTTAAAAACTCTCCCTCAGGGCATATATGCACTTGCATGTGTACTACGAATTTTGGGGTGCCTCAAGAGGGGCTTTAAGGGCGTTAGGATTTCCTATATTGTGATTTCGGATTAGGAAATTGCAATCTAGGAAATACAAACCATTTCCTATTTGGCCTATAGGTGGGAATGCAATAGCATTTCCAAATGCGATTTCCTAATAGCAATTCCTATTGTGTAGGAATCGCTATTAGGAAATCACAAATTTTGTACATATATTTTTGAGTTTCCTGAATATCGATTTGTGGGGAATCGCTATTTAGGAAATGCAAAATAAGTGTTTCATACATCTGGCCCATAATGCCTACCAATTTTGGATGATATGTGACTCTTACACCTTGCAAACCTCATTGTCTTCTGCAACATTCCCTGTATATTGATTTATACACCTGTATGATTCATTGTTTTGGTATATATATATACAATGTAAAGTGTTTAGAAATCCTTCATTAGGATGAATAGTGCTATAAATGTAAATAAGAAAATAAATTAGCAAGTGCTATTCACATAATTATTGTAATTGGTCATGGAGATAGATCTGACATTCTTGCAGTGCACTATATCACACTGAATTGAGGGGAAAGAAAAAAGCTCCTACTTCGACCGCCACTATTTATCACAAAACACAAAAAAAAGTTGGAGTTTGGAAAATGAATGCTATAGGCTTCAGTGGCAAACAGTATTTGTTTGAAAAACTGCCCTCACCCACAAGTTTGTGGCATGCTTCATCATAGGTCTTGCTGCAACACCCCTGAGCAAACCAATGCCTGGGTTGTAGCACTAGGGAGGGGGAAGTCAACACAAACATATAATAGTAGGGATCATAAAGAAATAAGATAGCTGCAGAAAAATAAAGTTTTTAAAACTGGCTCAGGAATATCCACATTTATATTTTATTCCCAGACTTCCCGGGCAGGGTTAAAAAGAAATATAGGATGGTGGTGATAGGGCTGATTAGTGGCCCCTCACCCCTCTTGTCTGTATGTCTGTCAACATGTTTCAGCTGTTTCCTGTGTCTTTACGGCTTTTGTCAGGACCAAAAGATCCCCTTTAGTAACCCTCCTTGCCTACCACTTTCGCAGTTCAAGGATAAGCCTTCTCTGGTCTAAAGGTACTGTGTCACACTCCAATAGTACCTGTGTGTAAAAGCATGATCATTGTGAATGTTATTTCATCCCTCCATTCCATCAGTTGTTCTACCTGATACATGCAGGTAGCTTGTATCAGTGAAAACTTGTACCATTGCTCACATGACACTGAGTCATTCCTTTCATGAGAAGCATAGATAAAACTCGGGATATAATCACCCGGGTGACCTTATAGATGTTCTCATGTTCATCCGTATCGTTTAGTTTTTTTACAGATAAATTATGCATTGGGTCTTTTTCACAGAGAGAGACACTCTTAAAAAACACCCAGAGGTGGGACACATTGATCAAACAACAAATGTAAATTCCTTAACGAGTTTCACAGCTGTTGAAGCTCAAAATAACGAAGGAGCGCTGGCGGCTCCCTGCAGTCAAACGCTATATATATAATTGGAGATAATGCAAATATTTATAGTAAGCCCCCGTTGTGCTGGCCCTTTATATTTTCTTAATACCACTTTGGATCCCGATCTTTTGTGAAACCCTAAAAATCTTCTGTGCATATCTGATGTCTGGAGCAAGAAGCAATCAAGGAAAGCAGCTTGGATAGCAGAGGAGGACCAAACCAACAGAAGAAAATAGGAAGCGAGCACTCAGAGGACCAGTGCAAGGAAGCTATGATCGCGCAGAGAGAGCAGATGAATTTCTCAAAGAGGAGACACTAGAGGAGGAAAAAGCAGAGGACTGATAATGTTCCTCTTGACCCACCAGGCGTTGAGTCCCTTCCGGGGATGGATCATGTATGTACCAGGCAAGTGATGAGCACACAATGAAGAAGGGAAAGTAAGATGTGATGCTTTCCTCTTATCAGAAAGGGTAGAGCCGTAGGACCAGTAAAATCAAAATAAATTCAAAAACATGCTAAAAATAATTAACTAAACAGTCTCTCGCATGCGTCTTTTATCATTAGATTTATTCCTGGAATATAGGTAAAGTTACATCACCAACCTGCCAAAAGAAATAATATGATAGAGAAGATCAGTTGCATGCTGTTGGCACATAAATTGCCAAAGAAACAATACATGCTCCAGTTTAAAAATAAAAAGGCTAACAAAAAATTGAGGGGCATATTCTCAAGGACTTATCGCCGATTTATCTGCATTTTAGCGTCGCAAAAGTGGCGATAGATTTTTCGCCCTTTTCACAAGCTGGTGCAAACTGCCGACATCGCCAGTTTTCCTGCGATAGCTCCCGCAAAAAACATCGCCACGGATGAGTGCGACAACTAACGCTAATGATATGCAGAGTAGGCGTTCCCGTGCAAAAACACACGAAAACACCACTTTGCGAGATTTTCAACGACCAGTCAGATCTGCGATGCGAACCAAGAACAGGCGATAAGGCGCGTTAGCTGCAGCGATTTAACACCTGCCTTTAGCTGGTGCTAAGCAGGATGACTACCTGCAGTATGAAAGGGAGCCCAGCCCAGAGCCACAACTGAAGACCCACAGATGCCATGGAGCCAATGAACATGCAGCTCGGAGACCCAAGAGGGCCACAACACCCATCGCCACCACCCCCAGGACCCCCCCCTCCAGACCCCCCCAGACTACCACCGAGGCAGCGTAGGACAAGACAGCGGACCTTCCGAAAATGGCATGGCCCCTCAGCCACACAAGTGCAGAATGGGGGGAGAGGTGGGAACCAAGTATGTGTGAAGGAGGCGACTCACCCATGAAGAAGAATGTACACAATGCCAAGTGTGGCGGTGATGTGCTGGACAGACCACAGAATGCAGAGCACAGACTTGTACATGTGGACATATACTGCTGGGGTTTGTAGTGTTGTGGACAGTGGACGCAAACATGTTACCTCAGGCAGTGGGAAAGACCCTGCACATGTAGCTGTGCCGTCCCCCCCTGTAAGCGTAAGCGCAGTGGGCTGGGCCGGCGTATGCCACTCCAGCGTAGGAGTGCGGTTAAAAAGGCTGGGGCTCTGGGCGTGGTTCTCTTCCGTGATGGGCAACGGGTCGGCCAGGGCGGCACACCTCACCCTGCCACGAGTCCGCCGCCGTGACCTCCAGACTCCGCGACACAGGCCCCCAGCGCATCCAGCGGCACAGCAACAAGGAGTCATGTGTGTGTCGGATACTGCCTTAGTCCTACACTGCGGTCAGCAGGTCCCACAATTCAAGTCGTGCCACATTTCTGCTAATGGAGGAAACCACTAGTCAACAGACATTGCCCCCAGTGCGGCCCGCCCAGACGATGCATCATCGTTGGCTGTGCACCTGCTGAGCGCTCCAGGTGCCACTGACCCTGTGCCACACAAGTCGACGCCACATGGCAATATTGAGGCAGAATTCAGTAGGCAAAAAGAACATTGCTCCCAGTGCGGCCCGCCCGGACGACGCATCATCGTTGGCTGTGCACCTGCTGAGCGCTCCAGGTGCCACTGACCCTGTGCAACACAAGTCGATGCCACGTGGCAATATTGAGGCAGAATTCAGTAGGCAAAAATAACATTGCTCCCAGTGCGGCCCGCCCGGACGACGCATCATCGTTGGTTGTGCACCTGCTGAGCGCTCCAGGTGCCACTGACCCTGTGCAACACAAGTTGATGCCACGTGGCCGTAGGCCCTTTCTGACCACTGCCTCCAGCCTACACTGCAGTCAGCAGGTCCCCCAAGTCAATTTCAGTCTTGATTCATTTATGGCAGAGTCCAGTAGGCAACAGACATTGCTGCCAGTGCGGCCCGCCCGGACGACACATCATCGCTGGCTGCACACCCGCTGAGCGCTCCAGGTGCCACTAACTCAGTGCACCACAAGTCATCGCCACGTGGCTGTGGGCCCTCGCTGACCACTGCCTCTGGCCTAAACTGTGGTCAGCAGGTCCCCCAAGTCAAACGACGCATCATCGCTGGCTGCACACCCGCTGAGCGCTCAAGGTGCCACTAACTCAGTGCACCACAAGTCATCACCACGTGGCTGTGGGCCCTCACTGACCGCTGCCTCCGGCCTACACTGCGGTCAGCAGGTCCCCCAAGTCAAACAACGTATCATCGCTGGCTGCACACCCGCTGAGCGCTTCCGGTGCCACGAACTCAGTGTAGCTCAAGTTATGGACCCTTTATGATGTAATCATATGTGTGTGAGTCCAGTTCTGCTGCCCCTACCTCAGTGCACTGCAAGTCATGGACCCTTCATGAGTGACTCTGTATGTGTGATCTGATGATCACTATTCTAGTTGTTGCCAGCACCAACCAATCCCTGAGGGCTGGCTTACACTCACCCCACACCCATCCAGCACAGGCGTCACTGGACATGTGACCCTGGTAATAAAAAAGGGCCAGGCGCACGTGCCCGTAGCCAGTTCCACTATCTATCTAAGTATGTCCGTGTGGTCATTATGTATGCGTGATGGCCCCTGGCCCTACCACATCACATCGTGCTGTGGACAGCGGACACAAGCATGTCACCTCAGGCAGCGGGTAAGACCTTGGACATGTAATTTTGTCATCCCCCCCTGTAAGCGTAAGCGGAGTGGGCTGGGCCAGCGTATGTCAGTCCAGCGCAGGGGTGTGTAGAATTAGCCCGGGGCTCAGAGCGTGGTTCAGTTCTGGCCTGGACAAGGAAGTCACCAATGCGTGTGTCTCTGTTGTAGTGTCGGCGCCACCCGGCCTGCAATTGACAATGTTGCAATGTAGCATGCACCCGTAGGGCGGTCTCGCACGAACTGAGAAATGAAGGAGCGCATGACCGCTCGGGGTCTTGGCTCATACATGCCAAGTGTTGTGTGTATCTGCATTGCCGCAGCATGAGCCAAATGCCTAGCCTTAGTCGCAGCGTGAGTTCAGCCAGGCATGAACTCTACATCTGTGTCCGCACTAACCTTACCATAGGCCTACACTCACGTGGCCACCCACCTTCAACGGACAACATCACAGTGTCGTTGTCAGGCTTGTGGACATGCACAGACAGGCATGACAATGGTGTGCCGTTGGAGTGCAAGTGATGCAACCGCGCAGCGCACACAAGTAAATAGGCTCGGGGGGAGGGAGGAGCAGCTGTGAGGCAACATAACACACAGTGATGCCGCTCATTTGCCACATGCAAGTCATGTCAAACATGGATCCCAAAGTCGCACACATCCCACCCCACACCCAACAAGCCACATCACACTTCATGAATGCAAGCAGATGACAAACTGACATTAGGGATGAAAGCTCCTTTGTCTGAACTATCAGGCGGAAGCACATCTGCACATCCGACCTCGGAATTGCATGTGCCCAGCACCCCCTGACAGATACGATAGCAGTTGAGGACGACTCCCACACTACGCACAGCCCGACAACAGACCAACGTATACACACCCCACACACAGAAGTGCTTTCTCGGAGTTATCTTGCATGGAATGGCCTTCACACTTACTCCAAAAACAACAGTTGATGGACAGAATGCAGAACAATGTCATACATTCACCCCAATACAGAGATCTGGGCCTAAATCCATCGTTTTTTTGCTCACCATGCCATTCCAGTTTGAACCCAGCCATATGCAAATCAGTCTTGACCCTGTGCCTCATGGGAACAGTCCAGCCCGAACTGCCAAGCCAGGTTCTCCCTGGACTGGAAACAAGCATCCTAGGACCGGTTTCGGGGTTTCACCCCTCTTCAGCCAGGATAGCTTGATTCCAGTGGCATGGAGAGCACGGCACCCACGTCTGAGCATACCCGTCCCACTCGGGGTGACAAATGCAAAAACAACAGTTGATGGACAGAATGCAGAACAATGTCATACATTCACCCCAGTACAGAGATCTGGGCCTAAATCCATCGTTTTTTTGCTCACCATGCCATTCCAGTTTGAACCCAGCCATATGCAAATCAGTCTTGACCCTGTGCCTCATGGGAACAGTCCAGCCCGAACTGCCAAGCCAGGTTCTCCTTGGACTGGAAACAAGCATCCTAGGACCGGTTTCGGAGTTTCACCCCTCTTCAGCCAGGATAGCTTGATTCCAGTGGCATGGAGAGCACGGGACCCACGTCTGGGCATACCCGTCCCACTCGGGGTGACAAATGCAAAAACAACAGTTGATGGACAGAATGCAGAACAATGTCATACATTCACCCCAGTACAGAGATCTGGGCCTAAATCCATCGTTTTTTGCTCACCATGCCATTCCAGTTTGAACCCAGCCATATGCAAATCAGTCTTGACCCTGTGCCTCATGGGAACAGTCCAGCCCGAACTGCCAAGCCAGGTTCTCCCTGGACTGGAAACAAGCATCCTAGGACCGGTTTCGGGGTTTCACCCCTCTTCAGCCAGGATAGCTTGATTCCAGTGGCATGGAGAGCACGGGACCCACGTCTGGGCATACCGGTCCCACTCGGGGTGACAAATGCAAAAACAACAGTTGATGGACAGAATGCAGAACAATGTCATACATTCACCCCAGTACAGAGATCTGGGCCGAAATCCATCGTTTTTTTGCTCACCATTCCAGTTTGAACCCAGCCATATGCAAATCAGTCTTGACCCTGTGCCTCATGGGAACAGTCCAGCCCGAACTGCGAAGCCAGGTTCTCCTTGGACTGGAAACAAGCATCCTAGGAACGGTTTCGGGGTTTCACCCCTCTTCAGCCAGGATAGCTTGATTCCAGTGGCATGGAGAGCACGGGACCCACGTCTGGGCACACCCGTCCCACTCGGGGTGACAAATGCAAAAACAACAGTTGATGGACAGAATGCAGAACAATGTCATACATTCACCCCAGTACAGAGATCTGGGCCTAAATCCATCGTTTTTTTGCTCACCATGCCACTGGATTCAAGATAGCCTGGCTGATGACGGTTTTGAACCCGAAACCGGTCCCAGGATGCTTGTTTCCGGTCCAGGGAAGACATGGCTTGGCAGTTCGGGCTGGACTGTTCCCATGAGGCACAGGGTCAGACTGATTTGCATATGGCCATGTCTGAACTGGGGTGGTGGAGTGAGCTAAAGAATGATGATGGATTAAACCCATATCAGTTGACTGGGGGTGAGTGTTTGATTTGCTCTAACGCTCCGTCCATCATCCCCTTTGGTATCGCTTTGTTCGCCCTAAGTTGGTAGGGTATGCCCAGACATGGGTCCCTTGCTCACTTTGCCACTGGATTCAAGATAGCCTGGCTGAGGAGGGTTTTAAACCCGAAACCGGTCCCAGGATGCTTGTTTCCGGTCCAGGGAAGACATGGCTTGGCAGTTCGGGCTGGACTGTTCCCATGAGGCACAGGGTCAGACTGATTTGCATATGGCCATGTCTGAACTGGGGTGGTGGAGTGAGCTAAAGAATGATGATGGATTAAACCCAGATCAGTTGACTGGGGGTGAGTGTTTGATTTGCTCTAACGCTCCGTCCATCATCCCCTTTGGTATCGCTTTGTTCGCCCTAAGTTGGCAGGGTATGCCCAGACGTGGGTCCCTTGCTCACTTTGCCACTGGATTCAAGATAGCCTGGCTGATGAGGGTTTTGAACCCGAAACCGGTCCCAGGATGCTTGTTTCCGGTCCAGGGAAGACATGGCTTGGCAGTTCGGGCTGGACTGTTCCCATGAGGCACAGGGTCAGACTGATTTGCATATGGCCATGTCTGAACTGGGGTGGTGGAGTGAGCTAAAGAATGATGATGGATTAAACCCAGATCAGTTGACTGGGGGTGAGTGTTTGATTTGCTCTAACGCTCCGTCCATCATCCCCTTTGGTATCGCTTTGTTCGCCCCTAAGTTGGCAGGGTATGCCCAGACGTGGGTCCCTTGCTCACTTTGCCACTGGATTCAAGATAGCCTGGCTGATGAGGGTTTTGAACCCGAAACCGGTCCCAGGATGCTTGTTTCCGGTCCAGGGAAGACATGGCTTGGCAGTTTGGGCTGGACTGTTCCCATGAGGCACTGGGTCAGACTGATTTGCATATGGCCATGTCTGAACTGGGGTGGTGGAGTGAGCTAAAGAATGATGATGGATTAAACCCAGATCAGTTGACTGGGGGTGAGTGTTTGATTTGCTCTAACGCTCCGTCCATCATCCCCTTCGGTATCGCTTTGTTCGCCCTAAGTTGGCAGGGTATGCCCAGACGTGGGTCCCTTGCTCACTTTGCCACTGGATTCAAGATAGCCTGTGCTTATGCAGTGCTGTGCTGTTGAAGACTTGGGTAAATTGGGCTCTTGGTTGGAATTGTGACTGTTGGCCATGGTTTGTCCGCAGATGTGCTCTACTTAATTGTGCATGTGTGCCATTGTTCCCATCTCCCCCTGTCCCCCCAGTCCCTGGTGGTTACTCACCCTGTTGCTGTTGTGTCAGGTCATGTTGAGCAGTGTCCGGTCCCCCAATTCCTGCCACCGTCTCCCCACTGATGACTGTGGTCACCATTTCCTCCATCTCATCCAGCTCCTCCTGTGGCGCTGGACTCCAACCTCCAGTCTGCATTGCTGCCTTCTGGTTGTCTGCGAGTTTCTGCTTGGTCTTGCGCTTCACTTCATTCCAGTGCCTCTTGACCTCGTCCATTGTCCTCCTCAGCACTCCGACTGCATTCGCCTTGTCCACGATGGACTGCCATATTGCATTTTTTGTTGTCAATGACACAGTGGAGGTGACGAACAGTTGTTGATGGTGTTCTATCACATCCGTGGTCAGGATCCTGTTTTCCTGCGGACTGAACCGCGTCTTCCTCTTCTTCTTGTCCTTGCCCTTCCCTGACCCCGAGGTCCCAGGCTGGTCCTCCGGGGGGCTTGTGGGGTTCTGGTCGTCCTCTGTACCTGCTCCGGCTGCCTCCATTGTGCTTCGCTGTAGTTTGGTTTTTGTTTGTGGTTTTTTTTCTGCTTTTGTAGTGGTTTTTCACGCCTGACGTGTGTGAATTGCAGGCCTGGCACTGCTTTTCGCTGTTTGTCTTATCGCGGTTGGGCCCATCGCAACTGTTTTCGCGTTCGGGTTTGGATTTTTTTCGGCATCCCGGGACTGTTATCGCGGACATTTGCCGCGTTATCTGGGTACTATTGCATGTTACCACCGTGTTGAGAATGCCACGTTGACACAGAGTTATTTTCCCGCGATAGACGGCGATATGGAAACTTGCGTTCACCTATTTTGGCGATGTTTATCGCACGTTCCTGAGAATATCCCCCTGAGTCATTTAGGATAAGCAACAAGTGCCCTGCTTTAGAAAATGGCCCTGTGCACTCGAAGACGAAGAGCCCGTATTTGTGTACTTTTCCTAGAAGTTTGTTATTAAGTTAAAATCAACCAAGTGCACTTTATGGCAAGTAAATAAAGTTAAAATATGCTTACATTCATTAGAGCTCCAAATGAATGCAAAATGAAATTGAATATGAGCAAATGCAAAATAATGAAAATACCTTAGCTAAAAAATACAAAATGGAAAAAGAGTAGCGCAAACAGGGAACGAAGCATAAAGAAAAAGAGAGATCCTACCAAAAACTCAAACCTTTTATAATGATTTAAACAATACATTTCATGCAGAAAATATTGTGACATTTTAAAATACATCAACACCGTTCTCCTGCTTTTCATCCACTTTTCGTCTGAACATATATATTTGTTAATTATGCAAACATTCATTATTGATTTAATCTTTTCACGAGAAGGCGAATATTGACTTTAAAATACATTGTATTAATTAATTTCTTGCACATCATTTCTTCCTGCATCTAACATGGGGAAGTAATTTCATATAATAGAAAACGGAACTTTCACGTCTGCCAACTGACCACAGTTTTAGCCTTGAAAAGTTACATCTTGTCAGCTATCAAAATGCTACAAGGGAGCAAGACCAGCATTCGAAAAATCCATTCACATTATTTTTCAGTTCTAGAGAGTGAAAAATGCTGACATTGATTTGTTGTGTATGTTTTAAAGGCCTACAAGTGAAACATTATGTTAATTACAGTTGTCAATCCAGGACTTAGCTTTCTCAATTCGTCCTTCAACTAACTGAAAATTACCACAATCTTACAATATAGTTATCATCCTATCTGCCCCTTTAGATTATTTTATAGTCAAACTTTTCAATCTATCATACTCTTTTGCCACTCTTCTGTCCAATTTGATTTCTTCTGGTAGCTCTTGTCTACCTCTTCTTCCTTCCTATGGCACTTCATGTTGAGACTAACCCTGAGCGAAGTTCGCGTAGTCTCGCTACGCGGAGTTCCGCGAAGCCGCAGAAAAACTCTGCGAGCTACGCGAATTTCCGCGAGCGCGCGGAGTTGCTTGTTCCACCCGTTTGCGATGCGTTTTTCCTGTTCGGGAACACGTATTATGTGTTTGGGGATGCTTTTTGCGTGCTCAGGGGGAAATATCGCGCAAACTTCACCACGCGGTCGCCAATGGGCACGGCCATCTTGTTTTTCACTTTTTGCTATGGTTCTGGGCCTGTTTTTCTATCCTCCCTATATCTTTTCAATCCTTTGCTTCTAGAAACTTTTTTTGATCTTTTTTATTTATTATCTATTGCTCTCTATTCCTGATTGTATATTTTGCGTCTTTTCCTACTTTTTTTGTGTTTTTTACTGCGTTTTTCACTCTTTTTCTATTACTTGTTTTTTTCATTTCTTTTACTTACTTTCTTAGTTCCTACCTTTTCTTTTCCGCCCCCCACCTACCCAGAACCATGGCAAAGGGCCTGGGGAAGAAGACTAGGAGGGCTCGGAGTGAGAGCCGTGACCTCCTTCCTTGCGGAAGGTGGCGCCCACATGGGGTGCAGGCACGGGCCTTATTTAGTGAGGCACTGTTTTTTTTTATCCAGCGCCACCTCCCCTTAACCCTGGCAGCAGGCGGCAGGCCCGGGTACGGGCTCCGGGAGCGTCACCGGCGGTGGGCAAGGGTGCGCCGGGCAGTGTTTCGCTACTCTGGGGTCCGGCGCACCCATAACCAATTGACGTACCGGTGGTCCGATATCCTGGACCGGGAGCATGACCTTCTGGACCTGCTAGGTGTTGAGGTCCCAGGGCTTGGTGAGTAGCTATTTATTTATATTACTATTTTGTGTTCTTCTGTTCTGACTGTTATTTATTGCGATTGCGAATATTATTTTTTTCGCAAATAGCTAACATGCGGCTGCTGCAGTGCTTACATGCAGGTAAGGTAACCTATGTTTAAAAATGTTATATTATGTGATTGTTACTTCCAGACAGGTGCTCGGCGCTACTAACTAATCGTCGTACTTGTTTGCAACTTTGCGCTCACTTGGGCTGGTTATGTAAGAGAGGTTAGAGAATTTTAATTAGGTAGGTATTTAATCCACATAGGAAAGACTCCAGTCCTTTCCTTTGTCCTGTCAGGCTGTCCTGTCTCCTGTCACTAAGATAGTGGTAGTAGTTAGTTAGTTAGTATTATTTGGTAATTTAGCAGCCTGCGTCGTGACTCGTGACTCAGTGACGTGTCCTCAGGCTCTCACATGACTTCAGTCCTACTCCTAGTAGAACTTTTTGTAGTTTTTATAGTGAGTGAATAATAGCAACCAACCAATTTGGTGTATGCTGCAATTATGCATGCGTCCATCTATGCATTAAGAAGAATAAATGCAGACTTAGTAATTGGCCCATCAAAGGGGGTTGTTGGAGTTGAGACTGAGCCTGTCTGAGAGATGATTGGGAATGAGATCTGAACTTAGAAGCAAATATAATTTTTTTGCAATTCATTCCAAAGTCAGGAATAGGCGGGCTATGTATGTTTAGGATTCAGGAATCGCAATTGAACTGTGGAATAATAATGATCGGATGGTACTCGACTGCGATATATACTAGTCGACTACTACTAGTCGATTTGATTGATTTAGCATAGGTCAATGTTATTGCAATTGCCGTTTCCTGTCTAAAAATATTTTTAGAGCAATTATATTTATATATTTAACACAAATCATTTTTTGTCTCTTTACATGATCAGCATCCAGGGGCAAGAAGAAGACTAGAGCAGCTGGCAGTGCGGCGGGTGCGGGAGCTGGAGGGGCCTCCCAGGCACAGCAGGAAGCGGCCTCAGGCGCAGCCGCAGATGGCTCTGCTGCTGGCCCCAGTAAGTCTTCCTGGTGTTGTAATATATTAGTATTTGCCTAACTTTTACTGCTCTATTATTTCCATTTCCTACGTTTAATTTTTCAAAAATCCTCTTCAATCTATCTGCTTCTAAATTCTTGTTTTTGCTCCACCATTACCTACTACTAAGTACTACTACTACTAACATTGTTTCTTCTAGTGTCTGTTTTTATTTTTACATCAAATCAAACTGCATCTGACTAACCTCTGCTCTGACTCTGTATTAAACAGTCTGTCTGTAGCTTGCTTTCTTCTGGGTTTCACTGAGCTTTCTCTCTCCCCTTATGTGGATTGCCTAGTAGTTGCATTGTAAGACTCAGAGAACCCATTGGTCCTAGCCAAGGCTACTACTAGTACTAGTAAGGACTCCTTACTACTACTAGTAGCACTAATGTGCTGTGCAGACAGCAGATTGCATGCCCAAGACAAGT
Source organism: Calotriton arnoldi (assembly GCA_963921515.1). Classification (NCBI taxonomy): domain Eukaryota; kingdom Metazoa; phylum Chordata; class Amphibia; order Caudata; family Salamandridae; genus Calotriton; species Calotriton arnoldi. Next base: position 377,743 of record CAWUFW010009613.1, on the reverse strand, counting down.
AAGGTATATCCGTAGGTTTGTGAATTGTGAGATGAGAAGGCTTTAGTTTCTTTTACTGTCTCATCATGCTCAATCAGTAATGGTGGTCACTCACGTTGGACAGGAGCAGGACCCCCCAAAGAGGTGTATTTTACTTTTTCTAATCCAGGCCTAGTACTTTTTTTAGTAGCAGCAATTGAAGGTGAACACTGAACAACTGTTACCATGCACCATGGCTGGAAGGAAGTATATGAGAGAAGTAGGAGGACGGAACCATTTTCCAACTAAGAGAGACCTCATGTCCGCCCAGTTGGCAACTCTTTCTTCTTTTCAAAAAATGAGATGCAGCATAGCTCTAGTCACTGAATCCAGTCCTATGGGTTGTCCTCTTCTTGAGAGGCTTTTCAAAAATTGCCACCAACAAAATGCCCAACCGGATATTATTTAGTTATTTTTGATAGGACATACTGTCTACTGTACTGGTATCCGAATGGTAGATAGTGATGTGTGTGGTGTATATGTATTATTAATTATGTATTTTCAATCTTGCTAATGAAAAAAATAAATAGGAGAGGCGTATATGGCATCTAAAAAAATGGGACTTTTTTTTTCCAGGCGTACCGACCACCATTGCTGGGGCCAGCGGTGAGGGCCACCATGCCACTCTGGAGGGAGCGGATGCAGCAGCCACAGGGTGTGAGCCAGCAGCAGTGGCGGGCGGTGGTAAGTCATATTCCTTACTTATTGAGAATGATGAATACACTTGCTGCAAGGGTGTACACTCAGTACTAGTAGTACACTGTACTTCTGCTGAGGCTAAGTTGTTGCTTGTGAGGACACTGAACAGTTGAAGAAGACACCCTGGCCTTTACTTAAACATTAGCATTAGCATTAGCATTAGCTGCGGGGGTTGAGTAACTAATGGCATATTCTATCTTCAACTCAGCAAAGACAGTTTTATGATGAAGACAAACAATCAGACAACATGTATGACTGGCAGAGAAGGATGTATGGGTGAAGGAAGGGTCCCCGGGATGCATAGGTGGCAGATGAAGATGATAGGACTAGGATGCATGGGTAGTTGAAGGATGGGTGAAAAGGTGCATAAAGGATGCCTGTCTGGGTGGGTGAAACTGTATGGGTGAAAGGAATCCTCTGGGGGGATTTGAGGGGTCAAACTCTAAGGCAAGCAAGGACGCATGGCATGGGTGGTGGTTGGTTATATCTAAAATGTATGTTGTTGTCAGTAAAAGCCGGTTTATGATAGCCATGTTTGGATGGATGGATGCCTGGATGGTATCATAGTAGGTGAAAACAGAGTCAGACTGGATGAAGAGAATGTAAAAGAAAATTAAACCGTGCCAGAGTACCAAAGCCAAGGGTGAAGAATATTACAAATAAAATAATGCTAGAAGAGCAATGCACTGAATGTAAATGAAAAAGCAAGCCCTGGGAAGAACAAGGACTGTTTTTTCCCAAGGTTTTTGATTCAAAGGTTAGAGGTTGTACTTGTATTTCAGAATGGAATACTCCCTTGACTCACAGTAGTTTGCAAGCACAACATATATATTGTGCATGACTAAATATTTACCCTACCCATAATCGCCTCCCTCCGACTCCGAGGACCACTTCCGCTCCAGTCCCCTCCCTGTCTCAGCCATGGGTGGCCTATCGGCTGCATGGTAATTGGTAACTAGTACTTACAAATCACTCAGTGTGTCATCATCATCACGTGACGTGAGTGACATGATGTCTTGCCTTCGTTTCTCATCATCCATAAGCATGTGATCATTAACCATCATCATGTGCCTTATTGCAGTAGTGCAGTCAGGGTGAAAGTGAAATTGTCTGAGCATTTGCCATTGATTTAGCAGAGTATGGCTGTAATGGAAATATATAATTGTGTAGTACAGCTGTCCCAAATGCAGACAGTAGTAAAGTACATGAGTCTGCAAGACTGCGACACGAGTACGTCTGTCTATGGCACAAGCTGACTGAGCTGGCATGCCTACAAGATTAATTGTGCTCAACAAGCGAGAGAAAAAGAATACTTCTACTCTACTCCATACTTAGTGCCTGTAAGTATAATCATCACATCCAAATCTTAGGGGCAGAGGAAGGGAAGTGAGGAGGAGAGGAGGATACGACAGCTGCTAATGCTACTGCTACTACTGTGCCACTATAATTTTTATGTGTGGACTGTAATTTGATTTTGTGTTACTGTTTTGCTAAGAGTATTGGTTACAAAAAATCTCTTTTTTTTCCTTTCTTGATATAGCTATTTCTTCCCAAACCACTAGGCAGGGGCAAAGTCATTTTTTCAAAAGGTCAGTTTGAAGGTCCTGAAGGCTGCTTTGCTCCTCTGGCACGGGGTGAGGAGGAGAATGGACATGGGTTATTATTCAGATTTTTCACCAATCTGGGCCTCTCCAGGCACCCCAGAGTGTCTTAGGGACTGGTTGAGAGCAGGGTTTAGAGTTTGGGGGGGCTAATAACAAAACAGGGTATTTTTCCTTGGGAAGTCTTAGCAGCTAAGACCCAGAACGCCCTTTCCAGATTTAAACATATTCATCTGTCTTCTAGGTTTGCGGCCAATTTGAAGGAGATAGGTGGGAGGTGGGAATTTGAGTTAGAATTGCAGGATGGTTCTCCAAAGGCTAAAGAGGTCACTATGTGGTATTGGAAGCTTCACAACGCTGAGGATAGGAAATTGAAGGCCCCGCATTCTGTCTGGGAAGAAGGTATTAATTGGACCGAGACACGAAAAGTTTGGGAAAGATCTCTAAAATTGCTCTATTCAGCGGTAAAACCAGCCAACTTGAAGCGTAAGCACTTCTTTACTATCAACAGACTGTATTGTACTCTTCAAAAGATAGCGAAGTTTGTACAGGAACCTACCCCCAGATGCTGAAGGTGTGGCCTTTTAAGAGAGGATGACCAACATGTCTTTTTCACACGCCCAGAGATAAAAACTTTCTGGCGGGATGTTGAGGATGTGGTCAGAGATATTTTCGGGACGAATATAATCCTGAGCCCAACCTTGGTTTTAATGGGTGTGGACATCGCTCCCAGAAAATTTCAGTCTTGGCCACAGCAGGCCTTGCTGTTTTACTTGATGCTTTTGGCAAGGAGGGAGATTTGTAAACAATGGACAGACCCGATACCTCCAAGAGTGGGGAATTGGCTTCAAGCAGTGAGATATAATTGCAGAATGGATATGGTCTGTAGACCTGGGGGTGCTAAGGAAAAGAATATCTGGGCTGATTTCCAATGGTAGGGCGATATGAGGGTCGAATAGGAAATCTAATGAGCTGTCCTATGATTACACCTTGACACAGTCATAAACCAGGGATCTGGTCTAGACTGGAGTGGCAAGGGCCAGCAAAAGTATGCAACAGGTCAAGGGCTGGAAGGTGTTTATAGAAGGGACCTGATTTTGCAGTAATGGTGATATGAGGACAACCAAAAAAAAAAATTAAACAAATGATTGTTTGCATGATAGCGTTCCCATATAAAAATAATTAGGCTTGAGTTTTTACGTCAGTAATTTGTTTAAAAAAACAGCAGAGAATATACAGGCCCTTGATCTCATTCAAAGTGAAACTATTTTGAGCCATCCATTAGGAAAAGAGTTGGATAATGTTCTTAGACCTGAAAATAATTAAAAACTGACATTAAAATGGGTCCCTATCAGGCCTTATATTCATGTACTCAATTTCACAGGCAACAGCACTGATTGATTTCTGAGCAATTAGAGACAAGTTACGGACAACGGTGGACACGATGACCGCACTCCCCTGCTGTGTTCCCTTCGTGATTGTGTCCCCACTGTGACCAGACGAGTGTGCACAAGCAACTCCAGCACCTGCCGTCGTTGGGTGCCAGCTGCAAGGCAGAGGAAGAACAAACCAAAATTTGGAGTGGTGCACTACTCTGAGGCAAAATTCGTTTTTCAATAAGTCATATAGTCTTGTTTGCTTTGTCTTAGTAAGTCCTTTATTTTCATAAGCATCCAACAGTTAAAAATACCAGCCAACGCGTTTCGTTCATATTCAATGAACTTCTTCAGGGCTGTAAATTACAATATAAAACACATAAATATATATACACATACACACAATCATAAATACTTGACACAGGACTCTTGTGACAGAGAAGGAGAAACAAGACGATGTGAGAAACGAGAAACATACATAGAAAAGAAAGGGATAAAACCAGCAAGGAATATAAATAAGTCATGGAAGAGGAGGGGAAGGGAAGGGAACAGAGGGGGTAGACGTGAAGCACGAATGGTGACACCAAGTAAAAACAGAAGATCATAAAAACGTCATTACAATATGAGAACAGTGAGTATGTGGTAATACATAAACGCTCGAAGACCGAATGACAAATTACATATAAAAACATAAAAAGAAAGGTGTGTGGCGGGCATGTGGTACTATGTATGATATACAAGAAATCTGCCTTTGCACGATAAACAAGAGCATTACCCAGACTAGGGAGTACAGTATAACATCAGGTGGAGTATAAAAGGCAAACTGCCCCAGCTATGGTGAAACCAATGAGACCTGGTCGGGTTAAGGTCCAAGCCAGAATCCATCCCAATACAAGTATATGATATATCGCTCAGGTCAGGTTTGTGATCCAATATGGGAATCTTTCAAACGTGAGTATATGTCCCGTAGAGCCCAAAGCCTATTCCAACCCTACCCAAAGGGGTATAAGCACGATCAGAAAGGGCACATATATAGGGAACTTCTGCAAATATGCGGGCAGTCCCAAATGACACTTTAGTCATGATACAAGGAAAATGAGCAACTCGAGTACATAGCGCATGTACATACCATTGAGTGATGTGCGTTCTTGAAGAAGAAGGTCCTAAGTTCCCCCTTGGACCTTAACCCGACCAGGTCTCATTGGTTTCACCATAGCTGGGGCAGTTTGCCTTTTATACTCCACCTGATGTTATACTGTACTCCCTAGTCTGGGTAATGCACTTGTTTATCGTGCAAAGGCAGATTTCTTGTATATCATACATGGTACCACATGCCCACCACACACCTGTCTTTTTATGTTTTTATATGTAATTTGTCAGTCGGTCTTCGAGCGTTTATGTATTACCACATACTCACTGTTCTCATATTGTAATGACGTTTTTGTGATCTTCTGTTTTTACTTGGTGTCACCATTCGTGCTTCAAGTCTACCCCCTCTGCTCCCTTCCCTTCCCTCCTCTTCCATGACTTATTTATATTCCTTGCTGGTTTTATCCCTTTCTTTTCTATGTATGTTTCTCGTTCTCACGTCGTCTTGTTTCTCCTTCTCTGTCACAAGAGTCCTGTGTCAAGTATTTATGATTGTGTGTATGTGTATATATATTTATGTGTTTTATATTGTAATTTACAGCCCTGAAGAAGTTCATTGAATATGAACGAAACGCGTTGGCTGGTATTTTTAACTGTTGGATGCTTATGAAAATAAAGGACTTACTAAGACAAAGCAAACAAGACTATATGACTTATTGAAAAACGAATGTTGCCTCAGAGTAGTGCACCACTCCAAGTTTTGGTTTATTTCTGAGCAATTACTTCAAAACGTCAGTGATGTAGTTGTTGTTTCATTTCACATGTTTTACCTATTCTTGTATTCTTTAACTGTGTTCGGTTTTTCGATGATGTTGTGTTTCTGTAGTATTTTTTAATGAAGCATATTAGTCTTGGATAGTATTTACTGTGAACTGCATTTCCTCTAGGTGTCTGTGTGAGCTATGGTTGTAGGTGGATTTTTATAATGAGCTACAATTGGGAGTTTTGGACATTAGGCTGAAGATAGTGTGAGTTTCTTACAATGACAATCAGCAGATCATTCAGTGTCCAATTCTTGGGCTCTCTGCAGATAGCAGAGAGGAATGACCATGCGTGCCAATTATCACTGTGATTCTATGCAAACGTATATAAAGGAAGTATGCAGCTGTTGGAACATTGACAGGGTGAAAGTAAAAGAAAATGCAATGCTTGTATGTGAGTGGGTGCAGTGTGTGTTTATGGTTATAGTAAAGTGAAGGAGATGCAGGGAAGTATATGCAGGACAGAGTGTAAAGAGGGTGCAAAAAAGAAGGAAATTAATTGTGAGTTATGCAGATGGAGAGTTTCAGAAATATGTAGGGGAATAGGAGCATAAGTGTCGAACAGAGAGACTGCACAGGAAAGCGGTGTGAAAGAACAGAAACGACAGAGACACCCTGAATACTACCACCCCTTCCATAGACCTTAGTAATGTTCAAGTTATAGTCTCATATTTTCAGAATTGAAACTTGAAACATTTTAATTTTAATTATTCACTACAAAACTATTGGTGTTGCTCATTTATCAGATACTGCTAATAAGCCATTGCTAAACCAATAAGTATGGCTTGTTTTAGTCAAATGTCTGTTACTGTCTGTCACTGTGTGATGTCTGGCTTTAATAACAAGAAGCTTACAGAGAGTTGGATATGCTTTGGAATGCACAGGAGTTGTTTTTACTTGTTTGAAGTAACACCCAAAATTATATCAGCCACACATCTTGGAAATTATTCCTAGTTATGCTTCCTAGGCCTCACCTTTTAGAGACCGCCAGTTTTTTCAACCCCTTAAAGCCTTGGCTGCACACATTATCGACCCCTCCCACTTAATCATGGGTTGATAGGGTGCCATCTTATTGCAGGTGACAGTCATGCATTTTGTGTGGCAGAAATATCCTTCTTACACTCTGCTGTGAGCAAAATGGAAGGGGAAATAGAAAAGATTGCATCATAAATAAATAATGTAGGGAAGGCTACAATGGCTCTCTGTGCTTGAGTAGTGTTTCTGTGGAAGCTAAATTATGGTGCCATATAGTGTGTCAGTGCCACAGAAAACAAGCATCCACACATTATAATAATTATTTACGCTATAAGAGAACAAAATGAAAATAAGCTGTTTTATTTCATAATGTGAGCAAATTCACCCACCACTGTCCAGAAAAGGAGTATTAACAATTAAACAGAAGTAGTTCCTCTTGTAGGCCACAATATTATCAAGTAGATAAAAAAATACAGCAAACTGGCACTCCAAGTATATGATACCATTTGCAAACTAGAATATAACCATGTGGAAGAAAAACCTGGGACGCCAGTCAAGTCTGTCACTTGTTGCCAGTGTTTGTTACAAGATTTGGCCTCTAGGGACACTGAATCCTGTCTCTATGGTGGACAGCGTGCCTGGCCTGTTGGGGTCTTTTTTTCTCATGGGGACCCTTTGCTTAAAGAGGCTCCCATTAATATAGAGGTAGCTGCTAACATGACATATTTCGAGTTCTGTCTACCCCTTCCCAAAGAAGCATTGAACTGCTTGACCAGCACTACCACTGACAGTCAAGTGCTGAAGGGGTACTTGGCCCAGTCGCTCAGGATTCAAAGTAAGTTGGTTTCCAGGACATCAGGAGTAAAAGGCCTCAAACCCCCACGGTTCGGCCTAGTAGCTCCTGTTGGCTCCGAGGACCTAAGAAAGGGGCTATGACTATTGGCTGCAAGCAGTGGGGTGCCTAATGTCAGGAGACTTGGATACAGCTGTGGGATTGCCATTTTAAATTTACATCAGTAGTACAATAAGTCCAGAGTTTACGTAGAAAGTGGGCACACATTGACAATGGAGAAAACATTCTTGTATATAGAGCTCAGCACCATAACCATAGATCAGATAAAGGAATAATGTACGGACGGAGGGTGGAGGGTTCTCATGAATACGGACAGAGTAGTCCTTGCTAATTTAATTAGGGAGCAGTTTGAGACATTGGAGGGAAATGAAGAGTCTGTTGTTGTCCTTGGGACTGGAACTATGTTAGGAACTGAGGAAAAGTTCACTGTGGATTCTGGCTCTAGGATCCCCTTAGGACAGATCTATCCCAGACACAAGAAGAGTGTGTCATTTAATGCATTTTCCAGAGTTTCCCCAAAACACTCATCCCCTTTACTTTCTAGAATGCCCCATGATGTGAATACCACCACAGATTTCTGGGGTACACAGTCGCCACTTCCAGGAGGAAATCCTTGCTTGGGTGGGCTGAGTCTAGCAGAAACTCTGAGCTTGCAGTCTGCACTTCAGAAAACAAAGGCTGAAGAAGATGAGAAGGCCAGATAACTTGAGAGGAAGAAGCTAAGGCCAGCTCACCTGGAACAAGAGGAGAGGATGTTGGAGAGATAGGAGGAAAGGACCCTGGAGGAGAAGCAGCGAAAGGGAGGAGAAACAAAGAAAGTGGGAGGAGAAATAGAAGGAAAAGGAAAGAGAGTTGGAAAGGGAAAGGATAGTCCTTGAGATGGAGAAACTTAGGATGGCAGCAATGACAACTTCATCTGGGATAAATAGTTCTGCATCCACTTCAGGCCAGGTTGTGGCCAAGGTTCCAAAAGATCTTGTGCATGTGTATTTGGAAGGTCATGCTATTTTGGAATGGTTTGTGAGCTTTGAAGTTGCTTGTAAGGTGCAAGCCTTACATGAGGTGTCTAAGCAGCTGCCATAATTGGGCACATGACATTGTAAGGGACAGGCATCATTGGGTGAATGCGTGTAGCAGACCTGATAGTCTATGAGTGAAACGTGGCATTTATTGTTGTGGTTCAATTTACTACTGTACAAACAAACAAATATTATATATATATATATATAACTTAGTGTGTGGTCACACTTGTTAGTGTTATTATTAATATTATTAAATTGCAATAACTCAGTTATTAAAAAATTATAACAACAGTGTAGCCATTTGCAAGACTTTGACAACAAGGGCTTTCATGGTGTACTGTGTACACTCAAGTAGGATCGGAAAGCAGAAGTACAAAAACAAAAATACAAATGTAATGGAACCTGTTTGACATTGTGAATGTGATTGTGCATCACATGGGATGCAGCATCATTCAGGAAGCTGCAAGAAGGACCTCAACCATCTCCGGTGCATCCTACTAAACACCCGCTCCGCACGCAAACACGCCGTCGAGCTCTGGAACCTACTCGACACCTCATCACCAGACGTCGCCTTCCTGACAGAGACCTGGATGAACGAATCCTCCGCACCGGACATCGCCATAGCCATCCCCGACGGCTACAAGATCACCCGCAGAGACCGCACCTACGGAATCGGAGGAGGAATCGCCATCGTCCACAAAGACACCATCAGGGTCTCGAACAGCACTGACGACACTCTCAGCACCGCCGAACACATGCACTTCCAGATCCACACGAATCCCAACACCACCGTAAGAGGGACCCTCATCTACAGACCCCCCGGACCCCGACCCCAGTTCAGCGACTCCATCGCCGACTTCATCAGCACGCACGCCCTGACCTCCACCGACTACATCCTCCTCGGAGACCTGAACTTTCACCTGGAGAACAACAACGACAGCAACTCCTCCACCCTGATCGACAACCTCGCCAACCTCGGACTGAAACAGCTCGTCACGACACCGACCCACATCGCCAGACACACGCTCGACGCCATCTTCTCCTCAAGCTCCCACGTCTCCTTCAGCCACACCTCCGAACTCACCTGGACCGACCACCACTGCATCCACTTCACCTTCCGGAAACCCGCTGCACACCACCGCACCCTACAGATCCCCCGCAGATGCTGGAGCAAAGTCACCGAAGACCAACTCCAGACAAACCTCGCACTCAGCCCACCCAACGACCCCTCCAACCCCGACGCCGCCGCCCGCAATCTCAGACGATGGATGGACGACTGCGCCAACACCTTAGCCCCGCTGAAAAAACCAACCTACAAAGACACCAGCAAGAGAGCCAGCTGGTTCACCCCGGAACTCCTAGCATCCAAGCGCACCTGCCGGAAACTGGAGAACAAATGGCACAGCGAGAAGACGCCCGGACAGCCGCGCAGCCCACAAAGACGCCATCCGCAACCACCATCACCTCATCAGGTCCGCCAAGAGGACCTCCTTCAAGAACCGCCTCGACAACAACGCACACAACAGCAAGGAGCTCTTCAGCATCGTGAAGGAACTCTCCAACCCCAGCTCCAACGCCAACGACATCCCGCCGTCGCAAGCCCTGTGTGATTCCCTCGCCACCTTCTTCCACCGCAAGATCGCCGACATCCACGACAGCTTCGACTCCCGGACGACCCCAACAGGCCCGACACATCAGACCCGCCGCACCCCATCGACCACGACCCCCTGACAGCCTGGGTCAACGTGAACACCGAGGACACAATCAAGACCATGGGCACAATCCACTCCGGCTCCCCAACAGACCCTTTTCCACACCACATCTTCAACAAAGCCGGCAGCTCCATCGCACCCCACCTGCGCAATGTCATCAACCTCTCCTTCGAGACCGCGACCTTCCCAGAGAGCTGGAAACACGCCGAGATCAACGCCCTACTCAAAAACCCAAGGCGGACCCGAGCGACCTCAAGAACTTCCGGCCCATCTCCCTGCTTCCATTCCCAGCTAAGGTCATCGAGAAGATCGTCAACAGACAGCTCACCCGCTACCTCGAAGATAACAGCATCCTGGACCCCTCCCAGTCAGGATTCCGCAGCAACCACAGCACCGAGACCGCCCTCATTGCCGCCACAGACATCAGGATCCTGCTGGACAACGGCGAGATGGCGGCCCTCATCCTCCTGGACCTCTCCGCCGCCTTCGACACTGTCTGCCACCGCACACTACGCACACGCCTCCACAACGCAGGGATCCGAGACAAGGCCCTGGATTGGACCACCTCCTTCCTTTCCGGCAGAACCCAGAGCGTCCGCCTCCCCCCATTCTGATCCGAAGCCTCCGAGATCATCTGCGGCGTACCCCAGGGATCTTCCCTCAGCCCGACACTGTTCAACATCTACATGGCTCCACTCGCACGCATCGCCCGACAGCACAACCTCAACATAATCTCCTACGCCGACGACACTCAACTGATCCTCTCCCTCACCAAGGACCCCCTCACCGCCAAATCCAACCTCCACGAAGGAATGAAAGCTGTCGCTGACTGGATGAAGTGCAGCCGACTTAAGCTGAACTCAGACAAGACGGAGATCCTCATCCTCGGCTCCAACCCATCAGCCTGGGACGACTCCTGGTGGCCCTCGTCACTATGGGCACCCCCGACACCAACCGACCACGCACGCAACCTGGGAGTCATCCTCGACTCAACACTCACCATGACCAAGCAAGTCAACGCAGTCTCCTCCTCCTGCTTCAACACCCTCCGCATGCTCCGCAAGTTCTACAGGTGGATCCCGACAGACACGAGAAGAACAGTCACCCAGGCCCTCGTCAGCAGCAGACTCGACTACGGAAACGCCCTCTACACAAGAGCCCCGACCAAGCTCATCAAACGACTGCAAAGAATCCAAAACGCCTCTGCACGCCTGATCCTCGACATTCCACGCCACAGCCACATCACCCCCCACCTGAAAAACCTGCATTGGCTCCCCGTCGACAAGAGAATCTCCTTCAAACTCCTGATCCACGCACACAAGGCACTCCACAAAACCGGCCCAGCCTACCTCAACAGTCGACTCTCCTTCTACGTTCCCAACCGTCAGCTCCGCTCCGCCGACCTCTCCCTAGCCACCGTCCTGCACATCCGGAGAACCACCACCGGAGGCAGATCCTTCTCTCACCGCGCCGCCAAGATCTGGAACACCCTTCCCCTCAACCTACGACAGACCCAAGACCTGCTGACCTTCAGGAGACGACTCAAGACCTGGCTATTCGACCAGTAGCGGCAACACCCCCCCTCCTCTCCCTCAGCGCCTTGAGACCCTCGCAGGTAAGTAGTGCACTTTACAAATCTTGTGATTGATTGATTGATTGAATGGGGATGGAAGCAGAAAGCCAAGAGGAACAAAGGAAAGACATGCAGGCCTATGGCAAAAGCAACACACTAACTACCACCACAAAATGGCCACCAGCCACATGGTTGGTCACTCACACAACAACAAGCAGGAGGCCTGTAAAACAATGAACTCAAGCAGGCCTATATGGCCAGACAAAGGAGGCATGCTAAACAACACAGCTTTAATGCAACAATGCAAAAACGAAAATCCACAGGGCTAAAAAGGTTTGCAAGTTACACAACAACCACACCACACACATCCAACGAAGGCATTTATTTACTACACACGAAAAAAGTGAAATACCCCCAAAAAATCCAATGCCATCCATGCCCTAAATGATGTTTAAATTCAACAGACACCACAGAAACAGTTGTTTCATGCACCCATGAGTAGCCCTGGGCCTACTGGCTGAAAAAGGCCTATTGGCAGACTAGGCCACATGGTGAAGTGAATCAATTCAAATCAATAATATTGCAAATGTATTAGAAAATGTAGTGAACTGTCCTGCATTTTTTTGCTGGGTAAAAAGAAAATAATTGCATGCAAAACAACAACAAGGGCAAGGCATGGCCACCACAAAGAAAGCTTGCAGGCCTATGGCAAAAGCACACTGGCTGCCTGTACAAAATGGCCACCAGCCACATGGCCAAGCCACCACAACAACGAGAAAGGGAAGACAGACAATGCTAGACAATGCAGGCCTATGGCAAAGCACACTGGATGGCTTCACAAAATGGATGCCAGCCACATGGCCAGGCCACCACAACAGCAAGAAAGGGAAGACAGACAATGCAGGCCTATGGCAAAAGCACACTGGCTGGCTTCATAAAATGGCCGCCAGCCACATGGCCAGGCCACCACAACAACGAGAAAGGGAAGACAGACAATGCAGGCCTATGGTAAAAGCACACTGGCTGGATTCACAAAATGGCTGCCAGCCACATGGCCAGGCCACAACAACAAGAAGCACACACGAAAAATGTGAAATACCCCAAAAAACACATTTTGCAATTCAATCCAATGCCATCCATGCCCTAAATGATGTTAAATTCAACAGATACCACAGAAAGAGTTGTTTCATGCACACATGAGTAGCTCTGAGCCTATTGGCTGAAAGGCCTATTGGCAGACTACTGGGCTAGTGAATTAAATAAATGTTGCAAATTGATTGCAAAAGTTGGAGAAAATGTAGTGAACTTTGCAACATGTTTCCTTTATAAAAGAAAACTAGAAGAAAAATTACATATAAAGAAACAACTAGGGGCCATATGTATGAAAGTTTGGTTTTGCGATTCTCAAATAGCGAATTTTAGAGAATCGCTATTTGAGAATCGCAAAACGAGATGTATGTAGGATTTGCAAAAAAATTTGCGAATCCTACATATTCCTTAATTGCGAATCGCAAATTGCGATTTGCAATTAAGGAAACCCTCCCTATTCATTCCTATGGGCCTAGAGGCCCATAGGAATGAATGGGAAGACATTCTCAATTTGCGATTAGCAATTAGAGAATCGCAAATTGAGAATGCAATTTCAAGGTTGCAAGGGTGTCAAAGGACACCCTGTTGCACCCTGAAATAAGCATGGGTGCACATGTGGCGCACATACATGCCGTAAGGGCATGTATGTGCGCCACATTGCACTTTGAAAAATGCAAAAAGTGCATTTTTCTAAGAAATGCATATTACCACCAACTTGAAGTTGGTGGTAATTTCTGCATTCCTTAAGGCCAAATTGCACTTTTTGGTGCTTCTACATTGCATTTAAGGAATCGCAATTTGCAATTCCTTAAATGCATTCGCAAAATAGAGAATCGCAAATTTTCCGATTCCTTATTTTGCAAGGCAGTTTTCCTTCATACATACCACTAAGCCAAATTGCGATCACAAACGCTGAAATTCTGCGAATTTCAGCGTTTGTGATCGCAATTTTGTTTGATACATATGGCCCTAGGCCCCTACTGAAACTACAGGCCACCCACCACAATACATTGAAAAAAACCAATGAAACGTACAAAAAAGTGTAGGTGCAATGCCCCAATCAAACAAACAACACCAATTTTTCAATTTACTTGTGAAATCTTAAATCCAAAAGTCCTCAAATCCAATGATATATGATGCAGCAGACAAAAAAAGGGATCCTTCCAGCTCCAAATCCAAATGAAAAGTGAACAGGAGATGGACAAAGCACTGGGAGGAGCCTGCTGGACAGGAACAGGAAGTTGGAGACACTGGGGCACTTCCTTCCTCTTCAAAAAATAAGTAAATAAAGAAAAGGACTTCTTGCACAAAAAAGTACAGCCAAATGTCAATCTGAGGAGTTTTTTTCATCCAAATCATCATTTCGAGAAGGTTTTATGCTGCTCAAGAGATATTCTTCTCCAGCTTGCAAATTCTGTATGTTTGGCATTGCGATCTTCACGAAACTTCCGCCGGAAGTCGATGGCGATGGCGCATCCCAATGATATGTTCGCGATCGCACACTCTCGCCGGACCGTGCGGCCGGCTACCAAATCTCGTGGCGCACGCAAACAGATAGGAAATCTCGCCGGTGAACGCAGGCATCCCGGTAAGTCGCTCCCGCGCGCGCGAAAATGCATTTTGAACGCGCGAACAAAAAAAACCTTTGTTACGGAGCGCAGAGTTTTTGGTAACTCCGCGTTCTACGCGGAACGCGGAGTTGCCAAAAATCCGCAAACTCCGCGAGCGGAGCGGATTTTTCCACCCAGGGTTAGTTGAGACACATGATTAAAAGTAATTCCACAATTTTAAAATGTTAAAATTATACCTAATGTAATTAATAATGCTGTGTAAAGTGATATGGCGACTACTTGCTAATGCACCTGCTGTGTTATTCGCTAAAAGTTCCATGAAAGAACACAGCTTTGTAATCTATATGTCATTTAAAGCAATCTCTATAGGAGGAATTATTACAAAGAAAAAAATCCCCAAAAATGTAGCCTTTTACTATCATGCTTTATTCTGCCATAATGAACGCATATCTTTCAAACTATTCTCATGATACATTTTAGGAAGGACTAATGCTTAAATAGCAAGTAACTGTCCAGCTCATGGGAAAAGTAAAATAACCAGTCTTGATACATATGCAGTAAATGCCTCTAAACATAGACCCAGCATCTGAAAAAGTAATGCTATTTATATCATACCTTTATGTACATTTACTATTTTCTACTTTGATTTCACCATTTTTCCCATTACATGTTATGCATGTGTCCCTCACTTTCTTTCCAAATTTTAACATTAGGATGTATATGGGAATCCTTAATCACAGCTTTTTCTCTAGAATTACATTCTAACACCCCAGAACCTAGAGGTTTAATATTCTGCCTTTGAATATTATGTTCTCTAATAAAATGATGCCCTATTTGATTTAGTTTGCACACACCTATCTCTGAAATATAAATATTTCTCACATTTATACTTTATGATTGGCAAAGTGACAGTTTATTGGAACTGACAGCAAAAGATTTACTGTACTAAATAATTCATCTATTGGAACATAATAATCTATATAAACTTCCTGTAGAAGATTCTGCTGTATTGTTAGTGAGTAATATACTAAACAGGACAAAGCCTAGGACAAAGGTAATTGTGTGTAAGTCACACCTTCAGAAACAGGAGCAGGGGGATGTGTCCAAATGTAGCAATAAACAACAATCACGATTTCTCAATAACTCTTTATAAATACTATATATGCATTTTTGAAATAATCATTCTCATTGTTACTGCTAGCATCTAATTCTTACTGATTAGTAATGTTTGCATTAATAGAGATACACCACAGGAGGTTATGTGTACTAAAACATGGGTTTAAGACCAGGCCTGGGCGTAGTTCGCGGAGTTTCGCTACGTAGAACTCCGCGGAGTGGCACAAAAACTCCGCGCAGTTCTGCAAGTGGCGGAGTGCAATGCGAACTGCCGTTCACGCTGGGCTTCCTGCCGCTCAAGTAGAAATTCTACCCAAGCGGCAGCTCACGCTCCCGAACTTACTATTCGCGAGCGCAAGCTGGGAAAAAACTCCCCTGCACTACAGGGGGTGGAGTTTTCTGCACTCCGCGAGCTCCGCGTAGCGCAGAGTGCAGAAAACTCCGCAAACTCCGCGAACAGAGCGGAGTTCACCACCCAGGCCTATTTAAGACTTGATGAAGGGCTTTTACATGCCAAGTCAAACTGGCAGTGAGAGCGCACAAATAGGCTCGGCACTAGTAGGCCTGAACCATGGTTAAAGCACTATTTGTCTGAATGGATGACTAGTTTGTGTCAGTACTTGACTACATATATGATTGAGTGTAGGTATCCATCTGTACCTTTGCTATGACATGTTTAAATAAGCATGCCGATATATAACGCTATGTTTTACTAATTCTAAGGTTCTGTAAATGTGTATGTAAGTGCCTGAAACAAATACATCAGGACCTGTGTTAGGGAATAGAGGGGTATGTATGTGTGTCTATAGCTGCTCTTTATACTGCTTCATACAAAATAGGTTATGAATATGTGAGGGAATGTATCAGCCCCTCTGTTGCTGTCTGACTGAGTGAGTGAGAGTCTTTATCCTTTTGAGAACATGTATGGCAGTTGCATTATGGGTGATATACTCTATGTAGTACTTGAGCGTCGGGATCTGAAAGTATACAAGTAACTTATTGAAACTCAAGACAACATCCCTATTCTTTTAAGAACAAAACTTCCTCCTTTATGGTATACCTAGAGCTTGTCTCAGAAGTCCCTTATGTGTACTAAAACATGGATTTAAGACTTCACTGGTGGCTTTTTCATTGCAAGTAAAGCTAGCAGTGAAAGTGCACAGAGAAGCTCTGCACTAGTAGGCATGACCTTGTTTTTAATTAATATTTCCCTGTATGGATGAGTAGGTTTTGTCAGTACTTGAGTACATATCTGAGTGCAGGTAGGTATGCACCTGTAGCACTGTCATGAGATGTGAAAGTAAGTGTACCAGTACATTACTGTCTCTTTTAGAGGTGTATGTACATGTGTCTGTGTTTGATACTGAATGTGTAAGTGCTTCTGGCTCTCTCTGACAGGGTGTGTAAGTACCTTTATATTTATCTTAATGGGTAAGTGAGTTGAGGCAGAGGTTGCATATTTCATGTATAACTGCACATATAGGCCTATAACTACACATATGACTTAGTAAACTTAAAACTACATGCAAGTAGAAAGCACTCTGCCCTTAGCCTACCTACAGCGTATCATACAAATCAGTTATATGTAATAACTGCTGCATATATACGTTCTGGATAGGTATGTCACTGAATATCTACATACCTCTGACTCCCTCTCACAGACTAGATGAGTAATAATTGTTACCTAAATATGTACAAAACTTGTACTATATGTGACACACTGCATATTTAACTTTGCTTAGAAGTTTCAAACTACACATGTGGCTCAGTGTTGCATAAAGGCCATGTCTTAGTCTCTAAGCACTTACAAACCTGTCCTATAACTTACCAACACCCAGCCTAAAGGGACTCTAATACCTATGTGGCAGGTTTCACAGGTTCATGTGTTATGTACTGCTCCAGTGCTTGTTTTTCCCTTTCAATTCTGTGACTTATATTGCTCTTATAAAATAAAATAAATAAACACTACAAATCCCAGAGTTTAAAGAAAAATATTCTTTTTGAGCAGCATATTATATATGGACCTGTAAAACGTTGCAGGCCTTGTAGTACATTGTTAAGAATAAGTTTAAAGGTTAGCAACCAGTTTTTTATACCAACTAGAGCATGTAGTAAAACAAGGCATGTGCAATGTACAGTTCCAAGGCAACATATTGTTAAGCAACTTGTCACCCAACTAGTTTGAACCTCAGACAAACAGACACATACTCACACATCTAGAAACAGACTTACCCATTAATACAAGTATAAAAACATTAACACAACCACACATACATCATCTCATAAAATTACAATTCTTTTCCATATATCATACTGAATTTTATCAACCTCATACGTATACATGTATACCTTTTCAATACAATGTTTTTCTCAAACTTCAATATTATTCACATACATGAAATTTGAGTTTATTGGACAAATAGATTTTTTTCCTCTTATCCTCTTATCAGATAGATTCAATACTCTCTGGAAATGTGAAAACTAAGCATAAGAATGGCCCTGCACTCTCACAAAGGAAACCATGAATGGCAACCTTTTCAACTTTGCACTCTCTGATACTGCAAAAGGCAGCAAATTCAAAACATGCCTTTCATAATTTACTTTTGTAACTCCACTTCTGAATGGTTAATATGTGTTAACCCTTTCATGCACTTTTATAAAGAAGCCCTATATGCAAGGATTTTTGTGTATATTCGTGAATTATTTGCAATTATCGCAACAAATCGAAAGTCCAAAAACATATTTAGCTTGTTAGTTTTATAACTTTAAAACTACACTACACTTCATAACAAAGCCTTCAGACAGAAACAAACCTTTATTCTTCAAAAAGAAATCTACACACTTTTGATTTACAAAAATCAGACGTCACGCTCTTTAAGACCCTTACACAAAGCACTCTCTTGGCAGAGTCTCCATAGCAATCCACTAGAACCAGTAGGTCACAAGTTCAGTGCACATTCTAGAAGAACCATACTAGTTACAAACTGAGCTGCAGCAGGTGTGATTTACAGTACAGAATTAAAAGCATATCCAAGCCTGCGTTACAATTTGTTAGTTTTACCAAAGCCATTCATAGATCTAGGTACTTATTCTTTCAAGACGGTACCTAATTTTATTCACTTCCATATTCAGTTTTCAATTAAGTATGTTTTTTTTAATCCAGGAGCACACCTCCATTTTAACTGCCTTTCATTTTCAAAACTGTCTCAGTCCGCTCCAGCCTTCTCCTGACTGCTGCTTCACTTTAAAATGGTTAGAGTGTATATTGTTGGCCACAGCTATGGCTTTTGGGCTAGAGAGTCTGCTAGAAAGAGTGGCATTGACAGGGACTTGGGTTTGGCTAGTGTGGACATTACTTGGATTGGCCAGAGAGGGTTAAAGTGGCATCAATTGCTACCTTTGGTTTAAAGAATTGTGGATTTCCAACCCCCTGATCTCATGATTGTGCACTGTGGTGGCAATGACCTAGGCACACTGACTGGGGTAGGACTGGAAATGCTAATGAAGGATACCTTTGCATAATTAATGACACTTTTCCCTCACATTGCCTTGAAATATTCCAACATATGCCAAAGGTATAAATGAAAACGGTTTAATCAATTCTGTCCACAGATTGGCAAAGCCAGGAAACATGTTAATAACACTGTGTTTGCATTCCTCAAAGACCATAACATGGGCTCTATCTACACCAACAACTTGTCTTTCGAAAAGCATGGAATCTACAGAAGTGGTGGAGTTCACTTCACAGATGAAGGCAACAGGGTGTTTCTCAGCAAATTGAAACTCTGCATCCTGTCTATTGTGTAGCTGTCATATACACACACTCAACACAAATGCTCATCTCAGAGCCATCCTAATTCCCTAAAGTGTTGTCCATTTGCTTTTAAAATATCTTTTTTTACATTTTTTGTTTTCAAAATTCTCAAATTTGTTGTGAATACACAAAACAAAAGCAAACATTCAATAGGCACCAGCATATTCAAAATTAATAACTAAGTAAGTGATTCTGTGCATCACACTGGGCATATCAGTAACTACATTTCTGTATAAGTGCATGTGTGAGTCTCTCAGTGTGTCTTTGAATGGGTCTGTGAGTGTTTGAGTGGGTCTGTAAGTGGGTGCATAAGTGTCTTACTGGGTCACTCAGACAGTCTGTGAGTGTGTGTATGAATGTCTCAGTGGGTCTGTGAGTGGGTGCAGGACTATCTGAGTGGCCTATAAATCAGTGTATGTGTGCCTGAGTGGATCTGTGACTGAATGTGTGAGTCTCTCAGTGGGTCTATGAGTTGGTGCATGGGTGTCTGAGGGAGTTTATGAGTGGGTATGTGAGTGTCTGAGTCAATCTGTGACTGGGTGCATGAGTCTCTGAGTAGGTCTGTGAGTGGGTGTGTGAATGTCTGAGTGGGTCTGTGAGTGGGTGTGTGAGTCTCTGAGTGGGTGCACGAGTCTCTGACTAGATATCTGACTGGATACATATATGTCTGTGTAGGTCAGTCAGTGAGTGCATCAGTGCCAAGAGTGAGTCTGTGAGTGGGTGAATGACTCTGTGAGTGGGGCTATGAGTCAGTGTGTGACTCACCCACTCATTCGCAAACCCACTCAGAGACTCATGCACTCACAGACCCACTCAGAGACTCGTGCACTGTTAGAAATGGGGGTCTCTACTTGGCAGAGGTAGGTAACTTTATCCAAATAGGGACCCTTGCTTCTAGTCAGGGTAAGGAGGATACATACTTTAGATAACCCCTGCTCACCCCCTCAGTAGCTTGGCACGGGCAGACAGGCTTATCCTAAAGGCAATGTGTAAAGTATTTGTACCAACACTCACAATAACACAGCAAAAACACCACAAAAGGACCCCACACCAGTTTAGAAAAATAAAATATCTTTATCTAAACTGAACAAGACCAAAACGACACAAATCCAACATACACAGTCAAAAATGTGACTTTCAAAAGGGTTCAAGAACTTGTACCATAGAAAACTATGGATGCCTGACTTTTCACCAAAGTACCTGTAGTTGCGTCAAAGTTCACCAAGCCAAACAGCCGCAGCGTTGGAAAACAAAGCGATGCGACACTCCTAAGACCCTGAGGAGGCGATGCGACAGTCTCGCTGCACGCAGAGGAAGGGATGTGTCAATTCCAGTCTGTATGGGGAGTGCTGCGTCGATTCTTCGTGCCGGTTCCGTTCCGCAGGTGATGCATCGGGAAAGCGTGCTGCACAGGTATGATGCCTGGATCTTTGGGATGCGTCGGCGATCGATGCGGCGGCGTTGAGTGGTGCTGCATCGGTCTTCTTCAGCCGCGATCCCTCGATGCGTCGATTCTTGCAGCGATGACAGGCACTGCAATGGTTTTTGCAGCGCCAATGCGTGGAAATTCTTCTTGCGCCGTGAAGATGCATCGGAAAAACAGCCGCAAGAAGAGCGATGCGTCAGTTTCTGTAGTTCTTTGAGTTTCTTCTCTCTTCCAGCTCCCAAACAGCAGCAACAACCTCCAGAGGCCCAAAACTGGCACAGGCACCTCAAGGCATGTCAGAACTCACAACAGCAGAGTTCAGGGGAGCTGGGGGAGAAGTCTTTGTGTACCTGAGACTTCTGAACAGGAGGCCAGCTCACTTCAGGCCCTTGGAGATCTCCTTCAAGCAGGGGACACAGCACACAGCAAAGTCCTTCTCCTTTCCTTGGCAGAAACAGCAACTGCAGGCCAACCCCAGACACACAGCAAGGGCAATACTTCTCCTCAGTCTCTCCAGCTCTTCTCCTTGGCAAAGGTTCCTCCTGAATTCCAGGAAGGATCTAAAGTTCAGGGGTTTTAGGTCTAATACTTATAACACAAAATGTCTTTGTTCTCTTTGTGCAAGGGGCTCTGAGCCCAGTTCAAACCAGTTCTGGGGGCACTCTGCAAGTGCACAACAGCCTCCTTTGTCAGTGTGAGCCTTGGCTCCAGACACACTGCAGGGGGGTGGAGCCAGCATTGTGAAAGGCAGGCACAGCCCTATTCAGGTACAGGTGCTACTCCTCCCACCACTCCAAATACAGTTCAGGCCTATTCAGCCTAGTGCTGACTCATCCAGACTCCTGGAGCCACTGCACCTCACCAGCCCCTGTCACTCCAAAGCCAGACAGTCAATCCACAAACAGGCAGAGGCACACAGGAAGGTTGAACAAGAAAATAGCCACTTTCTGAAAGTGGTATTTTAAAACACACAATTTAAAAACCATCTTTACTAAAAGATGTGTTATTAAATCCTGAGTTCAGGGATACCAAACTCCATTTTCTTATCTTACTCCTATGGGAAGATATGATTGTAAAGTGTTACAAAGCATTCCCCATTCTGTCCTATGGGCAAGATAGCCTTTCCGTAGTGAAAAACGAAATTGGCAGTATTTTACTATCAGGACATGTTACACACATGTCCTACCTTTCACATGCACTGCACCCTGCCCAGGGGGGTACCTGGGGCCTACCATAGGGGTGTCCTATGTGCAAGGAAAGGGAAGGGTAGGGCCTGGCAAGTGGGTGCACTTGCCAAGTAGACATGACAGTTAACAAACTGTGCACAGGCACTGCGGTGGCAGGCCTGAGACCTCTTTTCAGGGCTACTCATGTGGGTGGCACAATCAGTGCTGCAAGCCCACTAGTAGCATTTGAGTTACCAGCCCTGGCACACTCAGTGCACTTCACTAGGGACCTACTGGTAAAACAAATATGCCAATCAGGGAGAACCAATCACAATATTAATTTACACAGGGAGCACTTGACTTTGACACTGATCAGCAGTGGCAAAGTGCCCAAAGCATCTAAGCCAGCAAAAACGAAATCCAGCACAGCATCAAAAACACAGGATGTAGAGGCAAAAAGTCAGAGAAAACCACGCCAAGGATGCCAGGTCTAACATGCACTCACTCACAGCCCCACCCACAGAATAATGTACTCACTCACAGACCCACTCACAGACTCACACACCCAGTCACTGACTCACTAAGAGACTCATGCACCCACTTACAGACCTATTACGACACTCATGCACTTACTCACAGACTGACTCACACAATCAATCAATCAGGGATTTATAGAGCTCACTAATTACCTGTGAGGGTCTCAAGGTGCTGGGGGGGGTTCTGGCAGCTCCAAGGTCATCCAAAGAGACAGGTCTTGAAGTCCTTTCTAAATATTTGCAGTGTAGGTCTTCATCTGATGCTGAGGGGGAGTTCATTCCAGGTCTTGGCCACGATGTAGGAGAAGGATCTGCCCCCGTTCTGGCTCTGTGGATGCGTGGGACCTAGGCCAGGGCTAGGTCGGTGCAGATGTTGTCAGTGGTGGCTATGAGGGTGGTCTTGGTGCTGTGGTTTCTGTGGAATCCTGATTGAGATGAGTCAAGGACGTTGTTGGTTTCTATGAAGTGCGTTAGTTGGGTGTTGATGACTTTCTCAATGACTTTGGCAGCGAAGGGGAGAAGAGAGGTGGGCCTGTAGCTCTTGAGGTCAGTCGGGTCAGTGGAGGGCTTCTTGAGGAGGGGTTTGACATCGGCGTATTTCCAGTCATCGGGGAACATGGCTGTTTCGAGGGCGCAGTTGATTGTCCATCGTAGTTCTGGTATGATGGCGGAGGTGGCCCAGTGGAAGATGTGCAGCAGGCAGAGTTCAGTGGGAGCTCCAGAGTGGATGCTTTTCATAGACTTTGTGGTGTCTTCTGTTGTGACAGGGGTCCAGGTGAGGAGGGTTGGCTGGGTTCGTTTCTGGTAGAGGGTGTAGTGTAGGTGTAATGGTCCTGGTCATCGAAGTTGTCGGAAAGCGTCCTGATCTTGTGGTGGAAGAAGCAGCTGAGTTTGTTGCAGAGGTCTTGGGAGGGAGGGACGTCGGTGATTTCACTGTAGGGTCTGGTGAATTCTTGTATGATGATGAAGAGTTCCTTGGAGTTGTGGGAGTTGGAGAGGATTCTGTCCTGAATGAAATTTCTCTTCGTTGATCTGATGAGTTTGTGGTGTGCCGTGGTGGCGGCCCTGTGGGTGGTGCGAGCTTCGGGGATTTGCTGTTTCTCCATGCTTTCTCTAGTCGTTGGCATGAGTGCTTGGATTCTCGGAGGTCCGTGGTGAACCAGGTGGCTTTCGTGTTGTGTCGTCTGTCGGAGTTCTGGAGGGGGGCGAGTGTGTTGGCGCAGTTGGCGATCCTTTGATGAAGGTCATTGGCTGCAGTGCTGGTGTCTGTCGTGGAAGGGGGAGGAGTGCGGCTGTGGGTGAAGGTGAGGTATTCTTCAGTGATCTTGCTCCAATTTCTGGGTGGGAGGTGTGGCGTGGGCTTGTGTGCGGTGGGTTCTGAGAAGAAGAAATGGATGCAGTGGTGGTCCGTCCAGAGAGGTTCTGTGGTGTGACTGAAGCAAATATTGTTTCCTCTGGCGAAGATGGGGTCGACAGTGTGTCCTGCTTATTGAGGCACTTGCAAACCCACTCAGACACTCATGCGTCTACTTAGAAACCCACTCAGACAATCATGCACCCATTCAGACAGCCATTCAGATACTCATGCACCCATGCACAGACCCACTCAGACACTCATGCACAGTGTGACACTTATATAGCCACTCCCAGATCCACTCACAAACTCATACACCCACTGACAGACAAACTCAGACACTCTCACGCCCACACATCATAACATTAAAAAACATAGAAGAGCAGGGTGCTGTGGTCGTTGGTAGCCGGCATGCTAAAAAAAAGGGGGCCACCTGAAGACATGCTCCACAGAGGGACTTAAAGGTAAGTCCAGGGGTTCTACTCGAGGGAGCAGGTCGCAAGGGCCTCAGGACCATGGGAGCACTGCTGGTTCATAGTTACCCAGGCCAGTTGGGCTAGGTACAGAGGGGATAGGGCAGCCAAGCGTCGTGCATCAAGATGATCCTCGTGGTCAGGGGCAGGCAGGTTGCAGGGATGTTTTCAGGACAGCTGAGCCACTCACTGAGTTGGTCTCAGGGGTTGCGAAGTCCATCAACGAGTGTCTGTGTTTTGGGTAGCTGGAGTCTGGATTAGACTCTTCTTGTTCTTCGGTGTAGGGCGTCTGGTACCCCGGGTATTGGCACAGCTCTGGTAGGTCCTGGTGTCCCATAACTTGGTGAGGGGAAAGATCGGACCCTCTGAAGGTGATATACCTCTTGTGGCTTGGGTGCTGCATCAAAGTCACTGGGTAACCGTGGATTGGGAAAACTGGACTTCACGGTTCGGTGACTGCAGGCTCCAGAGGAGTAGCTCCTCTACTCCAAGGGAGGTTTTTGGCAATTGGTCAAAGGCTGGAGGTGCTCAGGGGTTCTTGGAGGCCTCACAGTTCCAGGACGAGACAACACACCATGATGGTGCACCAATTTTCTGCAGCAGGTCTTCGGTTCTCGTGTCAGCAGCTCTTCTTTGTCCGTTGCTCTTCTTAGGTCATTCAAATCTAAGTTCAGAGTCCAAGGATGCCACCTAAAAACAAAATTTAGAGGTGTTGAAGGGGGTGACAGGTAGCAGACAACCGACTGCCTACCTTTAGGTTGTCTACACCCTCTAAGTGACTACTTCCTGTGAGAAGGGGCACTACTCTGGCCATGATAGGTTGATTTCCTACCATCATAAGATGGAGGAATTGGAAAAGTATTCTCTACATTGCCTGCCCCCATCCCTCAGCTGATTGTAATTCAAGCAGCTTGTGAGACAGCATCAAATGCTCTTGCAGGCTCATGTATAAACCGAAAGGAAGATAAAAAGCTGTATAACGGAACATAAAAGCATGATTCACAACAAAATGAGAACTCAAGCTTGGCACTACATTGGTTGGAATTTAGGCATTCCACAGCTCAGATGCGCTTTCAAGTTTTGGAAGTAATCACCAGTATCCCTGGTCACAGTAATTCCAAAACACTCTTGCAGAGAGAATAATTTTGGATTAGACATTTTTATACCATGCCTCCACGAGGGCAAAATGACAAAATGGATATGAGTTATTTTCTTTAAATCCCATTGGGCCATATTCATATACCGCTCATATGCACAGGAGTAATCTACCTCTAGAGGTGTGCATTTATACACTAAACATTTTCAGTATTATGACATGCTGTTTTTTGATTTTTATAGCGTGGAACATTTTTCATCAGACTAGTTATGTTCTATAAGCACATGAGGACATCAGCCCTGACATGGGCAAAGATTTGTTGCAGAAAGATAATAATTTGTGTAATGTGGCGTGTGTTTATGTAAAACACTTGTGAGTTATGGACACTTTTTGTCTGTGTAATCACGGGATGTCTCATCTTTGGTTGTGAATGGTTGCATGTTTTAAACTCCTTTTCACGTTATTAACATAACTTAGGGAAGTAACAATACAGGTTATTTAACGGGTCATTAGGAATCATGAGTCACACTCGCAGGGCCCATAATTCCTCGTATTATTGACAATCGAGCCTAGCACCTTCATAGCACCAGTGTTTGCAGCATGCATAAACGTATTGTTTGCAGTCCCATTTTTATTTCTTATAAAGAGAACATCATCAGCGTGAGTTGGCCTTTAACTTGTGGCATCAAGGAGCTGTTAGTTACCTAGCAAGGTCAGCTGAGAGCAGTATCGGAGTAGGAGCTAGATGTGGGTAGCAGGTATGAGCTCAGAATATTAAGGTGCTTCCTAGATATGGTTCCGGATATCTGCCATGATGGATTGGATAGTTTTGTGGTTTCATCTTTTTCACAGCAAGGGATTTCCCTCAAACCAGTAGTAACTATTCTTGAAATGACAGTTTGAGTCAGGAGCATTGGCAGTTTTCTCTTTACGTGTCCTGGCAGGAGGTCAAGGGAAGTGTTTGTGACTTTCTAAAGAGGTAGGCATTAATTTTGGGCTTGGATTGTTGTATAAATTATATATATCGCACAGCAAAAGGATCTTGAGGAAAAGAATCCAGGCGAGCCCACTCAATAGGTCAAAGCAGTTTATTTTTCTCACAACAGACAATGACGACGCGTTTCAACCACGTCCGTATATATATAGATACATATATATATATATATTGCTGCCAATCTGCGTACTTATGCCGTGGAGCCAAAACGCCTGGGGTGCCAGGAAATGCCCGCACCCGAGTGTATTGTAGCTCTTCGCACTTCCGACCAAAGTTCAAGAACAGAACGGCACTCCTGGAAGCTATATTTCAAGTGAAGAAAACACTAAAAGAGCGTCAGACGCGTTTCAGCACAAAGCCTTTCTCACGAGCTGCCCTCCCTTTATAATTAAAAAAAATAAAGATAGGCCTAGCCCTGGGGGATAGTGTCCCCGGGGCCAAAGTCGGCCCACTGTGGGGCTTACTGAAGGTAACAGATAGGCTAGTTTGCCCTTTAGGACCCCCAGCAGTGAAGGGGACTTCATCCCCCAACCAATAGTGCGCCAGGACGTGTGTTTGCAAAGTGGTGGACAAAGGGTGTGTGGCTTGCTATCAGAACTCGATAATCCTGCTGTGTGGGACCTACTGGAGGTACCAGGAGGGGTAGTTGGCCCCCAAGGACATCCTTGGGGGCCAACTACCCCTCCTGTTACCTCCAGTAAGTCCCACACAGTTGGATTGCTAAAAAGTCTTCAGAGGCTACGCTCCCTATGTCAACCACTCTGCAAATGTGCCTCCTGGCACACTACTGGTTGTGGGTTGAAGTCTACTTTACTCTAGAGGGACCTTGGGGGCAAAGAAGCCCTCCTGGTACCTCCTGTAAGTCCTACGCATTGGAATTCCTGAGAGCTGGTCGGAGGCCCAGACCCCTTTCTCCACCACTCTGAAAACGTGACTGCTAGTTAAAAAAAAATTAGAAATTCACTGGATAAAACACAGCTTTCAGGGACGTTATAGTTAAAAAATTAACATTTGAAAAACCTTAGAAATTAACTGAAAAAACCACAGGTTTCAGGGTCTTCTAGTTAGAAATTAGCATTTACAAAAAACATAGAAATGTCTTTCTAACTATAACGTCCCTGAAACCTGTTTTTTCAGTGCATTTCTAAGGTTTTTAAATGCTAATTTCTAACTATAACATCCCTGAAACCTGTGGTTTTCTCAGTGAATATATATATATATATATATATATATTTATAACACAGGAAAATCACCGCCGCAGCACCACTTGCCCTGGGTGCTATCAACGCGGTGGTGAGCCGCGATATATTCGTCCACAGCGGCGCACTTAAAGCCACAAAGAGATGCACTCACAGGTTTCTTTTGCTGTAATTCTTTAAAGTGCGGACCCCGAGGAGTCCGCACATAAAGAATTACAGCAAAGAACCTGTGAGTGCATCTCTTTGTGGCTTTAAATGCTGCCGCTGAGACGAATATGATATATATATATATATATATATATATATATATATATTCACTGAAAAAACCACAGGTTTCAGGGACGTTATAGTTAGTTGGACATTTCACTCGTACAAAACCAGAGAAATTCGGCCATTATAGTTAGTTGACCTAACTATAACTCGCGCCCCAGCAATGCACTGCTGATGACGTCACATATTACATCATTCATGACATGGTCAGTGACATCACTGATGACATCACTGATGACATCTCAAATGACATCACTGATGTCATCACTGATGAGATCATCCACGTGATAATCTGATGCACATCCTCATACCCTAATATAACCTTTGATACACCCACTATCAAATACAGACCAACATTTTTGAAACCATAGACACACAAATACCAGTTACTACATACCCACTCACTGATTCCTAGGTCTACACACACATCCACTCATTCACCCATACAGTCACTCATACATGCAGTTACTCATTAATACAGCACTATCATATGCACTCATACATCTATACAGACACTCACACACCGCCACTCATCCATAGAGTTACTCACACACCTAGTCAGTCATGCAAAGAATCAAATTTGTACGAGTGAAATGTCCAACTAACTATAACGTCACTGAAACCTGTGTTTTTTTCAGTGAATTTCTAAGGTTTTTTAAATGCTAATTTCTAACTATAACGTCCCTGAAACCTATGGTTTTTTCAGCGAATTTCAAAGGTTTTTTAAATGCTAATTTCTAACTGTCACGTCCCTGAAACCTATGGTTTTTTCAGTGAATTTCAAAGGTTTTTTAAATGATAATTTCTAACTATAACGCCCCTGAAACCTACGGTTTATTCAATGAATTTCTAAGGTTTTTTAAATGCTAATTCCTAACTATAACGCCCCTGAAACCTATGGTTTTTTCAGTGAATTTCAAAGGTTTTTTAAATGCTAATTCCTAACTATTCCTACAGAGATAGGACATGTGCAGAAAGAGGAAGAAAAGCGCAGAAAGAAGCAAGAGAAATGCAGAAAGAGGCAACAGAAGTCCAGAAAGATGAAGAAAGGTGCAGAAAGAAGCAAGAGATATGCAGAAAGAACCAACAGAGGTGCAGAAAGAGGCCTTGTTGCAAAGTCATCCTATGCCCCCACCTTATTGCTGACTGATACAGGTGGTAACTGACTCTGACTAACCAGGCCCGGAGCCAGTGCTATGCTGAAAGACACTTAGAATACAGTGAAAACACCTACATACACTAGGGTACCCTATGGGTTGGGGTACCCCTGTGATTGGCATGACCTCCCCTGTAAGGCCCTAGTACATAATAGGGCAGGGGGATTAAAACTACCTCTAAGTCAGTGGTGCAGAAAGAGGAAAGAGAAGTGCAGAAAGAAGCAACAGAGGTGCCGAAAGAGAGGTACAGAAAGAGGCAGGAGGGGTGCAGAAAGAAGGAAGAGAAGTGCAGAAAGAGGCAAGAGAATTGCTGAAAGAAACAACAGAGGTGTAGAAAGAAGCAAGAGAAGTGCAGAAAGAGGCAAATGAGGTGCAGAAAGAAGCAAGAGCAGCGCAGAAAGAACCAACAGAGGTGCAAAAAGAGACAAGAGGGGTGCACAAAAAGGTAGGAGGGGTGCACAAAGAGGCAAGAGAGGTACAGAAAGAAGCAGGAGGAGTGCAGAAAGAAGGAAGAGAAGTGCAGAAAGAAGTAACAGAGGTGCTGAAAGAGGCGCGAAGGGTACAGAAAGAGCAAGAGAAGTGCAGAAAGAGGCAACAGAGGTACAGAAAGAGGAAAGAGAGGTACAGAAACAGGCAGGAAAGGTGCAGAAAGAGGGAACAGGAGTGCAGAAAGAGGCAAGAGAGGTGCAGAAAGAGAAAAGAGGGGTGCAGAAAGAAGCAACAGATCTGCAGAAAAAAGCAACAGAGGTGCTGAAAGAGGCAAATGAGGTGCAGAAAGAGGCAAGAGAACTGCAGAAAGAAGTAACAGAGGTGCTGAAAGAGGCATGAAGGGTGCAGAAAGAGACAATACAGGTGAAGAAAGAAGGAACAGAGGTACAGAAAGAGGCAAGAGTGGTGCAGAAAGACAGGTGTAGAAAGAGGCAAGAGAGTTGCACAAAGAGGGAAGAGGGGTGCAGAAACAGGCAAAAGGGGTGCAGAAAGAAGCAAGTGAGGTGCAGAAAGAGGCAAGAGGGTTACAGAAAGAAGCAAGAGAGTTACAGAAAGAAGCAAGGGAAGTACAGAAGGAGGCAAGAGAACTGCAGAAAGGGGCAATAGAGGTGCAGAAAGAAGCAAGTGAGGTGCAGAAAGAAGCAACATAAGTGCAGAAAGAAGCAACAGAAGTGCAGAAAGAGGGAAGAGGGAAGAGGGGTGGAGAGAGAGGCAAGAGGGGTGCAGAAAGAAGCAAGACAGGTGCAGAAAGAAACAAAAGAAGTGCAGAAAGAAGGAACAGAGGTGCAGAAAGAGGCAACAAGGGTGCAGAAAGACGTAAGAGGGGTACAGAAAAAGGCAAGAGAGGTACAGAAAGAGGGAAGAAGGGTGCAGAAAGAGGCAAGAGGGGTACAGAAAGAAGCAAATGAGGTGCAGAAAGAGGCAATAGAAATGCAGAAAGAGGGAAGAGAGGTGCAGAAAGTAGAAGAGTTTTTGCAGAAAGAGGCAAGAGAAGTGCAGAAAAAGAAAGAAATGTGCAGAAAGAAGCAACAGAAATGCAGAAAGAGGCAAGAGAGGCGAAGAAAGAAGCAAGAGTGGCATGCACACCATTAGTACCAATTTAATACCCACATTTAGCAATAAGTAACAGGTGACCATTCTAAGTTTGCAAAGGGCCTTCCACCACGCTGTAACACTTGTCGCTGCATTTTTGGTAACGTTTGAGCCGTTTGAGCTAGAATCAAGGCTTTTTTTGTTCAAATCTGCAGATTAGGGAGCAGATGATGAATTATGTGGCTAATGCGGAAAATGTATAATTGTGCAAAAATCGGGGCAGCCAAACAGTCGCATAATTCCAGTGGCCCTACTCATACCTCTGACTAGGTCCACAAATGCTCCTCAGTGATTCCTTCTTTTTTTGTCTCACTGAGTTCATAGTTGAGCTTCTATGGAGACGAGGAAGACTAAACCTGATGTTACCACTCCACAACACAGACTACCATACAACATAATTACTCTCCATAACACATAATCCCACTCTACATTATTCCTATACACTAAATATCACATACTTTCTATCCACATAATTTCACTGCACAACATACCACATAATTCCACTACACACAACATACATCCACTCCAAAAAACATTAGTAAAAAACTTTTACATTTACAACGCCAATAGCTCTAATTCTCGCAAATGCGAAACCTATTACATTGCAAACACTTCTTTAACTAGTAGTCGTGTTTGCAGAGTGGTGGAGAAAGGGTGCTGGGCCTCCGACCAGCGCTCAGGAATTCTGCTGCGTAGGATTTACAGGAGGTACCAGGAGGGCTTCTTGGCCCCCAAAGTCCCTCAGGAGTAAATTGGACTTCATCCCCCATCCTGTAGTCTGCCAGGAGGCGCGTTTGCAGAGTGGTGGAGAAAGGGGGGCATGGCCTCCAAAGACGTCTTAGCAATCCCACTGTGTGGGACTTACTGGAGTTAACAAGAGGGGTAGTTGGCACCCAAGGACATGCATGGAGGCCACCTACCCCTCCTATTACCTCCAGTAAGTCCCACACAGCAGGATTGCTAAGTTCTCATAGCAGGCCACGCCCCCTTTGCCCAAAACTCTGCAATCACACTCCCTGGCGCGCTTTGGAGGGGGATTGAATTCCCCTTCGCTGCTGGTGGTCATTTAGGGGCCAACTAGCCTACCTCTTACCTCCAGTAAGCCCCACACAGTGGGATTGCTGAGAGGTGGAGAAAGGCCACGCCCCCTTTCCCCACCACTCTGCAAACGCGCCTCCTGGAGAGTTCTAAGTTGGGATATTAAGTCCCCTTCATTCCTAAGGGTCCCTGGGGGCCAACTACCCCACCAGGTACCTCCAGTAAGTGCCACACACCTGGATTGCTGAGAGTGGTCCGAGGCCACGCCCTCTTTTTCCACCACTCTGCAGACACGGCTCCTGGTGCAATGCTGCTAGGGGGATGAAGTCCACTTGTGTCCTGAGTGCGTGGCCTCTGACCACCTCTCTGCAATCCAGCTCTGTGGCGCTTATTGGAGGTACATTGTGGGCTAGTTGGACCCCAGGGACCCTCAGTATTCAAGGGGACTTAATTCCCCAACTTAGAACGCGCCAGGGAGCACGTTTGCAGAGTGATGCAGGGAGGGTGCGGGGCCTCCGGCAAGATGCTGGCTTTTTAAAATATATTTTTAGAAGGGGGCTGTGTGGCCCCCCTTCTTTTAGTATTTTTGGGGCCCTGGGGACCCCATCCCCCAGGGCCTGACACTTTTAAAAAAAAAGTTTAAAAAACGGGATGGGGCCACTTTCCCGAGGCCGAGTTCAGCCCCAGGGACCTCATCCCCCGGGGCATGGGCTCCTTTTTTAAAAATATATTTATAGGGAAGGGGGCCACGTGGGCCCCCTTCCCTGGGCCACTTTTGGCCCCAGGGACCCCATCCCCCGGGACATGACCTCTTTTTAAAAAAAATATTTATAGGGCGGCCCCCCTTCCCTGGGCCAATTTCGGCCCCAGGGACCCCATCCCCCGGGGCCCAGCCATTCTTTTTTTTTTTTTTTTAAATAAAGGGAGGGGGGCCACGTGGCCCCCCTCCCGGGCCACTTCTGGCCCTGGGGACCCCATAGCCCAGGGCCGGCCCCTAGCATTGGGGACCATGGGGGTAGCTCCACTGCCCCCACGGTCCCAGCCGGCTCCCTGCCTCCTGCGGGAGCCGGCATTGCTTTTGGACAAGGGGAGCTGCTGACATGCAGCTCCCCTTGCCCAAAAGCAATTCTGCTTTGCTTCGTTGAAGCGAGAGCAGGTTTCCCAACCAAAAGGATTTACACCATTTTAAAAAGGGCACTTTCTGAACCAAGAGCTACCTTTTTGCCAAATTTGGTGTAATACCGTTCAGCAGTTCGGGCTGTAGCCGTGTCTAAAGTTCCCATGGAAATTAACATGGGGAAAATGTGTTTTGGGACCCCTTTTTTCTTGGCCCCCGCTTGACGAATCACCCCGAAACTTGCAAAACAGGTGCTGACCGGAGCGCCCTATTAGTTGTGAACATTTTGCGAAGATTCGTCAACCGGCGCCAAAGATATTGGCAAATCAAAAAATGCTTTTCCTATGGAAACTAGGTCCTAACTATAACTACCTACTGGCGACCGCCAGTAGGTAATATATATATATATATATATATATATATATATATATATATATATATATATATATATCCCACAATTTCCCCCTCAAAGAGAATTTAGCCGCACTCCACAACATTAGTGATGTTATTTTAATAACGGCACAGCATTGGGAAAAGTTCCTGACATGTTTCGGTCACCCTTGACCTTTTCGAAGGTTCGCCATCGACATTGTGATGCTGGGCAGGAAACCGCCACAAGTCAATTGCACTTATTTATAAGTGTTTAGCCCTCTAGTGGACAACCATATAGGTCAACATCATGCATGCTGGTACTTGCGGTATTTTCTGCCCCTTGCTGCTTTATCCCTCCAGTGGGCGATGTCCAAATAATATTCTTTTTACTGTTGCAGTTTTAAAACGTTGTGTCTCAGCAGCATATTTTCAAAGCTGTTGAGACCCATGCCGCAGACGGTCTCCGGCGGCGCCTGTTGCCCTTAACGCTTTCGTGGTCACACACCACGGTTCACTTTTGGGCAATTACCGGCGCTCTTGCTGGTGGTGCGTCGCATCACGGCAGAACCAAGCCGTTTAAATATCCCACAATTTCCCCCTCAAAGAGAATTTAGCCGCACTCCACAACATTAGTGATGTTATTTTAATAACGGCACAGCATTGGGAAAAGTTCCTGACATGTTTCGGTCACCCTTGACCTTTTCGAAGGTTCGCCATCGACATTGTGATGCTGGGCAGGAAACCGCCACAAGTCAATTGCACTTATTTATAAGTGTTTAGCCCTCTAGTGGACAACCATATAGGTCAACATCATGCATGCTGGTACTTGCGGTATTTTCTGCCCCTTGCTGCTTTATCCCTCCAGTGGGCGATGTCCAAATAATATTCTTTTTACTGTTGCAGTTTTAAAACGTTGTGTCTCAGCAGCATATTTTCAAAGCTGTTGAGACCCATGCCGCAGACGGTCTCCGGCGGCGCCTGTTGCCCATAACGCTTTTGCAGTCACACATCACGGTTCACTTTCGGGCAATTACCGGCGCTCTTGCTGGTGGTGCGTCGCATCACGGCAGAACCAAGCCGTTTAAATATCCCACAATTTCCCCCTCAAAAAAATTCACGGGGGTTTCCTGATCTAATGTCTTCAAAAGGCTCAGGGAGAGGGGCTTCATGCTCCCCTCCCCATAAAATGTATCATCGGCTCTGGGAGATGGGGTCCCCATGGCCTTTAAATGGCTCAGAAATGAGAGACGCATGCCCCCCTTTTCCCAAAAAATAGCTTCTCTCCCGGGGATGGGGTCCCTGAAGCCTACAGATGGCTTGGGAAGGGGGGCCGCATAACCCCTGCCCACAAAATATATGATGAGACATCCTCCCAGGCACTGGCACACTCCAGGAAGGTTTTATTTGAAAAGGTTGGGAGCCCACCCCTTTTATTGTTTTAATTTTACTGTGGATCTTCGGACTCTCCGCTGATCCGCAGTACCACTAAAAACATATGTTTTTGGCCACAGAGAGAACCCCCCACCAAGCAAAGGGGGTCGGGGAGTACCTACTCTGAAAATATTCTTGGATAGGCTAAACATGTGAAAATCAAATGCTGTAGGTTCCCTGCATTTTGAGCACTTGACTGGGACTGAGAGACTGATCTATGTAAGGTCATGTCTTAGAAGAATTAGAAATGGGAGATGGGAGATGGGAGATGGGAGGGAGCTGAGGGTTTGGGTCTGGTGGGCGATAGAAAGAGCAGACATATTAGCACCTGACATTAGGCAATAGATAAAGAGACCATTAAGCTAACTATGGGCACAGATGTCCTAGTGTGATTTAGAATGCTTATAAGGCTTGTTTTGGGGAATGTGTACATTCTTTCAGTATTAAAAAGCAAAAGGTCAGAAAGCAGGTATTCACATTTCTAACAAGCTACATCATGTATGGGGCTTCACTATTAGGATTGCCTATAAGTAGCCAGGTAAAAATGCAGAAAACATGTCTGCTAGTAGCACATAAGTTGTAATTACATGCTAAGAAAGACTAACAGGTACATGCATCTATGTAGGCTTTTGCGATTCCTTATTTGCGATTATTAAGGAATCGCAATTAAGGAATTGCAAAAGCCTATGCATGTAGGAATCGCTATAAAATTAGCGATTCCCAGACTTTCCTTAATTGCGACTCGCAAAATGTGAGTCGCAATTAAGGAATGCCTTCCCATTCATTCCTATGGGCCTACAGGCCCATAGGAATGAATGGGAGATTGCATGCGCAATTTGCGAGTACCAATAGGTACTCGCAAATTGCTGCATGTCTTCAAGGTGCAAGGGTGTCAAAAGGACACCCTGTTGCACCCTGAAATTGCTCTGTGCACACATGTTAGCGCACACACATGCCCCAAGGGCATGTGTGTGTGTAACCTACAACTTTAAAAAATGCACTTTAGTGCATTATTCAAAGTTTTTGCAAATTACCATCAAGTTCAACTTGATGGTAATTTGCGCCCCTAGTAGCGAAATCGCTATTCTAAAGTGGTTCTTGCATTGCATTTAAGGAATCGCAAATTGCGATTCCTTAAATGCAAACGCATTTTGAGAAATCACAATTAATAGTGAATTCTCAAATTGCGAGTGCCTTGAACCTTGATGCATCACAAATGCCCTTTTTGCGGGAGCAAACGGCCAATTTTTGCGAATTGCACAATTTGTGCTCGCAAAAATGGTTGATGCATGTGCCTGTAAATCACATAGGCACACAGACAATGCAGTGAGAGGTCTGACCCAATTCTGACTTGGAAAGCAAAAGCAGACATATTTTAAAGTGTAATTGATACGTTTTACAAGAAAGATTCATGAATATACTGAACAGGAGGGTGAGCTCACAGATGCATTTATGACTTTCTTTTAAAGATTATATGGAGAAGATCTTATGGCTGATATCCAAATAGTGGACAATGAGTAGAGCTTCCAAAATTGGGTCCACAACTTTAGACAACATTAGAGCATGAAATCACAGATGAATTAGTAAGATACTAAATTGAGGAACTTAAAATCAGGCACTGACCATGAGTACTGAATGTTTGACTTCCAAGTGTGTAAGTTAATGATCAGACAGGTAGTGCCAAATTTGCTAATCATCTTCAGTGATATCTGGAAGGCTCAATTTTGGGCCAAATCTTGTTACTGAAGTGGATGTATGCCTAATATTAAGCAAGGGATTTAACAAGTAAATTTACAAAAAGGTTCAAGAGAAATGATATACCTACTATCTTAAAAGATAGTTGGTATGCTCCTAGGAAAGTAATCTCTCTGTGAGGTGAAAATATTTTATATGGAAGCAAGGAGTAGATTAACCTTACAGAGTTACGGAGACACATAGCAGCTCTTATGGAAAAAATAGCTCTTGGTGGGTCTCTATTCCAGAGGCACAACTCTCAGAATCTAACTAGCACCCTTGAAAGCAATGATAAACAAGATAAAAACACCAATACAGGAAGGAACAAGAGAGAACAGATCAGGGAACATTGAAACAGGTAATAGGCTTAGGAAAAACTAGACTGGAATCAATGTAGGGAACAGGATTGGAATCAAAAGTAAGAACAGGATTGCAATACACTTGTAAAACTTGATGCTGGAAAAAAGGAGGTGCTGGTCCTAGGAAAACAACATACTATCTGGTTGACTGCTTTGTGGCCAGATGTCCTTCGACCAGTACCATCCCCTAAGCCAAAAGTTTAAAATCTCTGCTTTTGGTTTGACGCCAACATATCTTTTGATAACCAGGTGTCATGTTTGGATGGAAAATGCTTTGGTATTTTGAAAACAATTAGCAAAACCTTGAGTCTCCTTCCAGTAGCAGCTAGGAAATCTAAACTCCATGCACTGGTAATAGCCAGGCTGGACTATTGTAATTTTCTCTACTTTGGTATTCCTCAAAGTAGAATAAGAAAACTTTAGGGAGTGCAGAATGCAGCAGCGCATCTGCTGCTTAATTTTCAAGGTGCTCTTCCATGGGCTCTGCCCATACCAAACTCCACTTGCTTCCTGTTCGCAAAAGAACTGCTTTCAAGGATATTTTGTTTTTGTCACAAAATCCTTCACATGAAAGGCCCATAATATCTGACTCCATTAGTGAAACCTTACCATCCTGGAAGAAGGCTGAAATCTACAGGAGCTGCTCTTGCTGAGATCCCCTTGGTCAAGAAAGCCCGAACAGGAGGATGCTCTTTTAGCGTTCTTTCCTCTAAAATGTAGAACTCTCTGCCCCCATCTCTAAGAATGGAGTGCTCAGAACCTATCTTCTGCAAAAAACTCAAAATTGGTTCTTTAGTAGTGGGTGCAGTTTTAACCTCCTCAGCCAGAGCAGAATCTTCAGCACCGGGACACTCCAAACAGAGTAACCATGCACTCTACAAATCTTTTATTATTATTATTATTATTATTATTATTACATGTTGCAAAGTGACCCTTTTTGGGTGGCTACCCCCAGTTTTTCATATTAGATGGAACTCACCTGTGGCTATTTTGGACTCTAACACTAGGACTCTGCTATCCAGTGGCCAGCATATGTGCTCTGACCCCTAAAACAAAGTTAAAATTGGCTTACAACTTCATTTAGCGTATTTAATTTTACTGCACAGCCATTATATATGGTGTAGAAATTACACCTATGGTTTGTAAAACATATGGCCCGATTATGATGTCGGGTGGACCGCAATCAACCAACCTCCACCCGACATCTGACATTGCGGTCCGCCCGACCCATTATGATGTGGTGGGTGGAGTCATCGGGTGGAGGGACTGTCTGCAGCGCTTCCGGTGGGGCATCAGAAGTCATCCATAATCCCCTAAAGACGACAGAGCTAGGCTCGGGATTCTGATGACAGTTTCCCGCAGCCCTTTCATGTTGGCCTTTCTGACATGGAAAGGCTGTCGGAAAGTGTTTTTGAGGGCCCCTAGCAGGGCTCCCTTCCCCCCTGGCCCTCCATTTTGGGCCTGGAGGGCACATATGGTTCCCCCTAAACATCCCTGCACCATGTAGCAGGCACCATGAGGTGTATAGCATGCGGTGCATGGATGTTAAAAAAAACATCCATTTTACAGTGGAGCTTGTGCTACAGGCCTTTTCTGCCCACTGCACAAGCTTCCATTGTAGAATGGATGTTTCTGACCATCCTATGGGTGGTCGCATCCTAATACAGAGGTCATAACCACTGACCTATGGTCGGACGGTTCCAGACCTAAACAGTGCGTCCTCCCGACC
This sequence comes from Calotriton arnoldi, assembly GCA_963921515.1. NCBI lineage: Eukaryota > Metazoa > Chordata > Amphibia > Caudata > Salamandridae > Calotriton > Calotriton arnoldi. The sequence continues at coordinate 339,382 of CAWUFW010009613.1, read as the reverse complement.
TCATAATCATGTTCTAAATGTCTATGTGTACTGAAGCACTATTTTATGCCATCCACTTTGTGAGCCTGGATACATGAGCCAGGGCTCCACTGAGGTCTCATCCCCTACAGTCTACAAACTTTCATGTTTGCAGAAAAACCTTTAAAAATAAACTATTTTACAGGTCTAAAACCTGCTTCTAAGTACTAAATAAATCACTCCTAAAATGACCTTATTGACCATGAGGCAGGGCGTATAGTGCCTAGAAGTGGTACATGCCTAAATTAATGCTAGCATGTATCTTGAGTGAACAAATCACCAAAATCTGTTTTCACTGTATTGAGATTAGCAGCTCCCATAGCAAATACTGGTAAATCAGATGAAATATCCAGTAGAAAACTGCTACAGAAAAAGTTTAAGCACTGTTCCTAACTGTTGTAAAAATCCAATTGACTGGTAAAGTCATTTTGTCTAGCTAGTTAGGAAATATAACTTGAAGAGAAGTTACTGATGGTTAATTAGCCTTAGTCTGCAGCTGCTTCCATCTGATCTCAGCAGAAAAATCAGGGTGGGGGCTGCTGCCCTTCCTGTTTGCTCAACAGTGTCAAATCCTGATGACAGGTCTATTTGAGGCACATGTACAACTTATGGGCCTTTGAAAGGGATCAAACAGGCCCAGATCACAATTCTTGTGCCTCCCCTATCTGGTTACTGAAAAACTCTACTTTGTCTTACTAGACTTCTGTCTCATTTTATGTTAGCAGTCCAAAGCCTGCTTCAAACTGATGTTACTGTTATATGTGGAAGGATACTAGTAATTTTCATAGTTCTCTCCCCTACACATCCTCAGAGTCCAGGCTTTGTGTGGCTGAAGACCTTGTCCATCTTAGGTTTGCCCTGACATAGTATATTAAGGCAAACAGTAGCTGCTGGCAAAGTAGGAAGGCCAGGATATGGGGCATTTACTTCATTAGTCAGAGAGGGACTAAGGGGGATATTCACAAGAACGTGTGCTAAACATCTCCAAAAAATGTTAACGCAACTTTACACATCGCAGCCGATCGCGGGAAAATAGACCTGTGTTAACGTGGAATTCACAACACGGCGGTACCATGCGATAGTCCCCCGAAAACGCGGTCAATGTCCGCGATACAATCACCGCGACCGTGATAAAAACACAAACCTCAACGTGAAAAAACATGCGATGGGCCAAAGCGCGATGAGGAAATCAGCGATAAGCAGCGAGAGGCCAGCAAAACCCACGCGTAATGTGGGAAAAAGCACAAGAACAGCATACGGAAAATGCCACCACAAACCAAATCAACTGCGGAGTACCACGGACGCACCCTGACCGACTGCAGAGGACAACATGAACCCCACAATCCCCACGGAGGAACACCCAGGAAAACAGGGCACGTGGAAGGGCAATGAGAAGAGGAAGAGGAAGACGGGGTACAGTCTACAGGAAAACCACATGATCACCACGGATGAGACAGAACACCACCACCAACTGTACATCACCTCCAACGTGTCATTGGCAACAAAGAGGCAAAGATGGCACACCACCTCGGACAATGTGAATGCCGCCGCATGGCAGAGGAGGACAATGGAAGAGCACAAGAGACGCTGGACTGATGTGAATGGCAAAACCAAGCAGAAACCCGCTGCCAACACGAAAGCAGCAACGCACCCCGGAAGAGGGGGGCTAGCAGAACATCAGGAGCTGAATGACATGGAGAAGATGGTGGCCACATTCACCAGTCTGGAGACGGTGACATGAGTTGGTGATCTGGACACTGTCCAACATGACCCAACATCACATCAACATGGTGCGTAGCGACCTGGGAGTGGGGGGACGGGTGGAGATGGGCACAATGGCACACATGCACAATCAAGCAGGGCACACTGCACACCCACAATGACTCTGGTTCATGTCCCTGATCCCATGGGAACACTCCAGCACACACACAAACACCAAGTAGTCCCACAAACAGCCTGTGCCCACAGGGGCACCCACCCAACACATCAACAGTCACACAACCAACACATGCCCACGTGCGAACATGCGAACATGCACATACGTCAGCCACACTGACAATGCAAGAGACACCACATGACCAGTAGCTTGGCTGCAGTCCTATCATCATGGCAATGTACACGGCACGACACTGAGGTGGATGAGTGCGGACAACACCCAAAAATGAGCAGGTCACACTCAGGCACAACTACCTGCACAAACAACCCCTGACGTCAACGACACATCTGCGGACAAATCAGGCCCAAGAGTCACAACTCGACAAAGAGCACAAGTTACCCAAGTCTGCAACATCTCAGCACCCTGGAAGCACAGAACTGACAGGCACACCGCATGAAAGGGATCAGTGGCAGACAAATCAGAGCCGCAGGAGCGAATCACCCACCGTGCAGCATACGCACATAAGTATAAGCGCACCTCGACATTGACAACATCCCGGTACAAACAGCAACACCTCCACAACAGAACACAGGACACAACTGGTGACCCAAATGTGCACAACATGGCAAATCACATCTGGCACAGCAGGAAACTGTGACATGACAATCTACAAGTACAACCTGTAACCTGCAAATATGTTTTATTCACACATGCTGTGCTTGTGGACATTTTGTACTGTCCCATGATTGCCAGGGACTGTCACAATGTGACGTTCTCATGAGAAGAAATTGTTAATGATGGTGTTCCTACGGGCCAATCCTGCCTCAGCTGCAGTGGGATGTGGGCCACCTGCCCCTTCGTCCCCATCATCGTCCGGTACTTCTGGAACTGGGATCCATGGGGCATTGGTGCGTACGCAGATGTTGTGCAACACACAACATGCAACGATCATCTTGCACACAATGTCTGGGCTGTACAGGAGCCTTCCACCTGTGACGTCCAGGCACCTGAAACGTGACTTCAACACGCCAAATGTGCGTTCAACGATGCCCCTGGTGTGTATGTGGGCCGCATTGTACTGCCTCTGGGCGGGTGTGTTCGGGTCTCGGAGGGGTGTTATCATCCAAGGGCAGAGTGCATATCCTTGATCACCTGGGACAGTGCAGAGAGAAAAGAGTCAATACTTGGTTCGGCATGATGTGATGGCAGGCCCACTGATCCAGTGACGCCTGTGCTGGCTGTGTGTGGGGTGAGTGTAAGCCAGCCCTCAGGGAGTAGCTGGTGCTGGCAACAACTCCAACAGTCATCAGGCACTCAGAAATGCAATGTCAGAACAACAAGGAGCATGACTTGAGTCGCACAGGGTTAGTGGCCCCGGATGCACAGCGGCCGACACGGGCCTACCGCCACGGGACGCTGACCTGCGGGAGACTGGGGTAGGGTCATGAGGGCAGAGCAGGGTCTCGAATGTCTCAGAGGTGCCATCCGCGGAGTGTCTCGGGGGAGAATGGGAGGTGTACCCCCAGGGCATGATGCAGAGGGCACATGCCAGCTGTGACCGGCAACATGGTGGATATGAATGGCACAGACTCATGCCAGACACCAAGTCCATACCTGCCCGTTGCTGATGAAAACCCCCAGGCCACAGGCTCAGACACCAACAATGTCCCGCCGGAGGCTGACGGTCACTCACGGCGCACAGGGTTAGTGGCACCAGGTAAGTCCTTGCTACTGGTTGACCTCCTCCGTAACCGTGATCCGTGTTACCACCGTACTGTGACGCATCTCCCTCTCTGTCCCCCCCCTGTGTACACTGGCATGGACCCTGCCATTGATCAATAATGACTCAGTTCAGGATGTGGGACATGCTGGACTGCAGTGTAGCCGGGCTGCAGCGGTGGGGTATGTCAACGAATGGGGACCCCTGGGGGCCTGTGTCACGGAGGACAGCGATGGCCTGAGGAGGCCGCCAAAGTCACGGGCATGGGTCTTGGAGCTAGCACCGGCACGTGGTGGGCCCTCTTTGACACACAACGGTGTCTGCAGGTGAGCAGTGAGGCTTTGGAGCGCTCGTGCGGGCAGGCCTGGTCTGGGTATCAGCGTCCTGGGGTGCAGCAGGCACACAGCCTCGCAGGCCCCGCTGCTCATGGCATCGGCCTCGTGGTGGACTGCGAGGCGCCGCCCTGGCAGTGATGTTGGCTTTTCCGGGAGTGAACCATGCTCTGCGCCACGGGGTTTTTGTCCACACCCATGCGTAGGCCTGGCGTACTCCGGGCCAACCCACTACGCTCACGCACACAGGGGGGATGCAGCGAGCGACATTTCCACAATCTGACCCACGGCCTGGGGTGACATGGTTGCGTCCACTGTTCACTACTCTCCAGTCACTAGCAGTTGATGTCTGCATGGACATATCTGTGGATTGCATAGCCATGTCTGTCCAGCACATCCACGCCTCACTTGTCGTTGTGTACATTCCCATTCACGGGTCACTTGCATCCTTCGCACATGGCTGCATTCCGCATCTCCACACGTTCAGCTGTTGTGTGGCTGTGGTGCCATTATATAGCTGTATTGTGTGCAGGGGAAGCCCAGGATCCCAATGGAGTTGTGTTGTCATGTCTGGTAGGTGGGCATGTTGATTTACATGTTGTATGTGGTTTGGTCACGTGTGCATTCCCACAGTTGTGCGTTGTGTGATGGTGGCTTTGAGGTGTGTGGTATGTTGATTTGGCACTTACCAACGAGCAGTCCAGTTCCATAGATGCCATCCTGGAATCGCTGGTTGATGATGGACTGTCGGAAGATGTAGGAATCGTGCACACTGCCTGGGTAGTTTGCGATGACACTGGTGAACATTCTCCGGTGGTCCACTATTGCCTGCACATTGATGGAATGCGTGTGCTTTCTGTTGTGGTAGTGGTGTGCAGTATCCGCAGGGGGCACAAGTGGGACATGTGTGCAGTCAATGGCCCCCAAAACGTGTGGGAAGCTAGCAAAGGTGTAGAAGCCTTGCTTTGTCTCCAGCTGTTCCTGCGCAGTGTGGGGGAAGTGAAGGTACTGGGGTATGAAGCTGATGATGGCATCCAGGACAGGTGTGATGAACTTTGATAGGGCTGGCTGTGAGACTCCTCCTACTCTGGCAGTTGTTGGTTGGAAGGTACCAGAGGCCAACAGGTGCAGCACAGCCAGCAGCTTTGTCTGCGGAGGGATGTTGGTTCTCCGCTGGGTTGGGACCGTCAACCTGTGGGCGATGTGGGTCATGATGCGGATGATGGTTGTCCTTTTGAGCCTGTAGTGGGCGATGACTTCCTCGGGCGTTAGGTCTGTGAGACTGGTGCGTTTTCAGTAGGTCTGCTGTATTACTCTGCACTGCCCTTGTGGTGGTCCGGGGGGGTGCGGGTCCGGGTCCTGGGGGGGATGGCGGTCCTGGGGGTGGTGGCGGTGGGTGTTGTGGCCCTATTGGGGCTCCGAGCTGCATGATGAGTAGCTCCATGGCGTCGTTTGTTCTTCGGGTTTGGCTGTGTGCGGGGCTCCGTTGCCTACTGCAGGTAGTCGTCCGGCTTTACACCAGCAGAAGGCAGGTGTTAAATACCTGCTGCTACCGCGGCTTATCGCGTGGTTTTGACTCGCATCGCAGATCTGGCAGTTTGTTGTGAAAGTGGTGTTGTGGTGTTTTTGTGTGTTTTTGCACGAGAACGCCTACTCTGCATCTCATTAGGGTTAGTTGGTGGTGTCACCAGTGGAGGTAAATGTTGAGGCGGTTATCGAGGGAATACTTGCGTTGCCTGCAGTTTGCAACCGCTTGTGAATGGGGTGTTAAATTTGTCACCACTTTTGTTGCGTTAAGTTGGCGATAACTCGGAGATACGTCCTTGTGAATATCCCCCTAGGAGTATTGTGAACTGTACAAAGCTGGACACTTACCTACCCTTCCTCAGAATATTGATAGACTTGTGAAAGGACACCAGGTGGACTGAACTTACTGCTTTTGGCATCTGTGACCTGTGAAAAGGACCTGAGGAGGTTGGACCTCTATTTTTTTGAAATTCAAGCACAGACATTTCTCAGAGTACCATAGAACTCATCCCCTGGGTAGCTCCAGGAATATAAATTATCTGAAAAGGGCATTCCTGTGAAGAAATCCAGTGGACCAGTGCCAACTGGACTGAGACTGGACTTTGCTGTTCACCTCTTCCTTACACTGTAAGAGTCTTCAAAAGTGCCTTCTCCAAGGATCCTAGGGCCTTAGACGTGCACTCTTGTGGTTGCTTGGGCACCATAAGAAAGTTTGGAAACTTCCTAGAAACTTTTCCATTAGAGCGCTGGAGATTCAGTGGTACCAGCCGGATAAGTTATACGACTGGCCAGTTCCACAGCAACGGACTGAATTTCAGCTTTGTCCACCAAAACAATGACTCATAAAATAATGACTTAGAAATTTTTTCTCCAGAGCAACATCGGGACCAAACTACTTCTAGTATCCGGTATATTTATAAATTGGTTATGGTATTTTAGTGTGTTTTGTGTGACTTTATCTACTGCTTCTGCACATCTTAAATAGTTTACACATTGCTTTGATTTAAGCCTGACTGTTATGTGTACTGTTACCATGGATTAAGCACAGGTTGATTCGATTTTTTGTGTGAAATCTGTTTTATTGGTTTACAGTTAGGAGATAACAGAGATATATACCGTGTAACACATTGAATGACCCCAGTATTAGGGGTGGATCATATCTGTAGGACATTGCAGTAAAGATATAAGGATAAAATAAAGCACTAGTATACTGTAATAAGATACGGGTGCAAATAACAATGCAATTCCCCTGAGTATCGCATGTCGACGCATACAATGAGCGGTTATTATATAACAGATTCTAAACAAAGGTACTGGGGTGCATCAATCGGGGACAAAGAAAACATAATGTAGGGTTAACCATTAGAGAAAATCTGGGATTCCAGGGTCGCTCAACCCACCCTCGCACACACCGCCAACATCAATGATTAAGTGTCACATGTGTAGTAGGTGTAGCCACCAATTAAGTGCGCAAAAGATTATTGATAGTAGCACATCCTGGATCCACTGAGCTGAGTGAGGGCTCAATTTATATCGTCTCAGTAGTCAGCTCTTCTTCTAAGGTCGACTCCCCAATCTCCGCACCACGATTGCTCTGCATGTCTACTAGTATTGCGTCCCAGCTGGCGGCCAACGGGAGCTTGTGGAGACCCAATGTATCCTCTTGTTGTAATGCAATGCTCTCCACCTTAGCCCAAATCAGTAAAGAGCGTTGCCACACCAGGGCATGAGGGGGCACAGAGGCCTTCCATCTCTTGGTGATCAGCCATTTAGCGGTTGCAATGCCTAAGTATAGAAAGCGGGATGTAACCTTATGTTGTTTACTCCTGCCAAAAAGGTGTAGAATGGAAGTCTCCCATTGAAAGGGTAGGTCCCATTCTGTGCAACAAGTGAGGGTGTCTGCTATTGTGCTCCAGTACCCACTAAGAGCGGGGCAGTGCCACAGCATATGTAAGAGATCCGCATCAACCAGCTGACAATGGGGACAGGCAGTGTCTGAGCAGTGGAAGTATCAATTGATTTTAGCTGGAGTGAGGTTCGCTCTATGCGTAATGTAATATTGGATTGGTGGAAGCGCTGGTTATTGGGTATATGTATGGGGCTCTCCAGGACTGCCACCCACTCAGGGTCAGTGAAAGGGCGCTCCAGGTCCCCCTCCCATTGGAGCTTCAAGGGTTCCAGTGTAAGTGTAGCGTGCTGTCTGAGGGAGGCGGCAAACCACAGTGTCAGGTGCCCACCGTTACCCATTTCATGCAGGTATTGAATTGTGAGGTGTGTAGGGGGTTCGCTGGTCATGTCACCCTAAAGAGCCATAAGGGCTGCTATAAGTGAGCGGTGAAGAAGGAAGCGGCCCAATGGAGCCCCTCCTCCATGACCAGCACAGCGTATGGTATGAGGGTCCCATCCCGGTAGAGGTCTCCAGTATCGTGAATGTTGGCTTCACCCCAGTTGTGTAGTTCAGCTGCTGTAGTGACCCCTGGTCCCCTGGGCTTTCCCTGTAACGGTATAGCAGAGCCATATAGTATTGTGGAACGGGTGATATATAAACTTCTGCTGTAGCATTTATGCGCCACTTTGAATAGTAGGGAGTCTTTTACTGAAGGTTTTGAGCAAGGGTGGAACAAGTGGAGTAGAAAAGTAAGCGGTAGGGCGGGTGTAATGTAGCCATGTCAGTAAGCTGGCGAGAGGCCAACCATCGAGCAATCCACTGTAGTTGTGCTGCGAGGTAGTAATGCTCCAAGTTAGGTGCTGCAAGGCTGCCACAGCCTGCAGGCAGGTAAAGCTTTTTAATGGAAACGCAGTGGCGGGAGGTACCCCAAATGAAGTCCCTGATCATTTTCTCCAATGCTGAAAAAGGGAGGGCGAACATAGAGGGGTAGATTTGTGAAGTAATGAAGGAGCCGTGGAAGGATTACCATTTTGTTGAGGGCAATCCTACTGATGACAGATAAAGGGAGGGTGCCCCAAAAGGAGAGCTGGGCACGGATGGCAGATGATGCCCTACCTATGTTGCCATCAAATAGGTTTGCCTCCTGCCGGTAAATGTGAATGCCTAGATAGCGAAAGGAGTCGGCACTTCACAGTACCCGGTCCCCATTGAGGATATAAATAGGGTCCTGTGTGGAGTCTTTAAAGGGGTATAGGGAGGACTTCGCCGCATTAACCCGTAACCCTGATATATCGGCAAACGTCTTCAAGGCATGAGTCAGTGAGGGGGATAGAGCAGACATCTCACACGTACATCAGACTGTCATCATCATATAGCGGGATTGTGTGCTTCCCATCTCCTAAGGGTATATCCACATCTGCATGGGTATGGATGAACTCCACCAAGGGCTCCATCACCAGGGAGAAAAGAAGTGGTGATAAAGCACAGCCCTGCCTGGTCCCCCGTCCCACTGCATAAGGTTTGGAGACATAAGGACCTGTCTTCACACGGATAGTCGGGTGCTTGTAAAGCAGCTTGATCATGCCGATGAACATAGCACAAGACCAAACTTGGTCAATCTGGCAAAAGCACAGGTTTATTCCATTTGATCTGTGTGGCATCTAGGAGGTGATGACCATAACCTTTGAAGTGGACCCTTATCAACCCCTAATAATAATCCACTTTCCTACAACACAGAACTATGCATACTGGAAGTCTGCACACTAACTGGGACAGGACAGAAATATGCAGCCAGAACAGGAACAAAGGACACAAGGCAATAACCTACATATACAGGAAACACCAGGAATTGTGCCGTCAGAACTAGGAACAAGTAATCACAGGAACAAAGAGGCAGGATAAACAAAAGACAGACAACAGATACAAAAAGCTAAACAGAACAAGAAAGAGGGATCAAGAAAAAATAGAACCAAAAATCAAAGATCAAGCCTGGAAAAAAAAGCAGCAGGATCATAGAGCACAAGGAGATTCAGCTGCAAGGTCACTTGTGAGCTGCTGCACACTGAGCGTACAGGGCAGAAATAGTATGAAGCTAAGAGGGGGAGCATGGGTGCGGGGAGAATACCAGGTGCAAGAAGTAAACCAGGTACAAGGAATAAGGAAACCACCAAAAAAAAAGGCTGACTTGAGACTTGAAAGGAAAGACTAGGGAAACCAGGAGTCACAAGATAGTAAATAGGAAGGCTAGTAATAGAGTAAGGATGAGAAACAAGAGAAATAAAAGTCCAGAATGCAGGTATAAAAGGGTCAGAATGGCCATATGATCCAGGAGACAAAACATAGAACAAAGACCCACCACAAAGACATGATTTAGGCAAGAGTTATATTGCAGAAACGTGGCCTGGAATCTGAAGTGAATCTGGAAATGAAAGGTGTAGAAGTATATATTGTCCTATTCAGGATAAAAGCAGGACCTAAGGGAGCTTTCATGAGCTTCACCTAGTGGCCAGATGGTAGAGTCCTAAAACATACTGTGTAGGTGGTCTGAGCCAGGTTCATTACAGGCACACCTAAGCCCAAGGGCAGGACAATCTAAAGCCTGTCAAGCTCCACAGGAGCTTGGTTTTGAACACAGCTTTATATGTCATGTCCCACTTCCATATGAGTACACATTACAAACATATTTTATATCTAATCTGTTGAGACTGTCTGATCTTTCCGGAGGCCAGATCAAGGGCCAGTCAGAGGTGTGGAGGCTGCTTCTTACATAAACCAGTTGGGTGGTCCCTCCAGTTTGAAGGTAAAGTTCTGTTTTTATATATGACTTTATCTGCAGCCTCTGCTTGAGTCAACTGTGTAAACCATCAATGGAAACCTGCATCAGATTGTTGGTTATTTATAGTTGCTGATTGGTCAAGGTGAAACACAAAAATGTAAGTATCTTACCACCACATTATGACCGCCAGGCACCCCAAAAAATCAAGTGCATAATAATGATGGAAAGTTCAATATGGTAGTAAGAATTAGATGACTGATCTTATTAACAAAGTCAAATCAACCTTGCATTTAATGATCCTGACTTCCCAACTATGTTATTGGAATAAAGCATATACAATACATCCTTTAAGTACTCAAAGTTCCAATGAACATGGATTGCAAAGGAAATGTGATTACCAAACAAATGATTGCGGAGTGATGGTCAGGTTATTCCCTTCACGGCATTGCAGATCAACAATAGAATTGTGTTATACGCAGACAACCTAATAATTTACACCGCAGACCCTGTAAGTACTACTCCTAGGGTGGAATCCCTGGCAAAGGAGTTTGGGGCCCTTTCAGGATATTTAGTGAATTATTCGAAGTTGAAGGTGATGTGTTGGAATATACCAGGCTGGAAGGGGAAAGTGCAAGCCAACATTAGGTATCTTGGTATCAAGATCTCAAACCCTTTAGAGGCTATCCCGAAGTATAACATGGTGTGGGTGGCAAAGGAGGTGGACCGTTTGCTTTCTAGATGTAGGATCCTCCCGCTGACAATATATGGGAGAGTCAATATAGTCAAGATGGTGATATTACCTAAAGTGACATACCTTTTTAACTGCATTCCTTTAAATTTTCCAGTTTTTGTAATGAATAGGATTCAGGCAAAAATAGGAGGCTTCATATGGGTATCTAGGGGGGCCAGGCTCACATGGATAAAACTATAGTGTAGTTTAGAGAAGGGGGGTCTGGCCCTCCCAGATTTGAAGCTTTACTGTATGTCCTTTCAGTTAAAGAACTGTAGGATGCTTCTGGGGAAACCAGCAGCCTCAACTTGGGGGCAGTGCTGGGTGAGATGGTAAGGGAGTGTGGCTCTGAAGGATTTTTGCATAAATTTGGGGCAAAGAAATTTTTTCAAAAGGTCCGTTTGAAGGTCCTGAAGGCTGCTTTGCTCCTCTGGCACGGGGTGAGGAGGAGAATGGACATGGGTTATTATTCAGATTTTTCACCAATCTGGGCCTCTCCAGGCACCCCAGAGTGTCTTAGGGACGGGTTGAGAGCAGGGTTTAGAGTTTGGGGGGGGCTATTAACAAAACAGGGTATTTTTCTTTGGGAAGTCTTAGCAGCTAAGACCCAGAACGCACTTTCCAGATTTAAACATATTCATCTGTCTTCTAGGTTTGCGGCCAATTTGAAGGAGATAGGTGGGAGGTGGGAATTTGAGTTAGAATTGCAGGATGGTTCTCCAAAGGCTAAAGAGGTCAATATGTGGTATTGGAAGCTTCACAACGCTGAGGATAGGAAATTGAAGGCCCCGCATTCTGTCTGGGAAGAAGGTATTAATTGGACCGAAACACGAAAAGTTTGGGAAAGATCTCTAAAATTGCTCTATTCAGCGGTAAAACCAGCCAACTTGAAGCGTAAGCACTTCTTTACTATCAATAGACTGTATTGTACTCTTCAAAAGATAGAGAAGTTTGTACAGGAACCTACCCCCCAGATGCTGCAGGTGTGGCCTTTTAAGAGAGGATGACCAACATGTCTTTTTCACACGCCCAGAGATAAAAACTTTCTGGCGGGATGTTGAGGATGTGGTCAGAGATATTTTCGGGACGAATATAATCCTGAGCCCAACTTTGGTTTTAATGGGTGTGGACATCGCTCCCAGAAAATTTCAGACTTGGCCACAGCAGGCCTTGCTGTTTTACTTGATGCTTTTGGCAAGGAGGGAGATTTGTAAATAATGCACAGACCCGATACCTCCAAGAGTGGGGGATTGGCTTCAAGCAGTGAGATATAATTGCAGAATGGATATGGTCTGTAGACCTGGGGGTGCTAAGGAAAAGAATATCTGAGCTGATTTCCAATGGTAGGGCGATATGAGGGTCGAATAGGAAATCTAATGAGCTGCCCTATGATTACACCTTGACACAGTCATAAACCAGGGATCTGGTCTAGACTGGAGTGGCAAGGGCCAGCAAAAGTATGCAACAGGTCAAGGGCTGGAAGGTGTTTATAGAAGGGACCTGACTTTGCAGTAATGGTGATATGAGGACAACCAAAAAAAAAAAAAAAAAATGATTGTTTGCATGATAGCGTTCCCAAATAAAAATAATTAGGCTTGAGTTTTTACGTCAGTAATTTGTTTAAAAAAACAGCAGAGAATATACAGGCCCTTGATCTCATTCAAAGTGAAATATTTTGAGCCACCCATTAGGAAAAGAGTTGGATAATGTTCTTAGACCTGAAAATAATTAAAAACTGACATTAAAATGGGTCCCTATCAGGCCTTATATTCATGTACTCAATTTCACAGGCAACAGCACTGATTGATTTCTGAGCAATTACTTCAAAACGTCAGTGATGTAGTTGTTGTTTCATTTCACATGTTTTACCTATTCTTGTATTCTTTAACTGTGTTAAGTTTTTCGATGATGTTGTGTTTCTGTAGTATTTTTTAATGAAGCATATTAGTCTTGGATAGTATTTACTGTGAACTGCATTTCCTCTAGGTGTCTGTGTGAGCTATGGTTGTAGGTGGATTTTTATAATGAGCTACAATTGGGAGTTTTGGACATTAGGATGAAGATAGTGTGAGTTTCTTACAATGACAATCAGCAGATCATTCAGTGTCCAATTCTTGGGCTCTCTGCAGATAGCAGAGAGGAATGACCATGCGTGCCAATTATCACTGTGATTCTATGCAAACGTATATAAAGGAAGTATGCAGCTGTTGGAACATTGACAGGGTGAAAGTAAAAGAAAATGCAATGCTTGTATGTGAGTGGGTGCAGTGTGTGTTTATGGTTATAGTAAAGTGTAGGAGATGCAGGGAAGTATATGCAGGACAGAGTGTAAAGAGGGTGCAAAAAAGAAGGAAATTAATTGTGAGTTATGCAGATGGAGAGTTTCAGAAATATGTAGGGGAATAGGAGCATAAGTGTCGAACAGAGAGACTGCACAGGAAAGCGGTGTGAAAGAACAGAAACGACAGAGACACCCTGAATACTACCACCCCTTCCATAGACTTTAGTAATGTTCAAGTTATAGTCTCATATTTTCAGAATTGAAACTTGAAACATTTTAATTTTAATTATTCACTATAAAACTATTGGTGTTGCTCATTTATCAGATACTGCTAATAAGCCATTGCTAAACCAATAAGTATGGCTTGTTTTAGTCAAATGTCTGTTACTGTCTGTTACTGTGTGATGTCTGGCTTTAATAACAAGAAGCTTACAGAGAGTTGGATATGCGTTGGAATGCACAGGAGTTGTTTTTACTTGTTTGAAGTAACACCCAAAATTATATCAGCCACACATCTTGGAAATTATTCCTAGTTATGCTTCCTAGGCCTCTCCTTTTAGAGACCGCCAGTTTTTTCAACCCCTTAAAGCCTTGGCTGCACACATTATCAACCCCTCCCACTTAATCATGGGTTGATAGGGTGCCATCTTATTTCAGGTGACAGTCATGCATTTTGTGTGGCAGAAATATCCTTCTTACACTCTGCAGTGAGCAAAATGGAAGGGGAAATAGAAAAGATTGCATCATAAATAAATAATGTAGGGAAGGCTACAATGGCTCTCTGTGCTTGAGTAGTGTTTCTGTGGAAGCTAAAGTATGGTGCCATATAGTGTGTCAGTGCCACAGAAACAAGCATCCACACATTATAATAATTATTTACGCTATAAGAGAACAAAATGAAAATAAGCTGTTTTATTTCATAATGTGAGCAAATTCACCCACCACTGTCCAGAAAAGGAGTATTAACAATTAAACAGAAGTAGTTCCTCTTGTAGGCCACAATATTATCAAGTAGATAAAAAAATACAGCAAACTGGCACTCCAAGTATATGATACCATTTGCAAACTAGAATATAACCATGTGGAAGAAAAACGTGGGATGTCAGTCAAGTCTGTCACTTGTTGCCAGTGTTGTTACAAGATTTGGCCTCTAGGGACACTGAATCCTGTCTCTATGGTGGACAGCGTGCCTGGCCTGTTGGGGTCTTTTTTTCTCATGGGGACCCTTTGCTTAAAGAGGCTCCCATTAATATAGAGGTAGCTGCTAACATGACATAGTTTGAGTTGTGTCTACCCCTTCCCAAAGAAGCATTGAACTGCTTGACCAGCACTACCACTGACAGTCAAGTGCTGAAGGGGTACTTGGCCCAGTTGCTCAGGATTCAAAGTAAGTTGGTTTCCAGGACATCAGGAGTAAAAGGCCTCAAACCCCACGGTTCGGCCTAGTAGCTCCTGTTGGCTCCGTGGACCTAAGAAAGGGGCTATGACTATTGGCTGCAAGCAGTGGGGCGCCTAATGTCAGGAGACTTGGATACAGCTGTGGCATTGCCATTTCAAATTTACATCAGTAGTACAATAAGTCCAGAGTTTACGTAGAAAGTGGGCACACATTGACAATGGAGAAAACATTCTTGTATATAGAGCTCAGCACCATAACCATAGATCAGATAAAGGAATAATGTACGGACGGAGGGTGGAGGGTTCTCATGAATACGGACAGAGTAGTCCTTGCTAATTTAATTAGGGAGCAGTTTGAGACATTGGATGGAAATTAAGAGTCTATTGTTGTCCTTGGGACTGGAACTATGTTAGGAACTGAGGAAAAGTTCACTGTGGATTCTGGCTCTAGGATCCCCTTAGGACAGATCTATCCCAGACACAAGAAGAGTGTGTCATTTAATGCATTTTCCAGAGCTTCCCCAAAACACTCATCCCCTTTACTTTCTAGAATGCCCCATGATGTGAATACCACCACAGATTTCTGGGGTACACAGTCGCCACTTCCAGGAGTAAATCCTTGCTTGGGTGGGCTGAGTCTAGCAGAAACTCTGAGCTTGCAGTCTGCACTTCAGAAAACAAAGGCTGAAGAAGATGAGAAGGCCAGATAACTTGAGAGGAAGAAGCTAAGGCCAGCTCACCTGGAACAAGAGGAGAGGATGTTGGAGAGATAGGAGGAAAGGACCCTGGAGGAGAAGCAGAGAAAGGGAGGAGAAACAAAGAAAGTGGGAGGAGAAATAGAAGGAAAAGGAAAGAGAGTTGGAAAGGGAAAGGATAGTCCTTGAGATGGAGAAACTTAGGATGGCAGCAATGACAACTTCATCTGGGATAAATAGTTCTACATCCACTTCAGGCCAGGTTGTGGCCAAGGTTCCAAAAGATCTTGTGCATGTGTATTTGGAAGGTCATGCCATTTTGGAATGGTTTGTGAGCTTTGAAGTTGCTTGTAAGGTGCAAGCCTTACATGAGGTGTCTAAGCAGCTGCCATAATTGGGCACATGACATTGTAAGGGACAGGCATCATTGGGTGAATGCGTGTAGCAGACCAGATAGTCTATGAGCTTATGAAAGAAGCTCTGATTAGTTGGTTTGGACTGAAGCCAGATAAGTACCATCAGAGATTCCAGAATTTCAAGAGAGCAGATGGTGTTCCGTTTGTTGCTTGGATTTGTGGTGTATTGCATGATTGGAATGAGTGGGTAAGGGGATGGAGGCAAAGGACTTTCAGTCCCTTTACCAGTTGATGGTGACAAACGACTCAAGGAGGACTGCTCTACCCTACTTAGGCAATACCTGTCTGACTTGACAGGGGATGATCCAGAGAAAGTTTCAGTGTTTACTGACAAGTGTTTAGCTATCAGGGTTTGCAAAGGCTAGAGCATCATGGTTCTAAGCCAAAGGAGGAGAAGAACTCCTAACAGACTGGTTATAAACTGTAAGTGTATGTGTCAGGGTAATTCCCATGTGACTCGAGGAGGACCCAGGAGACATAGGAATGGTAATGGTGTGTCCTGGAAGGAGCATCATGAGGAAGGAGGACAGGGAGGTTCTTCCAAGTAGAAGGTGGTGACTTACTTCAAGTGCAACCAGGTGGGACACTTCAAGAGAGATTGTCAGACAAATGTTCCTGACTCATTAAATGTTAATGAAAATATGAAAGGTGAGGAAACTACAAACAAAGAAAAAAGCCCACCAGCGCAGACATGAGCAGAGAGCATTGTAGAACTGTATGTAATCAAAGAACAGTATAAACAGCTCAGTCTGCACAAGGACACAGACTAGGGTGTGAGGTCAGGGGGAAGCATAACAGGAGAGCATTAAGTTTCATTTGATTGTGAAAACAACAAGCATTGAAAGAATTTGAAGGTCACAACACATGAGCACGTAGCCTCACTCCCATCCCTTAGCAGAGACGCGCTCCTGGGAAAAACATGTACTTGAAAGGCAGCTTGAACGAGTAGTGCAGAAAGAAAACCTTGAGAAACAGCGCAGCAGAGCACCCATCAAGGGAGGTAAGATACCGATGACCGCAGATCACAGGATACAGGTGGTGGTGGTGTGGAACTTGTTGATGGATACCAGCAACTTGTACTGACAGAATGTGTCCTTGATACTTGCTTTTAGCTTGTTTTTGTAAGATAGCATGCCTAAAGTCATCGCAAGTTTTATGTATTAAAGGGGCTGCCTGCGAGCAGCACATTGAGTTCAGTTTTCAGACCTACAGGGTTGAAAAACCTCCCACCCATTAATGATTAAACCTATATTGAATTGCCAACCAGATCTTGTCTTTCTTTATTTTCTAGTCAACACAAAACACGTGGTAACCAGTATGTTACCCATGGGTAAAGGGACACGAGGGGGCTCGGTTGTAGTCAGTGTAGTAGCTATTGACATTTGGGAGAGGGAACCCGATGCTCCGAAGTACATTCATCCTAACACAATGGGGTGTGTGCAGGAAGTTAATATCAATGGGGGAAAGTGCTTGCTCTGCAGTGGTGGCTCCTCAACTAAGGCGGAGGATCGCCGCCCCACTGCTCTGCTGCAGTGAAATAAAGGAAACATAACATGATAATAACTCGATGTTATTATCATTTTATGTTTTCCTGCTGCAGCAGCTTTGCGGGAGGGATGGGGCTGGGCTGCTCACACAGGAGCAGGGGAGGAGTGGTTTGCACACTCAAAGTGCGCATAAATGTTTGGGCGATTGTCTCAGGCTGGCCAAACATTCATGCGCCCTTTGCATGATCTTCACCCAGGCTGCAATACAGCCTGGTTGGAGAACAAGGCCAGGTTCCCACTGCCTGAGCGCTGAACCATGGTGCTCAGACCAATGCAGCGTTGTGACTGGCTATGGGGAGCCTGGTGCTTCCAGTTCTGGCCGGAAGAGACGAAGGAAGGATGACGGAGGAGAGACGCAGCAATCAGGTACATTTTGTTTTGTTTTTTTACACCCCCTCACCCCTACCCTTCCCCTGCCTTTCTTTCTTTTACTGCCCCCTCATTCCCCACCCCGCCCTCCGCTCACGTTCAGTGCCGCACATCACTCCTGCTCTGGGAGATATTGGAGCCTTGGCACTATGGTTGAGAAGAGGTACCCTAATCCTGAGGAGATGTTCCCTGGTACCAAGGATATAGGTTTGGATGCCAGTGGAAAGAACTTGGAGTATCTGCCTACTAGGTTTTAGATAGAGCTCAATGGCAAGGCGGTCGTTGTTGATGTTGGACTAGGGGAGAAGCAAGGTGCTGGATGTCTCATGGGCAATAATTTGATGGTCCCTGGCTTGGTGCTAGGACCAGAAGCCTCTATGGATGGGAACAAGGCAGCTGTGTTGACCAGAGCACAGGCTGCACATCAGCCTCAGAGTGAGACAGGGATCACTCCTGATTTGCAGGGACCAGAACAAGGTAGTTTGCAGTAAAGGGCAGACACTGGAAAGGCAGTGGCCGTGGAGCTCATTGCTTCTGCTCCAAAAGGTATCACTAATGCCCAAGTGTCCTGCAATGGCAATTCATGAGCCAGTGACAACAGGGAATTTCTGTGAACTAATGGAACCACTAGCCTCTTGCTAGTTCCTGTCTCAGGATTTATTGGCTCACTGTAAAGTAGCCATCCTATCAGACAACATAATGTTTCCCAACCACTCCTTTGGCTGTTCCTGGACTTACATGCAAAGTCCCACAAGCTTAGGGCAGTCTTCCTGTGCCTAGTGGACATTTTCCCTGGTAGGTCCTACAGCAGCTAACAACCTCTGCAGCTCTGGAAGTGACCCAGACTCCTGCACCTGGTCCACTTCAGGAGCCTCATTCAGGAGCTCATTTAGGGAGCACTAGGTATGACTAGAGGTAGAGGAATCCCCCCAGACAGATCTGTGGATTGCTGCTTTCCTGTGATCTGGGAGGGACACACACTGGGGGAAAGAGCCAGGCTCTCCAGCAAACTTCGAAGGGGGTTTTTTGATTCAGAGAGAGGTCACTGGAAATTGGCCCGGGCACGTCTCAGGAAGGAGATGGAGATGAGAAGAGAATCATAAAGAGTACAGTTGGGGCCATGGAGTAACATTCTGACCTTTGAAATACACATATCAGTGTAGCTGACGTCCAGGTGTGAACCTCCAGTGACTTCCATGACCTGTGTTGAGGGCTATCAGATTTTGAGTCACTCCTGCTGTGACATACTGCTTTCTGGTGGAAGAGCAGGATATAGGAGAGGGCACTTCAAACAGAAGTAGATCCCCATCACAAGTTTCAAAGACTCGGACCTTGAATCACATCTAGTGTCTGGAAATGGACTATAAGAAGGCCCCCAAAATTGTCAACTGTCAAGCAGACAGACAGGCTGTGTGAGGGGGAATCACCCAGGGACATCCAAGACCACCTGCCCCTGGAGCACCAGTGTGTGCCTGCTTGCCAAGACAAGTGATCCCTGTGAGGAAGAAGAGAACGGTAGAGGGAGAAAGGTTCTGTGGTGGAACCTGGCATGTGTATCCCTCTAACGAGGTGTGAGGAGATGGCTGCTGCACCAATTGGATTGTTGCCCATGTGCAGGTTTAAGTCTTCAATCCCTTATGGCAGAGAGGGCTGTTGTAAAGTTAGCTGCTGAGGGGGCTGCCATGAAGTTTGCAATGCCAACTGGGCAGTCACTCATGTGCGGTGTGTAAGTCAGTGATCCCTTATGCCAGAGGGGGCCACCATGAAGAGGAACTTTCTGCTATGTCAATTGAGACATTTCCAGAGAGAGGAACAGACTTTGTGATCCTTTATGCAAGAGGGGGCACTGGAGGAAGACAAGGATCGTAGTCTGGTGGACACCATCATTGTGAGGAGAGGCCATTGTGATGACCCATTAGGGCCTGAGCCCTGACTGAGGATCAGAAACAGTAATTTCAGCCCCTCTCCCTTAGGGAAGACAAAAAAAAGCTTACTGTTGCATCAGAGGTGCACCAAAGACACCCAGCAGTGGCCCCTGAAGAGCTGTGTGTGTGATTCTCACCCGAGGCATCCGCTGCAGCTTCAGTACCCATGAGAGAGATGCTCTCGGAGACGCCAGTCAGGCAATCCTTGCTGGTGTCAGAAAGCTCTGGGGGAACTTGTCTGCCAGATAGTGATTTTGTGCTAAAACAACTTGACTTTTCTAACAGAGTTGAAGTTGGACTCCTGAGCCTCAGACTGCTAGTGGGGCCTAACCTGAATGTTGTCTATAGTGAATGGGGAATAACCACTTCCAATAGTGGAAGGTAAGTGAGACTCAGGGACTGCCATTAAACACTAGAGCTGTGACTTCAGAGGGCTGCATGAATTGTTAGTGTATGCCATGTTTTACTTTGTGGTCATACATAAATACTCCTTTTATCATAAAAGAAAGTATTTGACTGGACCATCATTTATTGCTGTTATCGAATGTATTTAGGGTTGTGAGCCAGTGTTCACTCCCTTAAGTCTACCTCCACTCTAAGAAGCCTTGAACTGCTTGACCTGTGCTGCTTCTTGCAGTGGTTTGTTCAATCAACAAGTAGAGCATTTGTTGGGCAGGAAAACACCTTTGGGTTTTCCTGATTGGCAGTGTCAACAGGCCAATTTGTGGTGATCAGGGCACTCTCAGGGTGGGTGAGCACAGGACCATGATGTCGGGTCTATGGTCAGATAGCAGGGGAATGGATTTGGCAAACATCACAGGGAAGCGAATGGTGATGTCAGTGGGTGCATGAGGAGTACAACAGCTTTGGGGTGTGAAGGGGCAGAAGGATATATGGAGAGAAAAGTATGAGTTTACAAGGGGTGTTTAGGTTTATGAAGTCTAATTGTATTTGTGAAGTTTACATTAGGTTTGTAAGGCATTTGGCCGAGGTAATGTTATGTTTAGTTTCCAGGCCTGTTTTTATCAAAGCAGCCTTTTACCCCTAAAAAGGTGTGGAGTGTTTTACTGATGCAGCGTCTTTCCCAATGGGGACCCGGGGGGGCAGTAACCTGGTATCCCCTCTGGTATTTCAGATGAGTGGTGCTGTCCCTGGCACTATACACCCTCATTGACAATGCTGACTGATTACTTGACCCAGTTGCTCAGGAGCCATAGTAGGTTGTAACATAGGACATCAGGAGTAAAAGGCCTCAACCCCATAGGTTGGGCTTAGTACCTCCTGCTTGCCCTGTGTCCCTCTGAAAGGGTTTCTGACATGTGAAAAATTCTCACTCAACTGAAATTGCTGAAATCATTAACAGTTATGTCAAGGGCGAGCAGCTGACCTACTCTGGCTCCTGTAGTACTTTGAGTCTTAAAACCTTGATAGCTCCAAGGGGGAAGAAACCCTGAACCACAGCAAGCCATGTTTCTATGTATGGGAGGGCCCCAACAGCTTTTCCTGCAAGAGGTCTGGTTCACATGAGCCCATTATGAAGACGTTGTGGAGGTTCTTAGAACTGTTTTCCTTTCTTTCTCTTCTTTGTTCCCTTTACTGCCTTTCTCTCTCTCTTGTTCTGGGTCAAAGTCTGATGAAGGAAAATAAGTGCTGGTCCCCCAAAAAGGGGAAGGGCGCCTGGCACCGGCAACCAGCTGGACAAATTAAGCTTTGCATATATTACAGGATGAAGTTAACTCCTACAAACAGAGGCAGTGAAACACTGTAAGCTTTGCAAAATACATATTTGTTTGCAGTTATGTCGTGCTGCTTTTGAGTTGTTTTCGAGTCCTTGACTGATGTGCTTTTAGAATGTATAATGTATGCTGCAGATCTCTTAGTTCTGGAAAAGCAGATGTTCAACGAGCTGCATGCCTATGGCTATGGCACCTAATTAATGTGTTCCTCACACACGAAAACAACTTTTTAAAGTGTTTTATTGTAACAAAAACGAATAACACCAGACTTCTACCAAATGGAAATTGGCATGAGATTAACTGTTTTAATAAATTCTGTGATTTCTTTGGAACAAGCTGACATCAGAGCAAAGAGGATAGTAATTCGGTTATTAGAATAACAACGCGATCACTTTATTACTGTTATGTTTATTGTCTCTCATAAATGTGCCATTTGTTTCTTCTATTCTGCAGAAAAAAACTCAGCATTGCAGTGTTTTACTTTTTAATTGATATGTGCGCCAGCACAATACATTAAATTGTGAACGTTTCCCTGGTTCAGCAACAATGTTGAGAAGATACGTTGTTGTGCACAAAAATGGCATGAGAGAAACAGTTGGTATTGGCTGTCGCCATATTCAGGCAATATGATGCATCAATAAAAAACACCCCCACCTTTTTAGGGGTAAAATAATACTTTCATAGTACAGGTTTGAAAATTGAACATATCATCACCTAGGCAAAGTGCCTTACAAAACGAATGTAAACCCTACTAATTCAATATGACTTCCTAAACCCAAACCACCCCTTGTAAAATCTTATTTTCCCCTCTATATATCCTTCTACCCCGTCACACACCAACGCTGTCATACTTCTCATGCACCCACTGACATCACCATTCACTCCCCTGTCACCTTCTCCCAATCCATCCCCCTGCACTTTGACCGTAACCCCGCCCTCAGTGTACTGTACTAACCTACCTTGAGAGTCCCCTCGTCACCACAAGTTTTCCTGTTGACACTGCCTTATGCTGAAACCAGACCTGCCTTCCACCATTAAAAACCATTACACTGGTCAGCAGAATAAAAAAAACATGACAACAAAGCCCCTATTACCCGAAAAGGCTAATAATCATGTAACTAAACTTGGGTCCAACGTAACTAAAAAATAATACAGAAAATAAAAACCAGGAGGGGGGAAAAGGGAGATAAAAAAACAGGGATGATGGGTGTCTCTGTCCACATATAATTGAAACCGATAAAGAACAATAACTGGGATGGGAGGGATGATGCAGCCTGACTAGCCTGCCCCTGGTTGTGACGATGGCCAAAGAGGCCGTCCCACAATCTATGCCCATCTAAAATCCTTTCCTTGCCCCACGCACCCTCAGGACACCAATAGGGATGTGTAGTGCCAGGGACAGCGCCACTTGCCTGAAATACCGAGTGGATACCAGATTCCTGGCTACCCCGGGCCCCCTTCAGACAAGATGCTGATTCAATATAACATCCCACACCTTTTTAGGGGTAAAGGCTACTTTAATAGAATAGGTCTGGAAACTAAACTTAACATTACCTTGGCACTTGACAAGGTGCCTTACAAAACTGATATAATACTCATGAATACAATATGACATCCTAAATCTGAAACACCCTTTGTAAAATCTTACTTACCTCTCCATATATCCTCCAACGCTTCACACCCCAAAACTTTCACATTCCTCATGCACCCACTGACACCACCATTCACTCTCCTGTCACCTTTGCCAGATCCATCCCCCTGTTGCCTGACCATAGCTCCACCCTCATTGTACTGTGTCCACCCACTCCAAGAGCTCCCCATCACCACAAATTGTCCTTTTGACACCACCAACCAGGAAAACCTAAAGGTGTTTTCCTGCCCAAATTGTCGATTGAACAAGCCAATTAACACATAATCAACCTCACAACATTTTGCCCAACAATCGAGCTAGAAATAAATGCAACTCCATCAAATAGTATTCAGTGCCCATGAAAGATAAATAAACTCCATCCTGTTGGAAAAAAGACACATCTTCCTGCACATCTCTTCGTGCCTCAGCACTGAAATCCCCATCAAACTACAAGAACCCTGCACCTTTACCTTCCTTCTTTTTTCTCAATTGTACATTCTTACTTCTCTCCAATCTCTCCTCTAAATTAATTTGGTCCCAAAAATAATGGTGCTTTACCAACTCTCCCTAATACAAGCAGGATCCATCTTCATGACTTTCAATAACCTAATGCCAGACGTTTGAACTAAATCATTTTCACCCAGATGTAAGACTAATAAGTCTGGGCAAGCCATACCTCACAGGTGCTTTGACAGTGAACTGAGCAGCTCACCCCAGCGCATTCTGCTCTTTCCACACTATGAAATCATCACCGTAGCTCCATAAAGTCCTAACTGCCTTCCATATCTCCTTTCCTATGCTTGCTTGGCAGCCCAGTGAACAAATTAGTGCCCTACGTAGCTGTAAGATTACTGAGCGGACCCTTTACACAACCTAAGAAAAAGAAAACAATAATTAACAAGAAGAGAACACATGCATAAACCTAAAATCTAATTTATACATTCTAACATACAGCTTGTAGCATGCAGATCTCCACCTACCCTTCAATTTTATGTAATCTTCTGACAAAACCAATCTTCATGCTTCTATTGCAGCCCCAATACGAAAAGAATGAGTCCCAAAGTAGTCCGCGGAAAAGCCAGTTCAACCAACGCTAATCTTAAAACTTTCAAAACTTGAAAAGCAGTTAAAGCTGACCCATCTGCCTGAAGACAAATGTGACCTGTCAATTTACCTGCTAACTGCAAAAATGCAAACCACTTATGAACAGGACAATGGGCAATATTCATTGCTTTTGATTACTTTATCTCCTGTTTCCTTTCAAACTGATCAGTCTTACTGTTTGCCAACCAACTCCTTACTGCCACTGAAGAAGCTATTACATGCTGTCACAATAATCCACCATGTCCCGTCAATCCCAACAATTCAGAAATCCTGAGGGCACCGGGGAATAGCCAAACCATACATAGTGAAAACAAAGCTACCTCCCATTCTGAGAAACAGATATATGGCAACTTAACTATGGTACTGATTTAGATCTTGGCTGGACTCCCGTCGTTCCTCCGGTGCGGTGTTTACAAGTGTTTCTTGTTCATTTTTCTTTTGTTCTATTTTTTTTCGCGTGGGTTACAAAATGTATTTAAGTTTATTATTTGATAATGGCAGGGAGGATAAATCCCTGTTTTACTGAGGGAGAATTGTCAGTCATGGTGGTTTAAATTATTAGAGTAGAGCCACAATTCTTTAGAGCCCAAGTACAAAATACAACTATAGCTCAGAAAAGGCAAATGTGGACTAGAATAGGTTACAGAGGAAATGCTGTAGAAAGCAACCTGCACACAAAGGAGGACATTAGGAAGAGGTGGAATGACCTGCGGGGTGAGTGCATTCCCTGGCCACCATATGTCACCTGAAGGCCCACAGAACTGGTGATGGTTCTCCCAGCCCCCTTACAGTTATATCCCTGGGAGGAGAAGGTCTTGCAGATCCTACATCCTGAAGGCTTAACAGGAATTCCTGGTGGAGTGGAGACTGGTAAGTTATACTTTTGAATGTGTTACTAAACCTAAATGTCATTTTTGCTTTTCATTTAGCTGTTGCTAATGTGTTCTGCACCTTTTTTAAACATATAAACCTATATATAATTTTTTTTGGGGGGGTTGTGGAAATTTGTAGCATTAGTGTTGTTTCTCTCATTTTACTAATTGTTAATATGATTTGTCAATATGTGTGTTTTTCCTCATGTTTTTCTTTTTTGTTATTTGTTTGTTTGTGTGCTTGAATATATTTTCTTGTATTTCAGAATACAGGTTTCCATCTCCATTAAATTTCACATGATGTTATGTGCTTGTAAGTGATTTTTCACCTAATTACATATTTCAAATATGTGTTTTATATTGTAAATATCTGTTTATTTTCACTGCACATTGTTAGTAGGTATGTTTAACTTACAATTTTGCAAGTGTTGCTAATGTTTAATTGAAAAGACCACAACTACCATAATGCCTTTTTATGTTTTGTAAAAATAATATTGCAATGCTATTTTGGTCATTCTCTCTTTTCTTTCATATTTTCACATATGTTAAAGTGTTAAGTATTTATCTATCTCTATTTCATGCTATGTTTTGAAATGTTTTTTTGTTTAATTTTGTATGTTGTCATTTTCTTGTTATTTTATTGAATTGATGTTATGTGTTTCACAAATCAAAGTTTATTGACCTGAACGATTTAATATTTGTTATTTTGTATGCTGAATATAAGTTGTTTTTTAATATGATGACTAATGCTATTTAGCCTTCTAACTGGCCCATGCATCAAGCAAAATACCACTCGCTAAATTAGCGATTCGTTAAAATAGGCCGTTAGCGAGCGCAAAACCCGCAAGTGCAATGCATCAACCCCAATAGCGAAAAAACTACCCATTCGCAAAAAATGCCCCGCTAATTTACCGATTCGCACATTTGCGAATCGCAAATAGCGAATACATCAATTGCGCACGCAAATAGCGAGTCGCAATTAAAGAATCGCAAAGGTATGCATCAAAAATCGCTATTAACGAATATCCCCAAATTCGCTATTTAGCATGAGCAGAATAAGGGGAATCTCAAACAGGAGGTAAATCTGATGAAACAGACTAAAAAAATAAATAAAATTTCAAACACAGGTGTAAACTATCTGAAACCCTTCAAAATGGCACTGGAGACCCCGTAAGGTTTCCAAAATGGCAGCCCTCTACGTGCTTGCAAGGAGGATGAGACTTAATGCAGCAGCACAGCGCAGGAGGAGGATCCAGGAGAGGGTATTCAGAGTGCGCATTACATTGCTTGGCCAAAATGAGGAGGAAGTACATGACAAGTATCGTCTGGATCGTGCCATGATAATGCGCCTAATTGCTGACCTGGAACCACTACTGCAGCACCAGACCCGTAGGACAAATGCCATTCCTGCGCACGTCCAAGTCCTATGCAGCCTTCACCTACTGGCGTCCGGTAGTTTTCAGGGGTCGTAGCGGTGGCCGGAGGCGTCTCACAAAGCGCACTTTCACGCTTCTTCCGTCGATTCATTGATGCCATGCTGACAATGATCCATACCCACATCACCTTCCCCACAACCCCACAGCAGTTGAACCAGACCAAACTGGAGTTCTACCAGTTGGCACAATTCCCCTATGTCATAGGATGCATTGACTGCACACATGTCCCCATCTGTCCCCCCTCAGCCAACGAGTACATCTTCCGCAACCGGAAGTCCTATCACTCTATCAACGTACAGGTCGTGTGCAATGCCAAGCACATAATTACGGACATAGTGGCACAATTTCCGGGGAGCACACACGACTCATATATATTCCGGCACAGTGGCATCCACAGGCGTCTGCTCAACGGTGAATTTGGAGAGGGACACCTACTCGGTACATACATATTCCTATTTTTTACTTCATGATCCCATATGTAATTGCATTACTGCGGCTAATCCTTTGCTTCCCACCCTGTAGGTGACAGCGTATACGCCTTGCGGGAGTATATCCTGACACCCCACCTCAACCCAGCAACACCACAGGAACGGCGCTACAACGCGGCACATATCAGCACCAGAAATGTGATTGAGAGAGCGTTTGGGATCCTGAAGAGTCGCTTCCGGATCCTACATAAGACTGGTGGTGCATTGCAATATGACCCCGAGACCTGCTGCAGGATTGTAGCAGTATGTGCCATGCTGCACAACATTGCAACCCGAAGGGGATCCCCATTGTGATGGACGGAAATGCCAACGGCCGGGATAACCAACCACCCGCACAACACCGACAGTCACATGTGCCAAACACAGCTGAGGGTCAGAGGAGGCGGACATACATCACACAACATCACTTCTGAGCCTGGTAAGAATGAGCCATCACAAAATGTCTTTGGATGCTAATGTTTTATTCACATAGGCACAGGTCAAAGTAAATATTCATGTTTCTGAAACATAACAGTGATTGCATAGGTTGATGAAATGAAAAGTAATCGTTAACAGCACGGGAGTGCAATCCCAATATCTAAGTGGAACATGGGTACCCCACCATGGACAAAGAGGCAGGAATGCATGTCTAGCGCCTCTTGCCACGTACCCCCAGCCTCCTGTCGCCTGGCTCCTCGACATCACCCTGATGTGTGCCTGTGGCTGTTGAGCTGCGCGAACTGCGCCTCCTGCTAGTGGGCTCCGGCACGGATACGCTACTCATGCTCGATGCCTCCTCACTACCCTCCTCCCCTCCAAGTTGCTAGCACTCACTGTCCCAGTCTGTAGTTGTTCCACAGCAGTGGTCACTTGGCCTAAGGCCTTAGCAACATCCCCGCAGAAATGTCCTAGGTCAATCTGCAGTGACACGGAGCGGCGTGACAAGACAGCAGTGCTGTTGCAGAGCTTGGTGATGGCCCTAGTATTCGCAGTGAGACGAAGCAAGCCCTGCCGATGCCTCCTGCGCTTAGTGCGTTGTCCTGCTATGACAGCGCGGGTGAGCTCCTGTAGGCTCTTGTTCATTTCCTGATTCCCCTCTGCAACAACTGTGGTTAGGTGACGCAGACAGTCTGACATTGTGCACATGTTTTTGGCAAGCTTGGAGATATGCAGGTTCATTGTGCCCATATGTCTCCCCTGCAGGCGCTGAACACGTAGCATCTGCGACTCAACCCCAGCATAGACATTCGGAGCCTCTCCTGATTCTGTCGCAATACTGCTCCTGGACCTGCGCAGTTGTCTGACTCGTCCACGTGCTGGTGTTGGAGCTGCTGAAGGGAGACGTGTCTGGCAAGGGACTGTTGGGGGTGCTGGGGTCGGCTCAGTTTCCATTTCCTGCAGTGCGGGTACATGTGGCCTGCGTTTTGGTGGTGGTGGTGGTGGTGGGGATTGAGGGTCCAGCGGGGTCTCTCCATCCGTCTCTGCTGGTGTCTCTGAAATCATGAGGCGCTCACTGTCATCTGAGTCCACCGGAGATGCATCTGTGTGTGAAACAGTGCATTGTTATTTTAGTTTGTTCCTCTATCTGTTTATCATTTTGCCTATTTTACACATTATAAATCACAGATTTGAACAAACTGTCGGACATGTACTGCTGGTGTCTATTCTTGCGCATTGGTGATTATCCATGCACACTTGGCTGACATGACTACAACTCCCATGATGCTGTTCGTATGTGAGGGTATATGTGTAATGGACTTCTTCCAGCACACTGTGATTTGCCTGGGGGGATGTGCATGTGTATACAATTCGCAGCGTATTTGCGCAGGCATGCTTCTTACCTTGTTGTGTGGTTGCTGGGCCGGAAGTGTCCATTTGGGTGACTCCCACGACTGCCTCAGGCTCAATCGTCCCCTCAACGAGGTCCTCCAGGGCTGTGTTGGCGGGTACTTTTGATGGTCCCCTCCTGTGCCAGCTGCTTCCTTCACCCTTTCTGCCATGCGCTCCTTGGCACGTTTTTGAGGTCGTACCACCTTTTCTTTAGGTCGTCAATGCTGCGGTGTGTGACTCCCACAGCATTTACCTTCTCCTTAATGCGCAGCCATATTTTGCGCTTCTTAGCCTCTGGCACCTTCAGGGACAACTTTCCAAACAGTTTGTCATGGCTGCTGCTCACCCCCTCTATCAGGTGTTCCAGTTCCCTCTCTGAGAACTTTCTCTTCCTCTTCCTGGGCGTGGCAGTTTTCTTTGCAGCATTGTTGTCCATCCTGGCTAGGTGTGGTGTAGCTGGATTGTGAGGGTGAAGTCTCTCAGCTCAGCTTCAGTCCTCTGCCTCCTCCACTGAGCTCCTCAGGGCACTGAATGATGCATGGCCTGGATGACTTCCTGGTTGTGATGTCATCAGCCTGCTCCTGCTGCGACCCGTTTTTGCGAATCGCTAATACCGATTTCGCTATTACCGAAATCGGTAATAGCGAATTCGGTATTAGCGATTTTCTTACTTTGCGAATCGCAATCGTATAATCGGGTTTATTTAGCGATTTCTAGCGAATCGCTAATTATTACCGAATATGTACATGCATCCCAAATAGCGATTTCTTATTAGCGAATCCTTATTTTTCGCTAATAAGGAATCGCTTACCGAATTTTGATGCATGTGCCCCTAAGTTGTATAATTTGCGGAATTTTACCCTGCTAGGCCTTGGGATGGTTTATTTAACATTTCTCCTCTCTACTGTGTTGTGTTGAATGTTTGGTATATTTTATATATACTAGCTAATTCTTTTTTTTTCATTTCAGGACATATTTTTACATGCTGTTTGGAAGTAGTTGTGTGTGTAATTTAAACTGTTTCTGTAATTTATTATAATATTACTTAAATGATTAATATTTATATTAATTTTCTTTTTCCTTTTATGTTGCTTCACGTTTCTGCTTTAGACTCATATGATGTATAATCCAGACTTTTAAAATGTATTTATTTTTTAATGTATTATTGGTCCAACACTCAGAGTATGTAGACAAACATCTATCACTGCTATTAATGATAACTCCACTCTAGATCATGAACAAGCCCTCCTCAGTGAGGAATCCACTCCTGCACATCCGGACAATGAGGAGCAGGCTGGTCCTGCACAACTGGATAATGAGGAGCAGGCTGGTCTATCTGGTCTGCCTGGGCAGACAGCTCCAGTGACTCTCACTTGGCCCACAGCTATACCTCCCACCCCAGCTGTTACCACACCTCAGCCTCTGGATACCTCCATTTCCTGTGTCTAAAGGAACATCACAAGAATATTGTACCCCCCCCCAGTCCTGGCTGCTGTTGATCCAAAACCACCATCACCTTCAGCTCAACCAGGACCCAGTGGGATGGGGTACACTGAGTCACGGGCACAGGGTACCGGGGATAGGGTTTGTGGGAGGGAATCTGTGGGCCAGCAAAGTGAGGCCACTGGGTTCATTATTGTATTGTATTGTATTGTAATTGCATTTGTATAGCGCTTACTACCCCTGACGAGGGTCGAAGCGCTTTTCGGCAGTAGCACGCTACTCCGGGACCCATAGAGGATTAGTGTTGAATTAGTATAGTGAAACATGCAAGTAAATTTTAAGTGGTGGATATGTTAGTCAGTTATTTGTATTCGGAAGGATAGCAGAAGGATAGAAGAGGAAAGAAGGTTTGTATTTTTATAGCGCTTCTAACCCCTGATGGGGTGTTGAATCGCTTTTTTTGGCCATAAAGGATTAGTGGTGAATTAGTATGGTGAAATATGAAAGTAATTTTAGTGGTGGATATTAGTCAGTTATTTGGAGTGAGAAGGATAGCGGAGGGATAGAAGGGAAAGAAAGGTTTGCATTCATAT
Organism: Calotriton arnoldi; assembly: GCA_963921515.1. Classification (NCBI taxonomy): domain Eukaryota; kingdom Metazoa; phylum Chordata; class Amphibia; order Caudata; family Salamandridae; genus Calotriton; species Calotriton arnoldi. Next base: position 308,773 of record CAWUFW010009613.1, on the reverse strand, counting down.
AGCGCCTGTTACCCCTGATGGGGTGTTGAAGCGCTTTTCTGGCGAGTAGCAGGCTACTCCGGAGCCCATAAAGGATTAGTGTTGAAAATTATGTAGTATCCTCAGGTCATGTCATTCTGTTCCCTGTACCTAGCTGCTCAGCCAGTGTGAGTGTTCCACATAGAATGTTAGTGTGAGTGGAATGCTTGGGTGCCTGTGTGTGTGTGAGACAGTTGGGAAGATGGGCTGAGCAGCGAGGAGGCTGCTCCTGGTGGGGCCTGTTCCAGCTTACAGCAACTACTTAATAAACTACATCAACTACAACTCGGCTACGTCTACTTTGTATGCTGTACACGTGGGGCCAGCACACTACATATTTATGGCGACGATTTGGAGACTTATCCACGTTTTACAAGGCACCTCAAGGAGTCTCAAAGATGACAAGCCATGGATGTCTTCATGTTGGAAGGAAACAACAGATACTAGAAGCAAAGAGAGCAATTGGTACAAGTAGTGGTTCTCAAATGAACAGAGTCTGCGCAAGTACATTTCCTGGAGGAAATGTTACATAAGAGACAATTGAGGAAGTGTGGAGTTAAAGAAAAAAGACCTACATGAAAAAAATGATTTGGAGTAACAAGAATCAAGTGAGTACTGGAGTATCACGCCACGCAGCCCCACCAGTGTCCCTCACACCGGACAGCCCCAGCCAAGCGTGCTCTGCTCACAAATATTTCATCTTTTGGTCTTTAAAGTATGATGTGTCGTGTCCTACACCTAGTGCAGCACATTACAATTTGACTTTAAGTTACCGTGTTGGGAGTTTATCGAGAAATCTCTGCAGGCACAACACAAGTATTCACTCCCTGTGCTGTGAAATGTGTGACTACACAACTGAACATTACCGTGTTGGGAGTTTAGGGAAAAATGTCTGCAGGCACAATGCAAGTTTTCACTCCCTGTGCTGTGAAATGTGTGCCTACACAACTGAATTTATTGTAAACATGATTTCTACCAAGTCTGGATTGCTGTCTTGCAGAGTATTCTCTGATGCCATCTTTTATGACCCTCGTTGGAAGTTCTAACGTTATATTGGCAGAGGAGCAAGATTTTTGGTAAGATAATTTTGTTTTCATTTTTTCTTTAAAAACAACAACATTTTAGGCCTTCACTGATTTATTGGCAGTTAAACCGTGGTATCCGGTTTAAAAACTGAGGCGCGAGTCGCGTGCTTCATACCTTGTGTCATCCTGCAGTCACACGGAGACTGTTCCTTTTCGTTGCCATGCTCCCCAGCATGCTGCTTTTAGACGCTTTGCAGTGTGGGCGTGCCGGGAGCCACTCGGCGTGCGTTACTGGTGTGTGCCGCCATCTTGGGTTTACCGGCGTATATTCCTCAAACTCCTTTTCTCCCGGAGTACTCGTTGTTATGCCATCTGTTTGGCTAATTTTGAAACGCTTTTCAATTTAAGCGCAACGTTTCTTTCACACCAAAAATTCTTTGGGGATGTTTTCTTTCCAGTTTGGATGGTGAGCGTCATGGCATATGGAGGTCAACGTCACTTTGTGCATCAACAGAGGTTTTTTTTCACCACCTATTGGAATCGCTGGAGGAGGTGGTAGACGCTGGCAGAATTCCTTTATATTTGAATCGAGACTGCAGGTATTTACCGGGTGTTAGTCTCCAGCAATTATCTACGTTTGGATGGCGTGACAGTCGATGTCTCTGTGACTGTTTTTAATTGTCCTTTTCCGAATGGTTCGAGGAGGATTCTGCAGTATGAAATGATTTTCTGGTGACCTTTTCAAGTACTTTCTGGGTTTTACTGCGTCAATTGAGGTTGTTTAAAGGCACACATTATCATTTTTGAGCATCATTACTATGTTTTCTTCGCTCACAGGTGGACATGTTTTTGATGACCATGCAGTTTTTCACTTTTGCTATTGTGTTTTACATACCAAATGTACCATTGTGTATTGTGAGGTACACAAGTTGGGAGTGTACCCACTGCTCGGGTGAGGGGGTCGCTCACTGGTGTAATGTTCATCACAGTTTTAAATGACATTTTGTTATTGCATGTCTTTTGTTCTTTTCCCTTACAGGAGGGTTGGTTTTGGGTACACTGTTCTTTGCTACATTTTACATTTATGCACCTCTACACAGGGGTGGGTTTATGGGTCATTCTTATCAGAAGTTGTTGATGATTGGGTTTTGTTTCCCTTTCATTTTAGTTTGGGGCAGGACATTGGGTATTTAGTCCCTTATGGGAGTGGGTCTTAGTCCCATGTCTCAGGTTCACGCATTTTCTTATGTTTTATCCATGTCTGTGGGATGGGAGTGGGTTCAAGTCCCATTTCTCTTATTTACGGATTTGTTACTTTAGGTATGGGTTTTAGTCCCATTACCTTGTGTGCGTGTGCCACACTGTACCGCATTTGGTTATTTAATGATGCTGTACATGTCCTTTGGTTTTAGTCCCATGTGACACTACTAGTTACGCTCCTTGTTTTTGAGCTTATGTCATTCCTTAGAGTGGGTTTGATGTACATCCTTTCTTCTGGATGTCTGTGTTTGGGTGTTAGTCCCAGTTACACGTTTGAACGTCATGTCGTATGTTTGTGTATAAGTCGCCCTGCGCTTCACTCTGTGCTTTTGCGTCGTTCTGTTGTGTCGACGTATTGTGTGCGTTAGTCACACTGTGCTGTTTTCTTGCTTGCACAAAGTTCTTGGGTGTTAGTCCCATGTAACGTTATATGTACAATTGGGTGTCAGTCCCAATCATTGTTTTTTCACTGGGGTTCTAGTCCCACAGTGTCCCTCACATGAGGGGTGGCGTATGGTGTTTTCGCCACAGTCTCCTCACATGAGGTGTACTTCCTTGGGTGTTGTTCCACCCATTGTATTCTAGTCTGGGTTAAGTTTACCCTTTTCTTCTGTCTTGTGTGTTTTGCTCACTTGTGTATGTGAGCTCTTATTACGCTACTTATTGTTTTTCAATTACTATGAAAGGAAGAGGATGGGTAAAGTGCAGGTGCATTTCTATTTCTCCATTCTTCTTTCTTTCTTCGTGCTTCCGTTTTCCCTCTCGTGATGTCATTCTTTGCATCCCTGGGTTAATGGATGGTTTACTTCATGTGTACATTATTGTGTATAGTTGTTTTCATTGTATAGTTGTTTTCATTTTTGTTTGGATCTTTTTATTGTTCAGTATAAAAGGGATAGGATATGTAGTATCCTCAGGTCATGTCATTCTGTTCCCTGTACCTAGCTGCTCAGCCAGTGTGAGTGTTCCACGTAGAATGTTAGTGTGAGTGGAATGCTTGGGTGCCTGTGTGTGTGTGAGACAGTTGGGAAGATGGGCTGAGCAGCTAGGAGGCTGCTCCTGGTGGGGCCTGTTCCAGCTTACAGCAACTACTTAATAAACTACATCAACTACAACTCGGCTACGTCTACTTTGTATGCTGTACACGTGGGGCCAGCACACTACAAATTAGTATAGTGAAATATGAAGTAATTTGAGTGGTGGATATGTTAGTCAGTTATTTGGATTGAGAAGGGTTAGGGAGGGGTAAAAAAAGGAAAAACGGTTTGCATTTATATAGCGCTTGTAACCCTGATGAGGTGTTGAAACGCTTTGTTGGCGAGTAGCACGCTACTCTGGAACCCATAAAGGATTAGTGGTGAATTAGCATAGTGGAATATGGAATTAGAGAAGTGAACATGCTAGTCTGTTATTTTGATTGAAAAGGATAGTGGAGGGATAGAGTGAAGGATTTCTTTTTTTAGGTCATAGCAATAGGAGGAGGCTTTTGGATGAGTAAAAAGGGTTTTTGGAGGTAAAGAGTCAGAGGGAAGAGTTTAGAAAGGTTTGTTTTGGGGATCGGTACAGTAAAGGAGGTGTCAGAAGATGCAAGGAGGGGTAGAGTAGGAGAGAGTCAAGAAAGGGGTATTTTGGGGAACATAGTAGTGGTATGGCGTTTGGGATAAATGAGAGTGTTGGTGTAGAGGATATAATGATAGATGTATAGGGTGAGATAGGGTAGTGAATTGGAAAGAGTAGTAGAAAGAAGTTTGAGATGAGTCAGAAAGTTGGGCTAGAAGATATATTGAGGGAAGTATAGGCTGAGAAATAGGGTAGTGCATTGGAAATGCTAAATTAGAAGAAAGTGATAAATATATAGATCCATAAGTACATTGAAAGTATATAGATGCATAAAGGAGGAAAGTATATGCAGATTAAAGATATTGATAGAGGTAGCGGATGAGAAATAGGGTAGTGCATTGGATATGCTTTTTCAGGAGAAAAGTAACAGACACACAGATCCAAGTACATGGAGGTACATAGATGCCCAATGGAAGCAAGTACATGTAGACCAAAGAAGAATTTTTTGTTTTTTTGTTTTTGTTTTTATAACAACATAATTATTGTACATGTTTATACAAAGCAATACACGAAGATAGGCACATATCCATAGTGAAAATCGATGCTTATGTACGGAGGGACAAATACATAGGGTGGGTATTGATGAATGGGAAAATGGGCAGCATTCCTGGCCCTGGTCCTGACCAGTTTCGAACAGGCTCAAACAGGCAACTGCCCTTGTCCTCTCTGCCCTTGTCCTCTCTGTCCTTGTCCTCGACGCCCGGGCTGAGATGCCCTAACCCTGGCCTTTTATAGCCCTAGTAATCAGGTGACCCCATCAGCCAATGGGAACCCTAGCCCTAACACTATCCAATCACAACACTATCCCTAAAAATCTAGAACCAATAGGAGACCAGGAGCTTACAACCAATCTTAGCCCTAGTCCAAGCACCCAATCAGTTCAAAAACCCTTATCTCTACGTCCAATAGAGGCCCTAGGCCTACCAGTAGTCCCAACCCTAGTCCAAGCAACTAATGGGACAGGAAGCCCTAGTCCCTACTTCCAATAGAAATCATAACCCTAGCCCTAGTCCCAACCCTACATTGATTGAATCACAGACCGAGAAACCAATCAGAACCCTCAAATACCCAACCAATGAGGACACTAACCCAATCCAATAGAAACATCAGATACAACCACCAATAAGTGTATACATGTACCAACCACTAGCAGACTATATAAGGTCCCAGCAACCTGAGACAAGGTTTGCTGGCCAGGGAGTTGGAAGCTGCTTCTCCTGTTCAGAATCTCCTAGGAGACAGACAGGCTCAATCCACAATTTGGACTTCTGCAGGTAAAGGCCTCACAAACTTGAAATCTAACAATACTGTTTGAATAAAACTTTACAACCTCTCCTGGCCAAAAAACGAAGTGCACAGTCCCTATTAAACACAGTTTAAACAGCTCACAGAAGATGTAGAATATCCCTGTTGCTGGGGGTAGGTGGAGAGGCAGGGGGGGCTAGTTTCACTGGCTTGATAACACAAAATGGTGGCTGGGGGTGCACTGTTTAACATACAGGTCTTAGCACAGAGCAAAGGAGAAATTTGGAGGGAAAACTGAAAAGTCACCAGGAATGAGAGGGAAAAACTACAGATTTTGGACTGCAAATCACACAATTCAACACGTTAAATGGAAGCAATCATGGGCAGGAAAACCACAAGTTTAATACACAAAACAGGTGATAAAATATGCAATCACAGGCAGGTTAAAACTACAATTTTAAACTGTAACAACCACAGGCAAAGACAGTAATCACAGAAAGGGAAAATCGTTTTTTTAAAAACGTTTTGGGGGAAGAGACAGCACTAGTCTGCCTCCTTACCGCTTCCTGGACTCTGCTCACTGCAATCTGGGGCACAGGTAGGCTGCAACTCACAAGATGGAGGAGAATGATTTGGGGTGCACCCAGCAAAGCCTTAAGGGGCCTGGGCAGGTGTGAGGGGAGGGCTCAGAGTTGCCTGGCAGCTGAATAGCCAATCCCCAGTCCTAGGCCTGCTGGCCTGGGGGTGGGGGCTGGGGAGCTGCTTCTCCTGTTCAGAATCTCCTAGGAGACAGACAGGCTCAATCCACACTTTGGACTTCTGCAGGTAAAGGCCTCACAAACTTGAAATCTAACAATACTGTTTGAATAAAACTTTACTCCCTCTCCTGGCCAAAAACGAAGTGCACAGTCCCAATTAAACACAGTTTAAACAGCTCACAGAAGCACCCTCTGATGTAGAATATCCCTGTTGCTGGGGGAGGCAGGGGGGCTGGTTTCACTGGCTTGATAACACAAAATGGTGGCTGGGGGTGCACTGTTTAACATACAGGTCTTAGCACAGAGCAAAGGAGAAATTTGGAGGGAAAACTGAATAGTCACCAGGAATGAGAGGGATAAACTACAGAGTTTGGACTGCAAATCCCACAATTCAACACGTTAAATGGAAGCAATCATGGGCAGGAAAACCACAAGTTTAATACACAAAACAGGTGATAAAATATGCAATCACAGGCAGGTTAAAACTACAATTTTAAACTGTAACAACCACAGGCAAAGACAATAATCACAGAAACGGAAAATCGTTTTTTTTAAAAACTTTTTTGGGGGTGGGGGGGAAGAGACACACTAGTCTGCCTCTTTACCACTTCCTGGACTCTGCTCACTGCAATCTGGGGCACAGGTAGGCTGCAACTCACAAGATGGAGGAGAATGATTTGGGGTGCACCCAGCAAAGCCTTAAGGGGCCTGGGCAGGTGTGAGGGGAGGGCTCAGAGTTGCCTGGCAGCTGAATAGCCAATCCCCAGTCCTAGGCCTGCTGGCCTGGGGGTGGGGGCTGGGGGGCTGCTTCTCCTGTTCAGAATCTCCTAGAGACAGACAGGCTCAATCCACACTTTGGACTTCTGCAGGTAAAGACCTCACAAACTTGAAATCTACCAATACTGTTTGAATAAAACTTTACTCCCTCTCCTGGCCAAAAAACGAAGCGCACAGTCCCTATTAAACACAGTTTAAACAACTCACAGAAGCACCCTCTGATGTAGAATATCCCTGTTGCTGTGGGGGGAGGCAGGGGGGGCTGGTTTCACTGGCTTGATAACACAAAATGGTGGCTGGGGGTGCACTGTTTAACATACAGGTCTTAGCACAGAGCAAAGGAGAAATTTGGAGGGAAAACTGAATAGTCACCAGGAATGAGAGGGAAAAACGACAGAGTTTGGACTGCAAATCCCACAATTCAACACGTTAAATGGAAGCAATCTTGGGCAGGAAAACCACAAGTTTAATACACAAAACAGGTGATAAAATATGCAATCACAGGCAGGTTAAAACTACAATTTTAAACAGTAACAACCACAGGCAAAGACAGTAATCACAGAAAGGGAAAATCGTTTTTTTTTTAAACTTTTTTTTGGGGGGGGGGGGGGAAGAGACAGCACTAGTCTGCCTCCTTACCGCTTCCTGGACTCTGCTCACTGCAATCTGGGGCACAGGTAGGCTGCAACTCACAAGATGGAGGAGAATGATTTGGGGTGCACCCAGCAAAGCCTTAAGGGGCCTGGGCAGGTGTGAGGGGAGGGCTCAGAGTTGCCTGGCAGCTGAATAGCCAATCCCCGGTCCTAGGCCTGCTGGCCTGGGGGTGGGGGCTGGAGAGCTGCTTCTCCTGTTAAGAATCTCCTAGGAGACAGACAGGCTCAATCCACGCTTTGGACTTTTGCAGGTAAAGGCCTCACAAACTTGAAATCTAACAATACTGTTTGAATAAAATTTTACTCCCTCTCCTGGCCAAAAAACGAAGTGCACAGTCCCAATTAAACACAGTTTAAACAGCTCACAGAAGCACCCTCTGATGTAGAATATCCCTGTTGCTGGGGGGGGGAGGCAGGGGGGGCTGGTTTCACTGGCTTGATAACACAAAATGGTGACTGGGGGTGCACTGTTTAACATACAGGTCTTAGCACAGAGCAAAGGAGAAATTTGGAGGGAAATCACTCAGGCCACCATCGACCAAGTCTTGGAATCCCTCAATCAGTCCCAAGACATGATAGGTCAGGTCCTTACAGAGCTCCTCCTTACAGAGCTCCGGGAGATGAAGCAGTTGCAGACGAAGCACAATGTTCAGATGGAAAATCTCAACTCGTATTTGGTATCCATGACTGGGGTGCTGCAGAATTGTTTGACCTATATGTGTAGGGCTTTTCCTAGAACATCTTGCCCTTTTCTATGGTCCAACAACATCTGGGCCTACTACATCTGCCTCATCCACAGAAAAGGAGGCCCTGCCAAAAGAGGAAGCACCTGCACCCACCGCAGTCCCTGCAACTGTGGAACCACCAGTCCCCCTCAGGAGGGGATGTTCATCCGGACCAGCATGAGAGGATGGTAAGACCTCCACCAGCAAGAGATGAAGAACCTAATTTTCTCTAGCGTGTGACTAGCATTCACTCTGTGGACCATAATCTGGACACATTTCCCTTTTGATGCTAGTTGTATTTTGTACATTGGATTTCAAACAATAGTGGGTCTTTAATAGTTTCATTCACCATGATTGACTTTTTTTTAGTTTCATCTTTTTTTTGTTTTTTGTTTTGTTGAATTAAATCAAAAATGACAAATTCAAACACTGGTGTTGAATTTCTTTTCTCATTGTGTTCAATTTTTTGTTTCATCATACATTTCAAAAAGTTGAAATGAAAAAACTAGTTTATTCATAAATAAATTACATGTTTCCTTTGTACTTCGCAACAGCAGCATATAACTGCAAATGTCTCCACTTTGAAATGTCCAAATGAAGATGACATGGTGAAGGAACCTAAAACACATTAAAACAAAAATATTTTTTAAATTAAATTTCAAAATAGATACATTTCAAATGACTAATTTTGAGGACACATTTTCTGAAAACAATCAAAGAAAAACAATGTAAATAAGCACAGTAGTCAATGTGTAGAAACATAGATCAACACATATCTTTGCCATGGATTTCCCTTAACTTGCCCTATCAAAACATTGTCTAACACAGACTGTTATACTCATTAGATTAAAATTTGGTTTAAAATGTAATGCAATAATATGTAAATACATACTTACATTCATGTCAAGAAGTTGTCAAGAACATCTTGACGTAAGTCTATTCCTTCTTCTCCCCTAATATCATCTTCATTTGGTATTTCTACATACTCACCCGGTGGCTCATCATGGTTTCTTTCCTCTACAAAGTACAGAATGTACCATCGCAGGGTTATGCTATATAACATGCAGCATGCCTTGGTGATTTTGCACACCTTATCGGGTGAGTAGAGGAGGGCTCCACCAATCTTATTCAAACATCGAAATCTGGCCTTTAGGCGCGCAAAAGCCGGCTCCACTGGCCTCTGCATTCTTCCATGGACCTCATTGAACCGGACCTCCCTCAAGTTGTTGGATCCCCCATCTGTGCTAACAACTATGGTCAGCTAGGATAAGCCGAGTCTCCTGTATAAAAAAATGAGCCAAAAATGTAATACTATTTTTGATCACTAAACATAAAATTAACTAAATAATATATTGGCAGATTGTACTTACCAACAAGCCTCTTAGGTCCAAGTTGTGACAATTGCAGAGGTATGGTGCTGTTCCGTAGTACAAAGGAATCATGTGTTGATCCTGAAATACGCGCATACAATCTGGTAAGCATACAACTTGCACATTGATTGAATGGAAGTTTTTTCGATTTCAGAGCATAAAAATCTCCCTTCACATTGGCCAAATCCTCAATTTGTGGAGGCTGTATGAAGCTGTTGATGTGTCTCATCATTGAAGAAAGAACTTCTTGTAGCACACCACTGAAAGTTGAGTATGACATTCCACCAAATACTGCAATAGTGTATTGGAATGATCCTGTGGCCACAAAATTGAGTGAGGCAATTATTTTCACTATTGGTGTTATTAATGTGGGATTCTTATACTGAGGCAGAAGATCTGGCTCCAGCTGATGATATAAATCAATAATAGTTTGCCTATTTAATCTGAATTTTTTGATTAGATCTCGCTTTTCCATGATGGCACGGTCTGGAAATGGTCTCATACCTTGAGCCCCTGGTCTTCTCACTCTTCCTGGATCACATATGTCTGAATTTAATATTTTAAGAATTGTTATAAATTGCAAACATATTTTTGAAATAAAGCACACATTTCATTTATTTTTCAAAAATTAGTTTTTACATAATTTTACTCAACATTTACTTGTGATTATTTTTTTAAATTACAGTTTTTGACATGTCAATTTTTTAATGTGCAATTAATACATTTTAAATGTATTATTTACACAATCTTTTTATTTTTTATTTTTATATCTAAAATTCTGTCATTATAAGTATAAACAAAACTGTACAACTATTGCATTTAACCACAGTAACACACTACATAATACATTTTTGGTAAAATAAATAAATAACATTAACATTTTGTATATTGAAAAAACTAGCCACCATTTTGAGTGGTGGTGACCCACTCAACATTCACAAATTTTATAAGGGAAAGTTGTACCAAACACAACAAATGTTTTATTTGTGTCAGGTGTGATGCTTCATCACAATTGTGAAGGATGTTATGTTCCCCCTATTTCAAGAGGCATTGCCTAAAATGTACTTATGATACAGTGGATGTTCCATAATTCACATTTGTGGGTTTGTATTATAGACAAACAATATTAAGCATGTGAGTCAAAATGATTAAAAACAGAGGATTAAATTGATCAAATTTTGATCAAAAACATTTTTAAAAAAATATAAAAAAATACACTTTGATCTATGTTAAAAATTACAATTTTGCAAGATGTGTTAATCATCCACAAATGTGCAGGTAGGCCAGTCGGTTTATTAAAAATTTAATTCTATAGGCACACATTTTTTTTTTTAAAACAGACAGGAATGTGAACACATTAGTGACAGAGTAAAACATACCAAAAAACTTAAATGTTATGTACTTTTTTATGTCTGGATGATAAATCAATAATGAACAAAAGTAGAATACTTAAAGCAATCTTTGCAGATTGAATATTCTGTCACAAAGGAAACAGATATTTTGTCCAACCTATTCCAAGGGCAATATTTTATAATGCACTTGGAATTTGACGAATGGAAATTTTGTCACATAAATGTTGGAGTATCCCTTCTGCAAAACTCAAAATCAGTCACAAAAAATTTCTCTTTTAGAATTATTTGAAGTGCATCAAATTAAAAAAATGTATTTGAATCAATTTGTTTAAAAATTACTGTAATGTTGTACCAATTTTTGACTAAACTGAAAGCCAGAATTATTGTTTAATTTTCATCATGGTAAAACAAACAAAAAATAAACATACAAAGAAACACAAATAAAGACACAAACAATAAACACACTATTGAAACTACAACCACAAGCACAACAACCACCACAACATCACCATACCTACAACCACCACAACCACCATCACACCCACAACCACCACCACACAGACCACAGACCACAGACCACAGCCACCACCACACCCACAAGCAGCACAACTACACCAACCACCACAACACACTCATCAAAGCCAACACACTCACACAAAAGCACATATACACACAGAACAACACCAAACAAAAGCAAAAGTACACACTCTCCAGAATATCCAACACCAGCCAAAAAACACACATCCAAACATACACAACAAACTCCAGACCACATGCTACTGCCAAACATACAGACACAAGCACCACAACCACACCAACCACCACAACACACTCATCAAAACTAACACACTCACAAAAAAGCACACCTACAAACAAAGCAACACCAACCAAACGCAAACACATACACTCACCAGAATATCAAACACCAGCCACAAACACACATCCAAACATACACAACAAACACCAGACCCACATGCAGCTGCCAAACATAAAGACAGAAGCATATTGCCCACTCCAGCTCCCTCTACCTCCAAAATCCAATCCTTTACCACCCCTCCTACCCTTACTCATCCTTCTGAATTCACCTCTTATCTGTCCTTGCCCCTACTAAACCTAAACTCACCCCTTCCAAGAAATTCTTGAGGCGCCTGCTCTGTGCCCAATAGACGCCCCTTCCTGAGGAGGTTACCCTTTGGACTAAGTTTGGGAGGCAAGTTATGGGCAACAAAGCAACAGGGTATTGGTGATGAAAACCCAGTTTTTCTTTTTTTATTGAAGAAAGTTAATGAGAGAATTATCTCAATTATGAAGAAAACATGTTAACTTTACAAAGTTTTCCCTAACATTAATAAATATTTACAATTCATTGATTATTAAAAATGTTAATGATGAAAATGTGAAATACATATTCCTACTTACATTTATAACAGAAAATACAAAAGATTTTTAAATGACATATTTGTAAAGTCCAAACATTTGAAAAAAACCCAAATAAACACATGTAATTGACATTAAACTTTTGGTGCAAGCATTCATCATGATAATTGACACATAAAAAAATTGACATTTTAATTTTTAAGTGTCAATACAGATGTGTTTATTTTAACTTAATGAGTGAAACAATAAACACATATGCATTACACCTTTAAAACAAAATATTAAAATACAGAAAATGCACTAGAAAATGGGAAATGTTACATAAATAAATAAAAAATGATTTAAGTTTAGAACTAACATTGACTTTACATTTTTTATTTGACCTTGCCTAGTACAATTACAGCATTGTATTAAATTAAAAGTATTCAAAAATGTTTAATGCATGTTTATAATTTGATAATTTACAAAAATTTATTAAATACATCTGCATGAAGACATTAAGAATTTTGATTAATGTCAAATACATTTTGTGTAATTGTCCATTATCATGATAGAAGGTTGCACCAAATTTGGGAGAAAAAAATGAAAGTTAATAGAGGTGTGTTTCATTAAATTTCTCAAAGAACATTACACACATATGCATTACACATGCTTGTATGTGAAATTTAAAAATGCATGAATCTAGAGCAAATGTGAACAGACAATACAAAAGAAAGCAAGTTAAAAAGAAGCTTACCTTAGATTCCGGTGATCATGGGGTTGATTTGCTTTGTGATCAAGTAGCAGCAGAAGCAAAGGAAGGACTTGGAAGATCGGGTTCATGACAGAAAGGGAAGTGGAAAGAATGAAAAAAGGTAATTTTCTAACTTAAATCCCTTTGAAACCGCCAACTATGGTGTGGAGGTTTAACCGCCACAGTTACTTCGACGGGAAGGCACATCGTGATTGGCCCAGCAGAAATAATTGCTGCAATTGCTCCGGCAGCCGCTTTTGCCTATGACGCCGTCGACGCAGGAGGAAAATTCTGATGGAGACAGCGGGACTCAGATAGACTATTGTCCATAGACCCGCAAGCATCTACATTGAGAGGACGGACTGCCTAGGAGGTGGACAGATTAACCGACGGAAAAGTGACGGCAGGATCAGATCTGCCAAGATCTAATTCAGGCCCTAAGACATTAACCAGCATGTCCAAGGAAATCGGACTCCTTCTGCACACTCTAGCACTCTTTTCTCCAGCCCAGCGAGCCAAGATCCACCAACAAACCTCACCTTCCCTTGGGTCATTGCCCCAAAAACATTTTCCATAGAAAGAAAATCATGCTAGTTTGCCTAAAATAGCCACTGTTGTTAAACCCAAACAAATCTGTGACATAATGAAATGCACAGCATCTGACTGACGTAATACCAAATTATCTATAGCCCCTCCTCACCTCACAGCACTGCAATGCATAAATTCCTGTCAAACTTGTCTGTCTGTTTTTCTGGTAGAAACTGCTAAAGACTTTTCAATGAGATCCAGCAGTCAGTCTCATTTTTTCACCTGCTGGAGGTCCCACGCTATCCTGGTCTGCTGCATCTGCTTCTGGAGCAAGCCACAGAACCTCTGCCACTGTGAACAAGACAATGCATCTGCGATATTGTTATCTACCCCAGGGACATATCTTGTACTACAGATAATGTTACATTTCAGATAACCTAGTCAGAACACTTTGAGTAACCTCAACACTCTCTCATCATTCTACGTGTTAACCAATGCCACCACCGTTAGATTGTCCACATTGAAAGCCAATATCTTACAAAACAAAACCACTGCCACAGCCAATGGAAAGAAATCCAAGAATGCAATGGTCCTCTTAGCAACAAACCATTCAACAGGACATTGTTCTGCCACCCAACGACCTTTCCAAAACCATGAGTAACAACAACATCTGAGAAAGTTTGAGTTTGCCATAACCAATCTTCTTGCAGATATAACATACTCACACTGTTGAAAACATTCAAGAAGGTAATCCACATTCTTAGATCCTTTCTGAGAGCTGGCTAAAATCTAGCCCTGTATTGTGGTAATGTTGCACCTGCCACAGAAAAACCAAGCCATCCACAAAAAGCCCGACCAGCTCAAACACCTCTACAGGCAAAAATTGAATGATATATGAGACCCTTAACTATCCTCAATTTCATCTTTGCAGACACATGCTTCTGCCAACAAGTGTAACAGAACTGTCCTGTGGCAAACGCACCTTCATAGTGGTGTTATGTGTTTCCTGCATGGCCCATTACAGTTTTCCCTATGTTAGCCAAACTATGCACATTGTAGACCTCATTTTCCTTTCCACATGTAATTATATAAACATGTTTGCTTTTGTTCCACATTGTATTTTCACACGAAACCTGCATGTGTATTTGCATTCTGTTCTTTTCTAGGGATTTAGTCTGAACATCACCAACAAGGTTAAACAACAATGTCCCCTGTTATTCTTTCTGGCCAGGCACTAGTACCTAGACATAACATGAGACTGCAGCTGTTGTTTATGTGCATGCATGTTCTATCATCGATCTTGCGATTGCTTTTCACTTTTCCATATAAACGAATTAAAGGAGACACTCAAATGCAGTTAATTTAATTTCTTTATTCACCTTCCACCATTACACATTTCAGCCATACAAACCGGCCCTGGCCTCATGACATGCACGAGTTGTGCCATTTCATTTACATTTCACTTTTCATGAAAAGAAAAGAAAGACTTACATACGATTGATTATATATGCGCTCATCATTTGAAATTCTAAATTCTAAATTCGATTCAGATTCCTTTTTCCACAACTCATTAAATACTAATCAATTTTGCACTGATTCCCCCAAAAAATAATTACATTTTAAATTGACATTCAAAATTACATTTTCTCATGTGCAAATTGCATATGTTATTCTTAAATGTACCGTCATTGCTCTTTGTTTGTGGCAAGTGCCCAATTAAAAAATATACTTGATTTCAAATGATACAGAGATTATATTATTGCTGTTCATATTCCAACTTTATCTCCCAGATGCCCCAGTGGGCCTTCCATTGTTGTACTGTTAATTACATGCAACCTCCCTGATTTTGAACATGGTTGTTTACATTTTGTCATTCATAATATCATAATTTCGCCCAAGTGGGCTGTTTGTGATACAATCTATTAATTCATTAACATCACTTGATATAGCCATTTTCGTCTCTCTCATCACATATAGGCACTGTACAAATCAATTTTGTCACCTATGATAACTACATCATTTTTAAATATTAAGGCATTAAATCAAATTACTTCATTGGATGCCATTAATATTAAAATATGCATGATATACCAAAAGAAAAAAGAATGGGAAAAGGATAAAACCCCAAGTAATTTCATCATACATATATAGCTACTGCCAAATTAATTATCTTGAGAAAAGGGATGCAACTCATTGTGTTTTCATCAGTATCGCTACTTATAGTTAAACTTTCATACAGTTAGAGACTAGAATGCAACTTGTCATCATAATTTAGACCGTTTGGTGTTTTGCAGTCTAAATTAATTATATATCTCATTTGTAATTCTCTCAAGCGTTTAGTCCGTTCTCCACTCTTTTGCTGGCGGGTACCGGATCAATCACAAAATATTTGATTTGTTTCGGATCATTCTAATGGTGTTTCTCGGAATGGCTTGCCACAGGATATGTATGGTCACTATTTGTAATGACATGCATGTGCTGTTATATCCTCTTATGGACAGGCAGTGTAGTACGACCAACATACCTCAAATTACATGTGCATGTCAAGACATACACAGCATATTCTGTTTTGCAATTCTACGCTCCTCTTATTTTCATTGGTCTTGTGCTAAAGGGTTTCAAGTACGTGGCAGTGTTTTGACCTATAGGGCAAGCCCTGCATCGTGAGCACTTTCTGAAACATGGTTGAAGCTGCAACCAGCTTTGTCCTCACTGCATCTCTAAACTACTCTGTAAAATGGCATCCCTCAGGATGTTTCGGCACCAGTTTTCCTATTACTGGATCTGATTTCATCACTCGCCTGTTTTTTCTAAGGAGGGCTCTCAGTTCTTTCTCTTGATTGTTAAATGGGGTTAAAAGTCTTATTACTGCTGGGACTTCCCTGGACTTACTTTTTTCAGATTTGGAAAACAAAATTGTTTTCCTTTTTCTTTTATTTGCTGCCTTTCGTGCCACCCCTACAACTGTGGAACTTTGATACCCTCTGCTCAAACCTTCTTTCCATTTCATTCTGGCATGTTGTCAAATCATTGGTAGTGCTACAGTTCCTTTAAGCACGTATCATTTCGCTGTATGGGATACTCATCTTAGTGTGGCTCAGGTGGAAGCTGGATGCATGAAGGGTTGTGTTCCCTGCAGTTTTTTCCTATGCAACCTTGTTTCCAACTTCCCTTTGTGTACATAGACCTCCATGTCCAGAAATGTTACCATAGTTTTACTGATGTCATATGTAAAGTGTAAATTTAAGGTGTTGATATTCAAATTCTTGACAAACTGCTCTGCAAACTCTACTGACCCCTTCCATACCACAAAAAGATCATCAATGAATCTGGTCCAGACTATGATGTGTTTCTCTCATGTTTCCCCATGGTCCTTGCGGAGCACCTGTTCCTCCCACCAGCCCACATGCAAGCTTGCGTGGCTGGGACAAAACAGGTGCCCATTGCAGTCCCACAAACCTGTTGATGCAGCTCCCCCCAAATAGGAAAAAGTTACCTTCCAGACATCTTTTAGCCATAATTAGTAGCATCTGAGTGTGTTTGTATAACTAACTGGTCTACTTTGAAGAAAGTGATTCATAGCCCTCAGACCATCTACATGCAAAATAGTTGTGTATAGTGCTGTGACATCCATGGCAATCATCAGATAATCTTTTTCCATAGGGATATCATAAATCAAGTTCAGAAAGTCCCCACTGTCTTTCACTTATGAAGGTACATTTTTTACATGCTGTTGTAAGAAAAAAATCAATGTATTTCGATGTATTTGCCATTAAACTTCCTTTAGCCAAAATTATTGGGCAGCCTGATGGACTTTGTTCATTTTTGTGGATTTTTGAAATTAAGTAAAGTACTGGGGTCCTCAGATTGTCATTTCGCATGAATATATATTCCCCATACAACAATAGACCATCAGTCATCCAGCTTTCTAACGCTGCTTTGTATTGTAGCTGGGCTTGGTTAGTAATGCTTGACCACATTTCATATAACAGCCACTTTCATTCAATTGCTTGTGAGCATCTTGCATATACATGTCCATGGGCAACAGCACAATGTTCCCACCCTTTTCAGAATTCCTCACAATGGTATGCTTGTTCACTCTTAACTTTGATACTAGATTTTCATATTTCCACATGACGGCTAATTTTCTCCTGCCTCTTTAACCTCTTTCCTGCACCGCAAATTCTGCTGTGGCGCGGGAGGGGCTAGGGGGTGAGCATGGTGCTCCAGTACTTATGACGGCTCCACGCCGTCATGAGTCACGGGCGGCGTGTGCTCATGAGGGCGTGGAGCCGTCATGACCCCGCCCACTCAATAATTCACCTGCACAGGTGGGGAATTAGTCCCGCGTGGGCGGAGCGGCAGCGGCATGACTGCTCCACGGCATCATGAGCACACGCCGCCCGTGACTCATGACGGCGTGGAGCCGTCATGAGCACGCAACGGGTTAATTGGCTTCCATATGAAGCCTATTTATTCCCTGTACAATTAAATCATAGATGGTATGCATTGCATCTTTGGAGGTAGTGGGCATTGATTTCAAAAGCGGTCAAAAGGGGTGGCACAGCACCCATACATCCAAATCATATTCATGAATGATGTCTAGATCCGTTATTTGGATAGTTGTTTCATCATTTTCACTTACCAATTGTCTCAAAGTTCTCATCAAAGACAAATCAGCGATTGTTGAACTTTCCTCTGTGGTTACTGGAACCTCTACTTCCCCCATGGATTTGTTGTTTGTTTTTTTGTGAGATGTATGCGTATGCACCTTCAGAAGCTTTTATATCCTTACAAATTTAAAAGCATCAATTCTTATCTGCGCAAAGTTTAACGGACATTCTGGACAGCAGGATAATACCAACAAAAAAAATATCTTTCTCAGATCTGGTTAAAACAAGGTCTGCTAAGTTAATAATAGAACTTTCATTGTGATCTCCTTTCATTTTGACCTCCATGATTTTGGGGTATTATTTTTTATCCCTGAGTCTTTTCTGCTATTTCATCTGCCTGTCTCTTAGTTTTTCTGCTTTTGAGGCGAAGGATTCCTTGGCCTCAGAGTTTGCCAGTGGTTCAATCTTAAAAAATCCAGCTCCTCTGTGATGGGCATGACTTTGGTTGCTGCACCTCCTGTTGCTCCTTTCTCTTGGCCTGGCTCATCATTATCAGTTTCGAGCTCTGAGCTCATTTCTGTTTCAGTGTCAATTTGACTGCTTTCTTGTTTTCCCCTATTCACTTCAACTTGTTCTTGCCATCGCCAGGCAAATGTGAATATTTGTCCTCTTTCGTAGTCGACTTTAAACCTGGTGACCTTCTGCACCTACCTTTGTTTTATGGACTCTTCATGTTTTTTTAGACTTATTTTCACATCGGCTCGATACATGTCCTATCATATAGATGAGCACAGGAACCAAAAACACACATGGAAAAAGAGTTCTCAGACAAGAGCACTGCGTATGCTGAGATGCAGAGCTTCCATCTGTGAATGCTAAGGTACGGGGTCTGCCAATAATCTTAGAGATTTTATATATATAATCATTTAGCTTCATTAGCAAGGGAGGGGGGTTTAGGTTACACTGTCCTATAAAATGACAGGGATTTTCATGATAAATGGATTATTAACCATGCTAGCAGTATTTTTTGTACACTTTTGTTTTCTAATTGTGGCACGTATACTGCATTTTAGAGCACAGTAGTTTAAATAAATATTCAAAACTTCCTTTGTGTCTCCTAGTTATCTCATTGCGGGCGAGTACGAGTGAGAGAGCAAAAGGGTGTATCCTGTTACTGCGATCCCTGAGAGGGTCAAGAGTGTTGTGTTCTGGGGTGCCAATTCACTTGCTCCTCTAGTAAGGTTGGGAGGGCAAGTGAGGCACTATAGCTAGTCAGACTCGGGCACGGAGATACTGAGGTGTTATGGGTCTACATACTAATGTTCTATGGTTCCAAGGGTAGTTCTGTTCTAAAAGCAGAATCCCTGCAACAGTGGCTGAATCAAAGTTAATGCGTAAAAATGCCAACGCATTCAAAGGGCTTTCTATCTTATTGGGGGCCAACTGCATCCACAAGTCCTCCATCGTCACCTGAAAAGCCTCTAATGCCTTGCCATACTTTCCTGAATCCTGGAAACAGGAAAAATCACTGTAAGAAAGAACAAAATAATTGAAACAGAGAGCAGAAAATTGAACAGCTCATTGGCAGCATTCTCTGTATATAAATCTTACCATTATACTGCAAACCCAGAAGTGAAAAATTGCCTGGGTGAACCGGCAGCAGGAGAAAGGCAGATGTTATGTCCGACTTCACCATTTCTCCAACTTTTCCACATTCTCTTACCAATGCTATGTCATTGTCCACCGAGACATATCTCACTCCTGAATCCTCAATGGCTATGAAATCATTATTGGTCTAACCTAGCCTGGTAAGATGATGAATAAGTCAAAACTCACTTTGCTGTTTTTAGGAACCACACCCAATGGGCAGATCGTAATGTTCTCAATGGGCTATTCATAAAATGAGCTGACTATTCTTCCTTCATGTACCTCCTTCACCAATTTTTTCGTAACCACTTCAGAGTGTGTTTGCTGATTTAAAATTTTGAGCCTTCTGCATACTCTTCGTCCTTGATAATATAACCTAAAACCATTCCTAAAAATCCCAAAAAATCTTGTTGCCTCCATTTGACAAGGATACCAATGCAGCCAATTGCACAAAACTGCAATTTAATCGGTGTGGGCCCCTTTCCTATAGCATTTTGTTGCCCCCACTTCTCCCTTGACCACTTTGCCAACCACAGTGGAGATTACCAAAGCATTGTATGACTGGGTGCCTCTCCCCATGGTTACCACAGTCGTGCCTGAACTTGCACTGTGCTCTCGTGCAGGACCCCCTTCAAAATGATTAGCAAGCCCAGTTTTGAGGAAGGTATCCTCTTCCTATGCCACCCACCACAGTTGGGATGAGATAACTTCAAAAGCGCTTATACTGTACCAGTAGACCGTTTACTGTATGTACCAAAGAGACAGACCTCAAAGGAGTCATCTATTGTATCAATAACTCATTTTCCACATTTCCCCACTCTTTGTCAGTGTTCATCGTCAAACACAAAATTCCTCATCATTGCAGAACCATGCGAAACCACCATAATCTATTTGGACCCTACACACTACATCCATATATTTTCATAATGCGATGCGCTTGTACTAAACGCTAGCAAAGATCAAAAAGGTGAAGTCCAGTTTTCTACAGTACCGGGGACTCTAGGTCTTCACACTAGCTCCCAATCCTCTTCTGTTGAACGCTCCTTAGCCTGAATCTCCCTGTGCAGCAACTTAAAAACATCCCCAAAGTCCCTTTTTAAATCTTCTCCTTCGTTGCCTACATCAAATGAGCTCCCAGGGCATGGACATACCCATATAGGGCAGTTTCTTACCCTTTATACTATTCCTGAGACCCCTTTTTCCTCCTTCCCCCAGGTACCTGCTTACCATCCTGTGAGACCACAGCTTGTGCCTCTTGCATCTTATCTGATGTATTAACCTCTCTTCAACATTAGCCATAACCCCCACAGATTCATTACCGTGCTCTTTTGGCCTGAACAAAGCTTTTTTTTCCGGACTCACAACACCTATTGACACCAACCTAAAAACCTTTTTCCCTCCTGAACATCCTTTAAAAGGATCCCCCATCATATTGCCCTCTTTTCCTGATTTCAAGTGGTGCTGCAAATCCTTCCTGGAAAGACTTCACCTTGTTAGACTGGTAAATCATTCAGAAATGTTACTATGCACAAAGGGCTTCTGAAAAACACCAAGCTCCTGAACTCAATTAGCCCCGACCCATCCTTTGCAACCAACACCCTCTCAACACCACCATTGTCAGTCCTCCAATCATCAACAATTTCACTCTCTTTCAGGGAATTCTGCTCATCAACATAATCCAAAAGCACTTCACACGTATCCTGCAATGCATCCACCAACACATTTACTTCGGCTCTCAAACTGGGTATTTCTCCATCTACAATTCTTCCATCAACCAGGTATTCCACCAATGGTTGACACTCTGATGTCAGGGTGGTTGCTCCGGACACTTCCCTCTCTTTTGCTTGGCTTCCCACAAACCGCACTGGATTTGATCGGGACAGGACGCCATCACTGTCTCCTCTCTTCCCTGTCAAATGACCCTAATACACATACCCACTTACCTGCTGAATTCCCACACCCCAAATGCCTCCCTGAAGGAGCAACAACTACCTCCAGAGGCACCCGACTATGCTCATCAAGCGTGAATTTATGCGCTCTAATGTGTACTCTAATGGGGTTCACTTCCTTGTTGTCCACATTCCATCGCTACACGTTATTGATGACAGGTGCCACCTGTCTGTGCATCACTTGTACTGGGCTCCAGTGGATAGCCTCAGAAACAAGTGGCCTTTTATGTGGGCCACTTCTTCACTCGCTAAAAAACTGACAACATTACCATGTGCCATCAAAATCCTTTCCTCCTGCTCAGAGTTTGATATAACAATCGTTCCTCTGAAATGCTGAAAGGTGCTTTCATTTTGAACATTGACAACAGCTTTTCCTCTAGCACACTAGGCGTGCTATTGGCTGTTGGCAAGGTAAGCACCCTTTTTTGTCCAGTTCCTGCAACCACACCCACTAGAGGCATCATAAGCCCCACCCCACCGCTTTCTAGTCAGGCCCTCCCCGAAGGAGTTGCCTCTTTGCCTAGATAATTTTGCTACATCTCGACAACTACTGTGGACATTCATCACACTTGAGCATTTTTCTTCGGCAGCAATATCCTGCACTATATAAGGAACCTGGTCAATTTTAATTGTAATTTTACCCTTGTATTTTTAGGGCAAAACCCCATTCACAAATGGTCTGAGACCTGTCTTAAATGTTGATCTATATACGCAATTTGATACATGAATAACAAAGGGGCGAGACATGTTTTAAACATTAATTTTGATACTGTATCGCAATTTTGCATTGATTTTAAGTAATTATGCAAATAAAGTCATTCATTCATTCATCATTCATTCAATATCCTGCACTACAGTGGTTCCAGCTGATGCTTTCAGTGTACTACACACTTGCCGGTCTTGTTTTGCTCTACATTTCACAACTTTTTGGTGTGGCAGTGAACAAGCCATCACCAATGCAGGCTCACCATCAGCAGAAACACACTTGGGTCTTTTTAAAACCACCCATGCCTGCACTATAACCCCTGACTAAATTAGGTCTGCCCTTCTTACCTCTTTATGCCCTTTTAATGCTTTCAACACCCTATTCTTTCCTGGCGTAGTACTTTCTAAGCTAGTATACCCCCTTTTACTTTTTGCTGCTGACGATTGCCTGGGTGACCGTTCTTCTGGACTCGGTGGGGACCCACTTCAAGATCTATCTAACCCTGGGCATAGTTTGCGTAGTAGCGCTACGCGTAGCTACGCGAAGTGCACTTCGCATTACGCAAGCTACGCGAACTGCGTAGTGCGGTAGGGAAATGCTGTTCGCACTGATTACACAGTGCCGGATGCTTGTCCGCACTGTGCAATCATTGCAAACGGCATCTTGCACAGTGCAAGCGGTCGTTTTCTGCCGCTCGAGTAGATTTGTACTTGAGCGGCAGCTTTCTCAACGCGGACTGGTAGTTTCTCATCGCGAGCGGTCGCGAGCATACGCGACCACTCGCAATGAGAAACCTGACCTCCCCGCGTTGAGAATCTCGCCGGGAGGTTTATTTTCCACGCTCGCGATCGGCAACTTGATGTTGCTGATCGCGAACGAGGAAAAAGTCTCGCCGGGATGTTGATTTTGCTCGCTCGCGGTCGCCAACTTGACGTTGAGGACCGTGAGCAAGCAAAAAATGCCCGCTACGCGTTTTTGCACTGTGCTACATGCAATTTGCGTAGCGCGTAGTAGCGCAAACTACGCACGCTCCGCGAGCGTAGCGTAGTACTACGTCCAGGGATAGATCTATCGAAGCAGGTGGAGCGTTTAGAAGCAGGAGGATGACACACCATTGATTTGGTGGTTTATTGAGAGTGAGGAGTCAAGGATGATGCCAAGGTTACGTGCATGGTGGGTGGGTGTTGGGGGCTCTGAGCGCTGTGGGCCACCAGGAGTTGTCCCAGGTGGCGGGGGTGGTTCCCGTGATGAGGACTTCGGTTTTGTCAGGGCTGTGTTTGAGGCAGCTGTCCTTCATCCAAGTGGTGACTGCCTTCATCCCATTGTCAAAGTTGTTCTTTGAGGCTTTAGGTCCATCAGTGAGGGAGAGAATCAGCTGGGTTTTGTCGGCGTAGGAGACAATGTTTAGTCAGTGGTTTCTGATGATGGCTGCCTGTGGGGCCATGTATATGTTGACTAGGGTGGGGCACAGGGAGGAGTCCTGACGGACTCCACAGCTGATCTCTGTAGGCTATGAGGAGAACGGGGGGAGCCTGACTCTCTGGGTTCAGCAAAAAAGGTTTATTTGAAATTTACTTTCTAGTGCTAAACTTATTTTCCAAAGTGTGTTCCATAGGTGGTACGTGAGAATTCCTATGCAACCACCAATGGTTTTTGACACCACACCCTCTCTTCTAAAAAAGGAGATGGGGATTTGCATCCAAAAATAAAACCTTTTTGATATTGATGTTATCGTGGAGAAATGCATTTATTTCTCCAGTCTTTTACGATTTACATGTGTGCTGCACAGCATATGCACGTACAAAGTAGGAATTTTTTTGAAGTTAGTCTCAGCATAGTCTTTCTACTGGAAGAGTATTCCTCCAGTACAAAACCAATGATAGACATCACACACATCCTTGCACTAAGGTGCAAAGGAGTGTGCGTGGCGCTGATAGCCTGATTGTGCACCAGTGCTGGGGAGAGAGCAGGACAGCACCATATCTCTGTAGATATGGCACTGTACTGCATTCTCCTTCTCTCGCAACATAGCAACTTTGGTTGCTGCGCTGCGTTGTGAGCCATTTTAGCAAATATACCCCTACTATTATTAAAAAGTCTGTGATTTGCATGCATATAATAGTTCCAAGTTAAACCTCTAGCTCATGAAGTTTTACATGAAGTTCCACACCCATACAAAGGATAGTCTTATCCCTGTGTATGGTATAGCAAAGAGGTACGCCTCAAACCACAGCTTTCAAAGCATCCAAACATTACCAGGTCTTTGCCGAACATCATTTTCAATGGTTTCTCTAATTAAAGGGTGAATTGTGGGATCTCCCAAAGTGCTGAGTCAGATGCCCATCATCTAATGTACCCAATGATACTATAATGGTGATGTTAGTTTGAAAAATATCTATAGAGACAAGCTTTTGATTTGAAGCTATTTTTGATGCATATTAATTTGTGCTTGATTTAGAAGTTCCTGAGATAGAATCACATGAATACATGAATATGAAATATGAGATGCTGAATTGTCCGCAAATCCAGGTTTTTTCCCTTTTAAGTGTACTCTAACTATCTTGCAAACCAAACAATTCCATAAGTTTTAATATTGCTATCCCACCTTACATCATGTTTGATTGGCCCGCCTGTCCGTATGTGGCCATCTTATCTGGAGTCCCCTCAATCCAGGGTCCTGGTATAGAACCCTATGCACAGCTTAAAAACAAGGTTTGTCATTAGCTGACCAGGCACATGGATTTCAGTGTACATGAATATGATGATATTCTGTTGGTACAGAGGGTTGGATTAGTGAGTCCATCCTCTAAAACCGTTGAAGGAGATTGTGTGGTTATTAAATGCAAGAGTCCTGACAAGGTTCAGAGGTTGGTTAGGAGTGGGGCTAGATCCCATCTGAGAAGAGATGACATAAGCCTAGTGTCATTGTTTTTTTTTTACGAACACCTGGCACCAAGGGAAAGGTTGGGTTCTAGGTCCCTATCCCGTCGGATTACGAGTGGCAATGAGTTTCCTGTCCCAACTTCAAATAAATTCTCCCCACTATCTGAACTGGATGGCCTAGGCTGACGACCAACCCTGCCCCTCAGACATGGCAACCGATTGGCTGTTGGGACAATGAGTCTCAATTCCTTCTTTCCCAAGGATAGGCCATTTATGACTTTATCCCCCATGCCATTAGGCTCTGAATCAATTTCTTTAGATTCAGTTTTTTAATTGAGTAATTTTGCTGGGTCCCTGGTCGAGTCCCTCATAGTGATGGTGCCCAATGTCTCGGGTGATACAGCCTCTCATCGGCCTCCTACTACTAAGATTGTCTCCTGGAATTTAGCTGGCTTGGTGTCCAAACTCGAGTGCCCTAACTGGGGTTTATTCATTGATTCATTTGACATATGTGTGTTTCAGGAGACTTGGTCAGTTGCCCTGCAGTACCGAGCTGGGTTTGTTAATTTTTCCCTGGCTGCTTCTTCTTCGGCAGGGGTAGATCCTCGTGGGTTGGCAGTTTGGATTAAACTCACCATTTGCTGTACATCCAGGATGATTGTTTGGGTAGTACTGATGTTCAGTGTGTCTCTCTCTTCTTTCCGTCAGGCAGGGTGTATTTTTTGTACAAAGTATATTGCATGCATGAGAGTAAAGGAGCAGAGCTAAAGATTATCGATCTATTTGGAGCACATATCCCTAACCTGCCAGCAAACACCTTTAAAATAGTGGCAGGTGATTTTAATTGTAAGTTTGAGCTGCTCTCTGTTCTCCAAGAAGACCCTGTGGGTCATGAGGATCAAAACTGGGGGATTCCTGATCTTTCCCTTGCTCCTGTTAAGAGGTGGACTGCTGCCATTCTCCAGCTTAATGCCTTCAAATATAGGAATGGCCTCAGGGCATGCAATGGGAGAACTGTCTCTGATCGATCAGGGAATCACACATATCATTGCACCCAGTGTACTAACCTTATTGATTATATCTTACTAGACAATAGGTTATGCCAATCTCTGGTAGACATTGCTGTGGTCCCCAGGCAGGATAGTGACCACAATACCCTGGGGCTTTCTCTGTGTGCCCATGGTAACTTCCTCCCATGTTCCAGGTATGAGTCTCTCGATAAAGGTTGGTTTGTAGTAATAAATGGCGTAGGCTTAAGTGGTGTTCTTTAGCAGGATCATAGGCGCCTTGGGTAAAGTGTTTAAGAATGTGACTGCAGGCCTGGATGCTCTAGTTTCTGTAATTGAGAGCCCAGTTGATGCTGGTTTTTTCCCTAATTTAAGTTAAATTCATAATTTAGTTTTCATCGCTTAGGCATGTGTTTATGGTAGAGTTCCAGTCTATCCCCAAGAGAAAGAAAGCAGCTTGATGGTACAGAAAATCCTGTTAGTTAGCTAGGAGTGCCCTATCCCATACAATTAAGTCTGGGTATAGAGCTGCCATTCAGCTGGCCAGGTTACGGTATAAGGGCTCGATCTCTGATGAAAAAAGAAATTGAGACGCTCTAACTGGGAGTCCATGATGAACGCCATTAACAGTAAGGACTATAGGGCCTTCAGGTGACTTGTTGCTAATAAGGATCCAAGTACTCAGGCTCCTTTGGATAGTAATATTTCTGCAGCTGCATTGGTAGAGCACTTCTCCCACCTATACTCGGGAACTAAGGGTCACGGTTCAATACAGGTAAACCCCGATGTTCTGGCCTTAAGGGAGTGAGCTCCGCTCCTATTCCTGCCAAGGTCATTGAACTTTCAACTGAGCTAGCACTGCGAGTAGTTCTCAGTGTTTCTGAAATTTCAAGAGCCATGGATCGGATAATACCTAATAAAGTCCCTGGGTTAGACAAGGTGACTGGCTACTTTTTTTTAATCTTATAGGGATGTCTGGTGTCCTTACTTCTCAGTGTATTTTAGTGGTATAATGAATGGTGCACCTATGCCTCCTACTTAGGCAGGGGCAGAGATTATTCCAATCTTTAAAAAGGGTTCTAGGTCCCTACACCCCAAACTATAGGCCGATCAGCCTCATTGACAGCACACAGTAGCTGTTTAGTAAAGTCATCCTGAATCAGTTGTGCGAGTGGGCAACCAACTGTAACATTTTAACTCTTTTGCAGGCTGGTTTACATGATAATATAGGGAGTATGGATAAGGTGTTCTGTCTCCAATTGTTATATTGGAAATATGTGTTCTTGGACGGAGGTAGACTGTATGTCATCTTTGTGAATCTTTGGTCTGCCTTCCACCTAGTCCCTGGAGACTTGTTGTGGAAGGTTTTGAGGGAGATGGAGGTGCTGGGGAATCTTGTAGAAATCCTTATTAGATTAAATCTGAATAATTATGCTGAAGTTAGATGAGGACTACTTGGTGAACTGTCAGACCCCATCCCAATTGGTCGTGAATTTAGGCAGGGGTGTGTGTTAGCCCCAACTCTCTTTCTTTTATATATCAATGATTTGGTGTCTCAATTGGAGCAATGTGAGGGAGATGCCCGACAGCTTGCCGGAGTTAAGGGCCCAGCCCTCCTGTTTGCAGATTATACCATTTTGCTGTCCAAATCCCCTATGGGGATTCAGAATCTCTTGGATTGTTTTAGGTCATTCTGCAAGCAGTGTGTGCTTGAGATCAACCTCAACAAGACCAAGTTAATGGTTTTCAACCCAAGCCCAACCACTCGTGCCAACCTGACACTTAATGAAGCAGCCCTGGAAAGAGACCAGGTGTTTGAATATCTAGGGGTTATGCTCTCAGAGACCTTTAATAGGTCATTCCACATCAGGGTGCGTGGCCTTAAACTAGAGCAGCTTTGTAGGGTTATCTTGAGGGTGCAACAAGGCTCCTCCTTTCGGCCTGTGACTCCCGTCCTTGAGATTTATAAAAGTCAGGCACTGGGAACTACCCTGTATGGTGGAGAACTTTGGGGCTTTCCAATATTCCAGCTCTTCAGAAGTAATAGAAAATAATTTTGTGAGGGATCTTTGTGGTCTACCAGTGAGTACCCTGATTGACCCCAAGCTGCTTGATTATGGCCTCCGACGGATTAATGACATAGTAGGACAGAGGCCACTTTTGTATTGGCGAAGGTTGTGGGTTACTCCCAAACTTCGTCCTTTTTGCATGGCCCTAGAAGATAATATGCGGCAACCTGGGGCATGTAAGATTCCCTGGCTTCTGTCTGTGAAAGTTTGTTTGGGTTGGATTGGGTGTTCCAATCTGTGTTCCATACCTGGAGATGCTGGGTTAGTCCCCAAATCTGAGTTAATATGTGCCTACTGGCGATATATAGATAATCAAGCTCTATGTTCTCCAAGGTCAGGATCGCTTACTGACTCCTTTTTAGAATTTAAAGCAGATTATTTTATGGAAGCATATTTGGATGAGATTGAACCTCCACTGGCATATGTTAAATTTCGCTTAGGGACTCTCTTCTTACGTGTTTTTACAGCCAAATAAATCATTACTCTAGTGATGGTGATAGCTCCTGCTTTTTTTGCCCTTCGAGTAATGAGACAGTTGAGCATGTTATATTCTGTTGATCAGCTTATCAAGCAATTAGGAATAAGTGGATTTTTCCCGTTTGCCGAAACCTGGGAACAAGGAACTATAGGATTGCATTTAGAATTTTAAGAAGTAACACCAGTCAATGTGTTATGTTTTCTGCGTCCCAGTTTCTGATGCATATGTGGAGGTATAGACAGAAAAACGTATTATGTTAGCATGTGCAGTTTTTATCTTGAGTAGTCCCTGTTTTTATTGTTATTAAATGAGAAGGGGGTTTTAAGATTTAGTGATTTTAATCTGTATGTCGTATTTCTTGCATATGTGTTTGCTAGATAGTATGAAATGATGTATGTAAAGGTGCCGTGCCAAAGCTAAGCTGGATTAATTTATGAATTGTAATTCTGTGTAAATTGTTTTATTTGTTTTTTTATTGTGACATGTTTTAATTAATTTTTTATAGCCATGTGCCAA
This sequence comes from Calotriton arnoldi, assembly GCA_963921515.1. Lineage (NCBI taxonomy): Eukaryota > Metazoa > Chordata > Amphibia > Caudata > Salamandridae > Calotriton > Calotriton arnoldi. The sequence continues at coordinate 279,464 of CAWUFW010009613.1, read as the reverse complement.
AATAAAGATTTATTAATACAAAAAAGCTTTTATTTTTCCAATCTCACGGGTGAGTAGCGTGCTTTAAAATTCCCTGATTGATTGATTGAATCTTTTCCGGTTTGCATGTGTGCTGCACTGAGCAACACATACAAGTACAAAGTAGGAACATTTTTAAAGTTAGTCTAAGCATAGTATTTTTTACTGGAAGAGTACACCTCCAGTACACAACCTATGATAGATATCACACACACACCCTTGCACTAAGTGTGACAGCCTGATTGTGCACCAGTGATGGGGAGAAAGCAGGACAGCACCAAATCTCTGTAGATATGGTACTGTGCTGCTCTTTCCCTCTCTCGCAACATAGCAACTTTGGTTGCTGCGCTGCATTGTGCGGCATTTTAGTAAATAGTTTAACATGAAGTTCCACACGACTACAAAGATAGTCTTATTCTTGTGTTTGGAATAGCAAAGAGTGATACATCAAACCACAGCTTTCAAAGCATCCCAAACATTACCATACATTTTTAATTTGCTGAGCATCATTTTCAGAAGTTTTTCTACTTAAAGGGTGAATTGTGGGATCTCCCAAAGTGCTCAGTAAGATGCCCATCTTCTAATGCCCCCAATGATACTACAATTAAGATGTTAGTTTGAAAAATATCTGTAGAGACAAGCTTTTGCATTGAAGCTATTTTTTTATGCATTTTAATGTGTGCTTTATTTAGAAGAATTACCTGCGATAGAATCACATGAATACATGAATAAGGATTATGAGATGCTGTATAGTCAGTAAATCAAGATGTTTCCCTTCAAGTGGACTCTAACTATCTTGCAAATCAAACAATTCCATACGTTTTAATACTGCATCCATGTTTAATTGGCCCTGCTTCTTAGAACAACCAATTACTGGGAATAGCTGAAAAGTAATGTTACCACACAGGATTAAACAATCGTCATTTCAATGAGTCATAATGATAACTCAGAGTATTTACCTGGATCGTTGATATTGGATCCACTTATGGTACATACAACATGTTTAATAGTTTAGTTTTAATATATGAATGTGATTGGCCATATCCTCTAATTATCTACTTTAGATGTCTTACACAGCCAGATTAGTTAGTTATGTATTCTTTATCAGATCCTTAATTAATTAATAATCGTAAAAGCAAAACATGTCAACAACAAGATATCAGGCTCAAATTGTATAAACGACAAGCTAGTATAAACATAAAATTCAAGGAATTCTAACAAGCTCAGTTGAAAGAAACTCCACAAAAATAGAAAACAAAAAAAAGTCAGAAAATGATTGCAATTGGCTACAGAGTTTCAATACAGAACCAAAGTTGAAATTCATAATAACAGTCCAAAGTATTAACACCACCCAGTGCTAAAATAAACGTTTTTCTATGCCGTGTATACATACTGTAAAATACACATCAGGAGAGTTAGTCATTTGGAAATAGAGTAGAGCAGGTTTGAATCTCTTAAATTCTAAACACCTAAGTGCTGGAAATAAACATTTTTTTGCAAATGGCTAATAGAAATTACTAGGGAAAATAAAAATGTAGCAAGCTCTGTGAGGAAGCTTCATTGCAAGGACAGCTTACTATAGTATCAATGTCATACTAGCTCAGGGGGAAGCAAAGTTGGCATCTAAACAACACCAATTTTAATCTTGTCAAAAAAATCCTATCACACAAATTTGTTACCCGGTGCAACTAAGACTCGACGCCTAAAGCGGTTTGGACCATGACTTAATCTTGGTTGGAGGGTTTTAATAGCTCTACTTTTTCCCTTCCACGCTGTCCTAAATCCAAAAACTGCCTTGAAATCAATCTCCTGACTGCTTTTCATAACTTTAGTGGCTTGTAGAATATCTACCAAGTTTAGCTCAAATGCGCTTGATGTAAAGAAGCCAAGGAATCTGGTTACACAGGCCAAATGAAAGTCAATCGAGAATTATATCTTTAGTGAATGAGGCAAGGGCATTACACCAGATTGAGGTCCATAACAGGAGAGGAGCTAATTAATCTGGTCCTCAACATAATCCAGACCAAACTCCGGATGTGCAGGGTAAGTAGGGCTACTCATAGGGGGCCCAAAATGTGAGTACATACCCCATTTTTCTCAGTCTGCAGGTTGCTAACTTCCTTGTACCACCATATACCTGCACCTTAGGTTAAAACTGGGATGCATTTCCTTTTGTAAACATCCAAAAGGGGGACAATTCACCTCCTACCTATATTAGAGGTCAAAATACATATAACCCCCACAGATTGAGACTTGCTGCCACCTGCCCGCCAGATTGTAGTCTGGTGGGCAGCATGGTGTTCCACTGCAATGGGTACACCTCACAAGGTTCCTGCATGACATGACTCGAAAGTCCATGCCATGCAGGAACTTTTGTGCATGCACACAGGGGGGCACATGTTATGCCCACCTGTGTGCATGCACCAGTGGAGGAGGCCCCTTGGTTTCCTCTCCTGCAAGGTTTACATGGAGGAGGAGCTGCCATGTAAACCATGGAGAAGAGAAAACTCGTAATATGCTTGGCGGAACCACATCGATCCCACCAAGCATATTGCAGCCTCCAGGGAACGGCAGTTCCCTGGCGGCATAGTCAGTCCCAGGTCAGTCTGACCGCCCAACTCGTAATTGGGGTGGCTGGAACGCCGGTGTGGCGGTGGCTGGACCGCCACTGCAGTGGCAGCATGAGTTTTGCAGTCCTCGGACCGCCAGACTCGTCGTAATCGGGCCCAAAGAGTTCAAAAGTTATCCCAAGATAGAAAAACTCGTGCATCCTCTCAATGGGCCCTTGATGGACAAACAACGAGATTTGAGATTTTTTGGGCCGCACGCCATAATAAAAGTTTATGAAAGATTGCTTTCCAAATTCAAGCAGTCGATGAAATCTACAAAGGCATCTAACAAAATGCTGAGGCCATTTGGAGTTCTTGAGAGAAGGTCTGCATCATCAGCATACAGTAACACAGGGACAGGTTTACTCTTAAAAACTGGCATGTCCAATGCATTCTCTGCCAAGACAGCATCCAACCCAATGATATACAATAAGAAAAGATTTGGTGTTCAGACGAAGCCCTGGCGGCTCCTCCGCCCCAAACCAAATGAGTCAGCTCATTCCCCACTGTTACCATATTTTACTGAGGCAGAAAGATCAGAATGAAGGGCACACAAGAAGTCCACCAGATTCCCCTTCCAACCCAATAGGTTCCAAGATAACCCACAACTGTGTTCTATTAACACCATCAAAGGCACATGAGAGGTCCATGAAGGCTAGATGTATGATGCTATGTTTGGCAATTGTATATCAGCAGATGTAAATTATGGCACTGTTTTATCATCCTCAGGACTGTCCTGAACCCATACTCTACTTCAGATAAAATACTGGTTTCCATGGTCCAGAGCATCAGCCTGTCAAAAATCACCCTACTAATAGCTTTCAATGTGGAATCCAGTAGAGAAATAAAACTAATTGGGGTCCTGGTGATTCCCTTTTTTTAAAAATCGGTTCTATACTGATACTGATAGGCTGTTTTAAGTGCTTTTGTCATTTATACTCTCCACCTTCAAATATTTTCTTTTAAAAGCAGAGCTGGGAATTGACTTTTGCAAGTATATCATTTTTAAGTTAAGTGTCATATCTCAGCCTTCCTTTAATGTGGTTAATTGGTGCCCTAGTAAAGATTTATTTGAAACCTGAACCTATGAACACAAGCCCGACCTTACTGGAAATTGAGTTTCTGAGTCCCCCCGTCATCAGACGCTATTACAGCCATGATGGGGAAGCACAAGTTAGGGGTAATCCAGCCCAGTGCCGCTAAAAACTTTCCATAGGAGATTTCCTCTAACGGCGGTAGGGGTCATCATCAAGGAAATGGAACTGGCAGAGAGACAACTCTCTCTCTCTCTCCACACTCTGGAATTACCTTCACTGTCTACTTCACACCGCCCCTCTATCATTGAAGCTCAAAGTCAGGGTGCAGGGAATAATTACTCTAGAGGGCCCTGCGAACCCTCCTTACAGATTGGTGACTCAGTACCCGTAATTCCTCCCTCACCAGAAGTTGCTCCAGATGTGAAGCATAAAAAGCAGGAGTTGAAATTAAGGATCTTTGAGGCCAGTTACCTATACTGTGTCCCTACAACCAGTACTTGAGCCCCTTCCATTAGAACACAACACTGCGAACATTGAACTGACATGCAACAAATTTAACTTGGAGTTAACCTTGTTACATATCAGTTCATTCTATATATGCCCGCCTGGAGTCCATGCAAAATCATTTATCTGTGTTGGGGATGGTTGAAAGAAATGTTGGTCCCCAAATTTTAATTGCACATAAATCAGCATCTATTTCAGTGTCAACCCAGACATCCTTCTACAAGAGTGTGCATATGCACGGAGGGTCTCAGGGGGTCATCCTACCTTTAGCACTTGCCCTTGTAGCCTAGAAACTATTCAGCAATCAGAGACCAAGAGGAGAACACACGACACCCATGTGGGAACATAATTTGAAGAGGATTGAGAACCCCCTGTTTGCCACTTACCTCCAGCTGTGTGCGCTTATGTTATTGTATTGGCAAACGTTCCCCGGGTGGCCCCTCAGGCAGCAGAAACAACTGGCCAACTAAAAAACAAGGTCACACTCTGGCTTCATGGAAACATTAAAACACAGCCAGGTTTTTTTTCATGGTACTGCTACTCTCTGAATTGGAACAGTCTGTGTGGTAGCAGCAAGTACTTGATAGGCCGAATGGGAGTGCCTAATAGGTTATTTGGAAGAGCAATTTGGGGCTCTTGCAAATACGTAATGTCTGCCTTTTAATGAAAAAGCTCCACTTAAATCATCCTGCATTTAGATGAAGAATTAAGGCAAGTATCACTGCAAGTTAAATGATGGAAATGTGATCCCTGTTCAACCTGCATAAATGTGTTTTGTGTAATTTTGATAAACCTTGAATGCTTTTCTCAAATTTTTCTGCGTATCGCCTTCGTCCAAACTCAACACCTTACCTACTTTCCTACTCCCCCATTTAACACCAATCTTATTAGAGTTATCAAGCACCACTAACACCTGAGCTCTCAGCCCAACCTGCCTGGAAAAACACCCACTTCCTGGCTTATGTGAAAAGCAGCCTTCATTAAGACTTACCACTCATATGAAAAACAGAAAAAGGCGTAATGACCTGAGGTCTGGTATCATAAGTTAACTACTTCCCTTCCATAAAACATTTTAATTGCCAGGTAAATAGCAGCTCAAAAGGATTGACTTCACACGGGGGCACCACATAGCCTCTATGAGTCACTTTGTATCCCAGAAGACTTTTGCCAGTGAGGAGGGGCCAAGAGCAGGAGGGCCCCGTGTCTTAAAAGGTACCTCTCAATCCCACAGCACAGGATGCCACACAAGCCGCACCAGCCTCTGTGAGTGACTTTGTGTCCCATAAGCCTTTTGCCAGTGATGAGGTGCCAGGAGCAGGAGGGGCCAGCACATTTAAAGGTGTCTCTCAATCCCGCAGGGGGGGAGACACATAGGATGGGCCTGGGCAAAGCCAGGAACCAAGGCCGGACCCCTCTGCACCCGCCCAAGGCCAGCTGAGACCGGACCCAGCCCCTCTCTAACATCTGCTCCCAGACCCTTTTGGCCCCTAATGACCATATACACCATTGAGTATAAGTTAGGGAAATGTAAGGCCATCACAGCATCAATGTCGGGGCAACAGATTGTCAAAAGGACTTGTGCCTGTCTAGCTCAAGTCAGGGTTAGTCCAGTATATTATGATACCTTTCTTCGGCTGTGTGTGTCTTAAATGATTTAATTTCTAATGTGGAGGAAATACTTGCATCCCAGTGGTAGTTGACTCTGACCCCCCCTGCAAGTTGAGCATGCTTCTCCCCTGATGCCCATGTTGTTGTTACCCCTCCGTTATGTGATGTGATGTAAGGTCACTATAATGATGTACTTGTCCAGGCATTGATTCACCAGCCACACGAGGGGGGTGCCACAATTGTGAGTGTTTTATGGGCAGACCCAGTACCTAACTGCCTCCATTCAGCACGCAAAATGAAAAAGGGAAATTGGCATGAAGGGAAAGGCCCTCATTCTGGTTATTCATCCATTACGGAGGGGGGTCCCTGCTGCCTTGTTGGACTCACTTATTAATAGTGCGACTCTTATGTCCATTGATAATCTTCTTGCTAAACTGGACATACTAATCAAAGGCTTGCTCCAGCCTTCGGAGCAACATTTGGAAAATCTTGAGCAGGCCATGAAATATCTTAAAGGGGGCCTTCTCTTGTCTCCCAAACCTCATAATGGAGGACTGGCCTCAGCACAGGCTGGTTTGGCGAGTAGCCAACCCGATAACACCTGGGGAAGGGGAGCTCAAGGGAACTCAGATCAGAACGATGCTCCAGTCAGGCGCAAGAATCCGCCCTCAAGGTAGTCTATGTATCCCATCCAAACCCCGTTCATTGTGCTTGCCCTCCCGAACTGTCTAGTACATTGTAAGAGTGAGGATGTTATTGACTTACCACCCACTGTGACCCCTTCAATAGTGGTGCTTGGAAAGGTGCTGGCTTTGACCCGTAGTAACAGAAAAGTGGGAAACCCAATATACCCTCGGAGGCTTGGGCAGATAGACTAGTAATAGGTAAAAGTGCCTTCAAGGGATTTCATTAGCTACTCTTAGTCAGATTTTATACAAAATAATCACTTGTGCGTTAAGCCCCAATTGGTAGCTTAACATTGAACAATCAAAACAGCAATGAGGTTATTCAAAACATAAATATTCAACTATAGAAAATTTACAAACACGGGTATATCTTTTTTTCAAAGGTACACAATTTTCTATGTAAACAGAATTAAAACACGTGGCACAAGCGAGTTTTACGACCAACTAAATAATAAGGTGACCCACTGGATTGGTTCACATTCCAAACTCGGCCCCCATATTCATGAGAGGACAAACATGGTGAGAAGGGTGTGTTGGCTGGGGAAAGTTGTGAAAGCCTATGAGGGCAATTCTGCCCTACAGAAGCTGCATGGGTCCTGGCAGCTGTCAGCCATTTTAGATGTGGCAAACCATCTTCAATCCAAGCTCTGCCGTTGGGTTTCTTTTACAGGCCGGAGGTCATTAGTCCTGCCCCGTGGACACATGTGGGTCATTTGGGTCACCACCCACTCTCGAAGTCTCCCTTATCCACATCTCTAGCGACTGTTAATTGATTTGCTCCTCTAAGCTCCCTGGACTCCTATGATTGACTGGAATTCCATGTCCTGTCTTGAGTACTGATATCCTCTTTGCTGATTGCTCTTTGGCTTATACTCTGGAAGGTCCCACTACAAGCAACCTTAACAACTTTAACATATTAAGCTGTAACATTGCCAGACTCACTTCTAAATTTTGTGATCTGAAGTGTCTCTCATACATTAGAAAGTTTAACGTGATATGCCTACAAGAATCATGGAAGGCCACGAGTTATTTTTTTTTAGAGGGTTATAAAGCGTACTTTGTCCCGGCTGTTGAATAGAGCTCAGGCAGGGCTTAAGGGGCCCTAGTGATCTATATTTCTCTGACAGTTAACAAGCTGGTTCAAGAACTTTCTTCTGGTTCACCCGTTTTACAAGTTTTAAAAATTACTTTTCCTGGGTCACGTGCATTTTATCTATTGCATTTTTATAATGTGAAATCCTGTCCTCTGAACTCCTCTAAGATCCAACTTCTGGGTTCTTTTATTAATTTTCTATCTGATAAAGGGGTTGGCTTGCCTGACTTAATTATTGCTCTTGATTTCAATACACAATTATGTGAGACCCTCTTGTTGGTTCAAGTGAAAACTTTTCCTGTAAGATTCAGAAGGTCTTTTCATATGTAATGTTCAAGAGAAGTTACAGAGTTAAACAGCATCTTGAATATTAACAACTTAGGGCCCTATTACCATGTAGTTAGGGAACTGTCCTGAACGAATCAGTTCTGAACTAGTTTCCAGACTAATCGGGTCCTGCGAGTCCGGACGACCGATTACGATGCTTTCTAACATTGTTCGGTCGGACTCGCATTGACTTCAATGGGAGCCTGTGTTCCAAACGAGAATACAGGCTCCCATTGAAAAAAGGAGTGGTTGGGGAAAACCTTGCACCCAGTGGCGGGCATTCCATGATGCCTGTTTTACCACACTAGCCCCAGACATTGCTGGGGAAGGGAACCAGAGGCAGAAACGGCGTCAGGAGCGGGCCAGCCTCCAACATTAACTGTTATACACAAACGAGGCCGCTCCGGGTATTATGACCTAAAAGATGCTCAAGGTTGTTTTGTGCGTGTGAGTGTAGACATCTCACGGAAAGTTTAGGACTGGCCTCACACACCACCTGGTGTCATACTTCATCATCGGCCGTCCACGCCCTCTAAAAACTTGGTTTGATAGAGGGCGGGCATTCACCAGACGACAGGGATGCACTTCTAAACTAAGTGGGGGCCCAAAGTGAGTGAGTGAGATTTAAAAACCATTACAGTTGCCTAACTGAATTTTAATGGAACAGGTAGATGTATGGTGTTAAAAACAAGTGAACGGTGATATGGGGAAAGTTATTAACCCCTCGCCGTATAGAATTGGGTTGACATGTTTCTGCCTAGTGTCATACAGTGGTACATGGCATTCATCAGGACCTATGTTATAAAGGGCTCCGCTCTTACCAACTCTGTGGTGAAAAAAACCACTAGGTGGGGTGACCTATGTCACTCTCCACTTCCTGGGGGTTCTTTTTAACCCTGTAAAAGGAAGAAAAGAAAAAAAAACGTGCAAAACAACCATCAGAATACTTAGGTCATCCAAACAGAAAAAAGGAACCACTCCACACAATTTTTAGCGCGCGTGGCTAAGTGTGTAACACATGCCTGTCAAGCGTGCACACACAAGAATAATTAAAAAGTAGGAGAGTTACCTCCCACGTCTTACCCATAGGCTTCACCCTACGTACTCCATGGGAGGAGGAATAAAGGGAAAGCCCCTGTAGTCAAACCCTAAAAGATAGTTAAGCACAAGTAGCCATGTTAGGGGAAATGAACCTTAAAAACAGGTCAAAAGGAGGGTGTTCATTTTTTACACATGCATACGTCATACACTCTCTCAAAATTGCCTTACTTCATCAAGGTGCGCTCTCCGCGGCATCACCTAGTAGCATTCAGGTCTCCTCCCCGGCGATAAATGAGCACGGTGGAGAGAGCGGTATAAATAGTGTGTTTAATAAGTGCAAAATGCGGGAAGGGCGATCAATTAGCACTGATTGGTAAAAACTGCCATGTATCCGGTGTCCCTGCCTGAGCCGGCGGTAGGATGGTCAAATGTGGCCTGACCTGCGCTCTAGATGTCGCTGCGATGTACGTACGTATCCGGTGTCACACACAGCGTCTGTACGGACTGCCTGGTGTGCGCCTGGTTCTGGGCGAGCCACACGGATCGTGAGTGCGTCTGATCTGTAAGTCGGCGCACACGATAATGCGCTCGTATCCGGGGTCCCAACAAGTATTCAGGCGCTTACCTGATCTAGGGCTTTTCGACGCGCAAAGAACGCGCGTTGAGTCTATGTGGCGGCCTTTAGTGAAAGATGGACTAATTGGGCGTCGCGCTAAGAGGGCGTGTCATGCATGCGCCTGCGGCACTAGTTTTACGTGCAAGTGTCCCAAGTCGGAGAAAAGTATTGACTGGCAAAATTGCCTGTCTTATGCCTGGATGTGATAGAAGGCATCTCATGCCTGCGCGGCGGCGCTCGGTAAAAAATGTAAATGACTAATATGTTGTCTTGATTAAAAGACCATCCCTCTTCAAAAATTATTGGAAAGATAATAAGTAAATGTTCTTTTGTTCCACACTCTAAGGCCCATTAGAGTAGTAGGGCTGACACAGTTTGCTGTATGATCCCAGACATCAAACCCCATGGTGGAAATAGGGTGTGTCACACTAGTTTCCACTCTGTATGGACCAACATCGGCAATGTGCCCCAGTGGTCCCAACCCTGTTTCCTGTTTGCCCCCAGCAATTCGTGGACAATTTGGGGGGGGTAGAAATGAGAATAGGGGGTGAAGATAGAAAGGGTTTTTTTTCAAGCCAGTTCTCCCGTAGTAGCTCCTCCTCCCTTGAATTCAATCGTTTTATAGGTCATGTAATTCCCTTATATATATAGATGGTGTGGCAACTCCATATCCGCAAATAAGTGGACAGACCCATCCATAAAAAGGTCAGTTCTCCCTACCCCATCTGTAGCCAAGGGATGTCATCATTAAGGCCAGTCTCCCACGAGCGGAGTCGGAAAACCCAACGTTGCTCTCTGATATGCAGAGCTTTCGAGATGTCTGTTTTTAGTTTTTTCATGACTTCCAGGACCACCCATCTAAGGTCGGTGTCTTTGTGGTTTTTTTCAAGGAAGTGTTTGGTTAACTTGGTAATGGATTTTCTACACCTGATCGTGCTGCGATGTTCGTTTATACGGGTCTTTATTTTCCTTCTGGTCATGCCCACATATCTGAGGTCACATGGGCATGTCATCAAGTATACCACACCCTCAGTATTGCAATTGCTGAAGTCTTTTAATCGCCATGGGTTGCCTGTGCCTATATCCACTTCTTTGGTTGTAGACGTCAGTGGGCAGGCTACGCAATTCCCGCATGGGAAGTGTCCATACGGTCTCTGATGGTTCCAGAGTGTGGTTTCTTCTGTTGTTTCTTCTTGCTGTATCAGCGCATGGACCAAATCGTCGCGTAGGCTCCTACTCCGTTTGAACGCGAAAAGGGGAAGTGTCCATTGTTTGTCCGCGCTGTTCAGAATGTGCCATTTCTTTCTTATGATGTTTTGAACTTGATTTGATACAGGAGTATAAGTAGTGACACAAACTACCCTGTCTGTTTTTCCTTTGTTTGTAGTTTCCAGGAATCCTTCCCGATGGTTGTTCCTGGCCCTTTTCTTCGCCCTTTTCACCATTTTTGCAGGATAGTTGCGATCCAAAAGTTTCTCTTCCAGTTGTTCAGCTTGCTCATTAAATGTTTCTATATTAGAGCAGTTCCTTCGTATTCGGAGTAACTGGCCCACAGGCAGGTTTTGTCGCAGGGCCCTCGGGTGGTAACTCTCGTATAACAATAAACTGTTTTTGTCTGTTGGTTTATTGTGTACTTTGGTACAGATCCCTTCTGTAGTCATCGAGATATCCAGGTCCAGGAAAATGGCATGCTCTTTATCAATAGAGTGTGTGAACTTCAAGTGTTCATCCTTGGTGTTGATCCATTGTACGAACATCGTTGCTTCTTCTAAAGTTCCATGCCATATGATGAGCACGTCATCTATGTAGCGCTTCCAGGTCTTCAGTCGCGCTACATAGGGGTTACTCTGGTTGAAGATGTAATCCTCCTCAAACTGATGTACGTAAAGGCACGCCATGCTCGGCACGAAAGTGCTGCCCATGGACGTGCCTTTGATCTGATGGTATATTGTATCTTCGAATTCAAAACAAAATTTCAGTGAGGGCCACCTCTGCGCATTCGAGGATGAAGTGTCTCGGGTTGTGAAATCCCACTCCATATTTAGTAGGATATGTTCTACCACAGCTAGAGTGCGTCTCTGCGGGATACTCGTGTAGAGCGCCTCAATATCCATTGTTATGAATATACCCTCAGTGGTATTTATCTCCAGGTCCCGTAAATGGCAAAGGACATCTTTGGTGTCTCGTAGGTATGAGGGTGATTTCTGAATGATTGGTTTAAGGAACCAGTCGCAAAACTGCGACAGGGGCTCCAAGAGTGATCCGATACCGGACACTATAGGTCTTCCTGGTGGCGGTGTTTTATCCTTGTGGATTTTCGGAGGGGTAGAGAACCTTGGTGTACGGGGGTTGTCATTTATAAGAAACTCAGCTCTATGTCTCGTGATCCAATCGTTGGTGATGGCCTCATCCACCATGCTTTTTATTTTATTCATAAGTCGGCTGGTGGGGTCGCTGTGGTATACTTTATAGCTGTTGGTGTCAGCTAGCAGTCTGTTGCACTCTTCCCGGTACATTCTAAAGTTCATGAGCACGATAGCGCCCCCCTTATCGGCTGGTTTGATTACCAGGTCCCTGTTGTTTATCAAAGTTTGAAATGCACTTCTTTCTCCTTTCGTCAGGTTTTGTAATCCTTTTGTATTTTGAAAATCAATCCTCTCAACCTCCTTTAGAACTGCCTGTTCGAATGCTTGTATGTTACATGGAACATTCTGGGTTGGTGGCGAGAAAGTGGATTTTTTCCTAAACCCAGTGTTATTTTCTCTGTTTTGTTCTTCTCCGGTGTCACCGAAAAAGTCTCTGAGTTTAATCTTCCTGAAGAATTGTGCCAATTCCGCATTCAGGAGAAAAGGATCGTTCGTAGGTGTTGGGACAAAACCCAACCCTTTCGACAAGACGGACTCTTCATCTTTTGTGATTAAATGATCACTAAGATTCACAATGTTCGTTATTCTTTGCTTGTTGATGGGCCGTTGCCCCTCCCTCTGCTCCGTGTTACTGCCCCCGTTGCACTGGGTGTTTGGTCTTCCCATTGGACTCTTGTATTTCTTCTTTGTTTTTGTCTGCCCCTTCCCCTGCCTCTGCCTCTGAATAAAAAAGGCTGCGGTCCCTGTGGAAATCCGTATCCTGGGGGGTAAAATGGTTGTTGCCAAAATCCAAAGGGGTGCATCGGTGGTGCGAACATCGAGTGTTGTGCGTTTTGATATTTCCTCCCAAACTATCGTCCTGTGCTTTCGTCACTGCTGCTTTCTGAGCAGCTCCTTTCTTCCCCTGAGCTAAATGTCCAGTTTTGCGGGGTGGGTCTGAAATGTTGTTTTCTCGTCGTTTTGGGTTGTTGGGGCTGCTCATAGTATTCATCCGTGGTGTATGGGTACACAGTGTCGCGATTGAACTTTTGCACGTCCTTTTGTAGTTTCGTGATTTTGGATTGGGTGAGGTACTCCCGGTACTCAGACTGGTCGTTGTTAATTTCCTCCAGTTTTTTCTTGTACACAGTAATATGAACCAAAGTTTTTAATCGGCTTTCGCTCTGCTGGATCTCAACTAGCAATGCATCTGCTAGTTGTCTGGCCGAATTAATTATCAAAACTAACCAGTCTTTCGTGCATTTCCAGGCAATGCTGGACCAGTTAATGCGGAACTCTTTGTTGTTTAAAAAGAGTCTCGGTTCGTTGGTCACAACGAGACCTCTAGGAGCGGTGTTCTTTCTGAGGTACTCTGTCATGAAGGCCCCATGTAGGGCTGTTCGGATCTGTTCTTTCTTTTTGGCCGTGAGTGCCTCCGATTCATCTGAGTTCTTGATCGTTTGTGCTACAACTGTGTCCGCTAGGAGTGATGGGGTTCTCAGGATCTCCGCATATGGATCCTTACCGAATGTTAATTCGGACTCCATGTCTGACGTGGGGTGTTGGTGGGTAGAAGAAGAAAAAGTAGTATGTGTGGGATCACTATTTAGGGTGAACCCTCCGTTGTCCAGCTCAATCCGCTGGTACAAGCGCCTCACTAGGCTTGTTACAAGTGTCCTTATATACGTTCCCACAGCCGTCGGCTATACAACAAAGTTTACCACACTAGCCCCAAACTTTGCTGGGGAAGGGAACCAGAGGCAGAAAGGGCGTCATGAGCGGGCCAGCTTCCAACATTAACTGTTATACACAAATGAGGCCGCTCCCGGTATTATGACCTAAAAGGTGCTCAAGGTTGTTTTGTGCGTGTGAGTGTAGACATCTCACAGAAAGTTTAGGACTGGCCTCACACACCACCTGGTGTCATTCTTCATCATCGGCCGTCCTCGCCCTCTAAAAACTTGGTTTGATAGAGGGCGGGCATTCACCTGACGCCAGGAAGATTAAACTCAGAGACTTTTTCGGTGACACAGGAGAAGACCAAAATAGAGAAAATAGCACTGGGTTTAGGAAAAATCCACTTTCTCGCCACCAACCCAGAATGTTCCATGTAACATACAAGCATTCGAACAGGCAGTTCTAAAGGAGGTTGAGAGGATTGATTTTCAAAATACAAAAGGATTTCAAAACCTGACGAAAGGAGAAAGAAGTGCATTTCAAACTTTGAAAAACAACAGGGACCTGGTAATCAAACCAGCCAATAAGGGGGAGCCATCGTGCTCATGAACTTAACAATGTACCGGGAAGAGTGCAACAGACTGCTAGCTGACACCAACAGCTATGAAGTGTACCACTGCGACCTCACCAGCCGACTTATGAATAAAATAAAAAGCATGGTGGATGAGGCCATCACCAACAATTGGATCACGAGACATGAAGCTGAGTTTCTTATAAATGACAACCCCCATACACCAAGGTTCTATACCCTTCCGAAAATCCACAAGGATAAAACACCGCCACCAGGAAGACCTATAGTGTCCGGTATCGGATCACTCTTGGAGCCCCTGTTGCAGTTTTGTGACTGGTTCCTTAAACCAATCGTTCAGAAATCACCCTCATAACTACGAGACACCAAAGATGTCCTTTGCCATTTACGGGACCTGGAGATAAATACCACTGAGGGTATATTCATAACAATGGATATCGAGGCGCTCTACACGAGTATCCCGCAGAGACGCACTCTAGCTGTGGTAGAACATATCCTACTAAATATGGAGTGGGATTTCACAACCCCGAGACACTTCATCCTCGAATGCGCAGAGGTGGCCGTCACTGAATTTTTTTTTGAATTCGAAGATACAATATACCATCAGATCAAAGGCACGTCCATGGGCAGCACTTTCGCGCCGAGCATGGCGTGCCTTTACGTACATCAATTTGAGGAGGATTACATCTTCAACCAGAGTAACCCCTATGTAGCGCGACTGAAGACCTGGAAGCGCTACATAGATGACGTGCTCATCATATGGCATGGAACTGTAGAAGAAGCAACGATGTTCGTACAATGGATCAACACCAAGGATGAACACTTGAAGTTCACACACTCTATTGATAAAGGACATGCCATTTTCCTGGACCTGGATATCTCGATGCCTACAGAAGGGATCTGTACCAAAGTACACAATAAACCAACAGACAAAAACAGTTTATTGTTATACGAGAGTTACCACCCGAGGGCCCTACGACAAAACCTGCCTGTGGGCCAGTTCCTCCGAATACGAAGGAACTGCTCTAATATAGAAACATTTAATGAGCAAGCTGAACAACTGGAAGAGAAACTTTTGGATCGCAACTATCCTGCAAAAATGGTGAAAAGGGCCAGGAACAACCATCGGGAAGGACTCCTGGAAACTACAAACAAAGGAAAAACAGACAGGGTAGTTTGTGTCACTACTTATACTCCTGTATCAAATCAAGTTCAAAACATCATAAGAAAGAAATGGCACATTCTGAACAGTGCGGACAAACAATGGACACTTCCCCTTTTCGCGTTCAAACGGAGTAGGAGCCTACGCGACGATTTGGTCCATGCGCAGATACAGCAAGAAGAAACAACAGAAGAAACCATACTCTGGAACCATCAGAGACCGTATGGACACTTCCCATGCGGGAATTGCGTAGCCTGCCCACTGACGTCTACAACCAAAGAAGTGGATATAGGCACAGGCAACCCATGGCGATTAAAAGACTTCAGCAATTGCAATACTGAGAGTGTGGTATACTTGATGACATGCCCATGTGACCTCAGATATGTGGGCATGACCACAAGGAAAATAAAGACCCGTATAAACGAACATCGCAGCACGATCAGGTGTAGAAAATCCAACACCAAGTTAACCAAACACTTCCTTAAAAAAAACCACAAAGACACCGACCTTAGATGGGTGGTCCTGGAAGTCATGAAAAAATGAAAAACAGACATCTCGAAAGCTCTGCATATCAGAGAGCAACGTTGGGTTTTCCGACTCCACTCGTGGGAGACTGGCCTAAACGATGACATCCCTTGGCTACAGATGGGGTAGTGAGAACTGACCTTTTTATCGATGGGTCTGTCCACTTATTTGTGGCTATGGAGTTGCCACATCATCTATATATATAAGGGAATTACATGACCTATAAAACGATTGAATTCAAGGGAGGAGGAGCTACTCCGGGAGAACTGGCTTGAAAAAAAACCCTGTCTATCTTCACCCCCCCTATTCTCGTTTCTTACCCCCCCCCCAAATTGTCCACGAATTGCTGGGGGCAAACAGGAAACAGGATTGGGACCAATGGGGCACATTGCCGATGTTGGTCCATACAGAGTGGAAACTGGTGTGACACACCCTATTTCCACCATGGGGTTTGATGTCTGGGATCATACAGCAAACTGTGTCAGCCCTACTACTCTAATGGGCCTTAGAGTGCGGAACAAAAGAACATTTACTTATTATCTTTCCAATAATTTTTGAAGAGGGATGTTCTTTTAATCAAGACAACATATTAGTCATTTACATTTTTTTACCGAGTGCCGCCGCGCAGGCATGAGACGCCTTCTATCACATCCAGGCATAAGACAGGCAATTTTGCCAGTCAATACTTTTCTCCGACTTGGGACACTTGCACGTAAACCTAGCGCCGCAGGCGCATGCATGACACAACCTCTTAGCACGACGCCCAATTAGTCCATCTTTCACTAAAGGCCGCCGCATAGACTCAATGCGCGTTCTTTGCGCGTCGAAAAGCCCTAGATCAGGTAAGCGCCTGACTACTTGTTGGGACACCGGATACGAGCGCATTATCGTATGCGCTGAGATACAGATCAGACGCATTCACGATCCGTGTGGCTCGCCCAGAACCAGGCGCACACCAGGCAGTCCGTACAGATGCTGTGTGTGACACGGGATACCTACGTACATTGCAGTGACATCTAGAGCGCAGGTCAGGCTACATTTGACCATCCTACCGCCGGTGCAGGCAGGGACACCGGATACATGGCAGTTTTTACCAATCAGTGCTAATTGATCACCCTTCCCGCATTTTGCACTTATTAAACACACTATTTATACCGCTCTCTCCACCGTGCTCATTTATCGCCGGAGAGAAGAGCTGAATACTACTAGGTGATGCCGCGGAGAGCGCACCTTGATGAAGTAAGGCAATTTTGAGAGAGTGTATGACGTATGCATGTGTAAAAAATGAACCATCTCCTTTTGACCTGTTTTTAAGGTTCATTTCCCCTAACATGGCTACTTGTGCTTAACTATCTTTTAGGGTTTGACTATAGGGGCTTTCCCTTTATTCCTCCTCCCATGGAGTACGTAGGGTGAAGCCTGTGGGTAAGACGTGGGAGGTAACTCTCCTACTTTTTAATTATTCTTGTGTGTGCATGCTTGACAGGCACGTGTTACACACTTAGCCACGCACGCTAAAAATTGTGTGGAGTGGTTCCTTTTTTCTGTTTGGATGACCTAAGTATTCTGATGGTTGTTTTGCACGTTTCTTTTCTTTTCTTCCTTTTACAGGGTTACAAAGAACCCCTAGGAAGTGGAGAGTGACATAGGTCACCCCACCTAGTGGTTTTCTCACCACAGAGTTGGTAAGAGCGGAGCCCTTTATAACATAGGTCCTGATGAATGCCATGTACCACTGTATGACACTAGGCAGAAACATGTCGACCCAATTCTATACGGCGAGGGGTTAATAACTTTCCCCATATCACCGTTCACTTGTTTTTAACACTATACAGCTACCTGTTCCATTAAAATTCAGTTAGGCAACTGTAATGGTTTTTAAATCTTACTCACTCACTTTGGGCCCCCACTTAGTTTAGAAGTGCATCCCTGTCGTCAGGTAAATGCCCGCCCTCTATCAAACCAAGTTTTTAGAGGGCGAGGACGGCCGATGATGAATGACACCAGGTGGTGTGTGAGGCCAGTCCTAAACTTTCTGTGAGATGTCTACACTCACACACACAAAACAACCTTGAGCACCTTTTAGGTCATAATACCGGGAGCAGCCTCATTTGTGTATAACATCCCATGATGCCTGCCACATTGTGCATGGTTGGGAAGAGGGGTCCCTTGGGTACCCCCATGGGCCCCATTCAGATGTGTCAGGGTGAAGAGGGGCCTGCAACGGGCCGCCAAAGACAGATTCCGGCAGTCGTTTCATCTCGGGCAAACCGAATCGGAACGGCTGTCCAAATCGGTCATCTTAATCGCTCGTCCGGAAACCGTGTCCATAGAGCTTTACGAATCGGATCTGAAAGACTTGGGCTGTCTAGAAGCCTTTTGGAACAGATTCAGACTGCTTGAACGGTTTCCGGGCATCATAATCGGTCATTGGGAAATCTGTATGATTCGGTCGGAAACAAGGGTTACGAATCGGATCCTGCAATACCGAATCCCATCTGGAGCCTTTCCTAACGACATCATAATTGGGCCCTTAGTCTTCTCTCTAGAGAAGTTGGTTAAATCCCCAGCCCTGCAAAATCTCCCTACTTTCACAGGGTGTTTTTAGCGATCACAACTCTGTTTGCCTCACTCTGTGCTGGAGGCGGCCCATTTTATCTAAAGATCGGGGCCCCTGGGTACCTATTCTCCAACTGATCAGGGGAGAATCATACGGTGGACATTGGTGGAGTCCGAATGCTTTAAATATACTGTGTTTAATAGCTGTTTGCAGGATTTTGCTAACAGTTTAGAAACACTTGTCTGTGATCAGGCAAACCTAGCAGCTTTTGTGAATATTTCCAAAAAGGTAGCACCACTCTTACTACAACCAGTTATCAACTCAACTTCCTCCACCCCTAGATGGCTTGATTCTAGATGCTTAAAGGCCCTCCGGTCCTTAAAAATGAGTTCACTGACAACATATCGATGTAAAAAATATAGAAGTATAAAATATCGATGAAAAAATATAGAATGCAAAAATATCAACTCCCTATACTTAAACAGGTAAGTACAAAAATATCGAAAAAAATATCAATGTTAGAAATATAGTTGTACAAGATATCGATTATATATATATATACATATATATCTCGCCACGCAGCTCCTTCTGGATCAGCGGGACCCATGAGAAGTGGCGCACACGCCGGCAGAGCGTACCGGCAAAATAATCCCAATTTAGTTCAAAGTATGTGCGCTCTCAGGATAATCAGGACCCAGGACTCCAAATAAACTTGCAAAGCATATATTTACACAACGCGTTTCAACTGCATCCGCAGTCTTGATCACGTGAAAGGTGCACCGCCAGTGACTGGCTTATGTAACAAAACATGGTAAAGATAAACGATGGCAATTCGAAAGGCAAAAATCCAGGTTAATAACACAGCCATATTGGAGTGGTGACTCAAAACAAATACAGATTTATCATGTCAAACATGTACGGAAATAAGCTGACAAATGTTGCACAGGGCCAAACTAAATAAGTACAAATGTGCAAATACACTACAGTGGCCACTTGAAAGCATGATAAAACCGGGAATGATTCCTCTGAATAAACAACATGTGCGAAGCAGCCCACATAATGTTGTAAACAATAAGCATAACGGTTACTCAAAGTGCAAACTGAAGAAGGGAGATGTTGTGAGATATTGTTGCCCACACATGGCCCATGAATTGGGTACTTCCTCTATCTAAAGTCGTGATTATCCAAACCGACAATAGTTATGTTAAATGTATGTCATTCATTCAAGAAAGTAGTCCAGTCTGCCCCAGTGGGATGACTCTGTCAAATGCCGGTGTTGTAGCGATAGTTAACATGCATACGTGCACAGGTGTCTGAGTGTAAACACGAGGACCCCCCACACACAATCTTGTGGTTGGAAAAATCACACTCAATGGCATGTGCCTGAGTGTATCCAACCTGTAAATGGAGTCTAGTCCATGGCAAATGCTGTAAGATCCCAGTCCAATAAGTGTCTGTCACCGGGCAAAGACAAACATCAATATCCCCAATAGCACGTATACCTGCCCATATGGTGAATATACACTGTGGAGTCATAAATTCTGACAGGCGGAGCCCCGCTGCCACCACTCACAGCATCCAATCATGTGAAGAAATCAAACCAGGTGAAGTGAAAACGAAGAAAAGGTTAGGAAGCCCGTGTCAGTGATTCCAGGTGAATTGGGCCCCTTCCTTTCCTCCTGCAAAAGAAAACAAGAAAGAACACAAGATTAAAATAGTGAACCTCTGGGGTTTACATAAGTTCACACTACTAAAATTGCTAGGTTCCTAATGCACTAGTAGGTAAAGGAGGGAAGAGACATGTATGCATAATACAAACCGCAGGATTAAAAACAGAGAAATATCATGGACATAACAAGCATATATGCACAGTAAATGTCAAAGATTGCAATAAATGCTAAAGGCAAAGAGCATGTAGGGGAAAGAGTGAGAGAGTTATTCTTCACTTAGATGTATGGCTAGCTCCTCATCTTGATTTAATCCCCCCGGGATCTTAGTTTGGAAATCCACAATATACTTGGATTCTCTTTGCCTTAGTCTGAGAGTTCTATCTCCCCCCCTCGGATCATTCGGGATCTGCTCAAGTACGAAGTAACTAAGGAGGGTGGAGTCAGAAAAATGTTTATTCTGGTAGTGTCTGGCGACTGGATATTTGGGATCCTTTTTAGTTATCGCCCTAATGTGTTCAAGTATGCGTTTTTTGGCCATCAAGGTTGTACTACCGATGTACCAAAGTTTGCACGGGCATTCTATGACATACACTACAAAATTAGTGCTACAAGTCAGGAATTGTGTAATGACTTTTCTGTGTGTACTCTGCGAGAGTTCTTTGCGAAACTTGCTGTTTTTACACGCCTTACAATGCCCACAGGGAAAAAATCCCTGCAGGCCATGCTCACTGTTGGTCGTGTACTTGGTGATGTCACTATGTACAAGCATGTCTTTTAAGTTCCTGCCTCGTCTAAAGGTGATATTAGGTCTTTCTTGGATAGTGTCACCTATGGTGCTGTCACATTTCAGGATATACCAATTTTTGACCAAAATGCGCTTGACACTGTTGACATCCGAGTGATGTGAAAGAATTATTCTGGTGCCTTCTTCTTCGGACTCTCCCTCGGGTAAGTCTTTGTCTGCTAGTGTCTGTGCTCTGCTAACACCCCCTACCTTCTCCTGAGCTCTCTTCAAAACCCAATTAGGATAGCCCCTTTCTCTAAATCTATTGAGCATAGATTTGCTCTCCTGCGCAAACGCTTCTTCACTGTTGCAGTTCCTCTTAGCCCTCAGCAACTCCCCGTAGGGAATGCTCCATTTGAGCGACTCCGGATGGCTGCTGAGGGCATGCAGGATGCTGTTACCCGCGGTGCTTTTGCGAAATAAAGTGGTGTGGATGCTGTTCTGTTTACTCTCCAGTTTGACATCAAGATTAAGCCCGGGCGTAGTTTGCGTAGTAGCACTTCACGTAGCTACGTGAAGTACAGCTTCAACTACACGTAGCTATGCAAATTGCGTAGTGCGTAGCTGTGTGCTTGACTGCACTGTACAATAATTACCAAAAGCAAACTTGTACAGTGCAAGTTAAGATAAAATAAATATCTCTGTCTTTATATGCTAAAAATGCATATAGTCATTTCACTAAAGTGAAAACAAAAAGTTAACAAGCAGTGAGAGAGGTGATGATTTTGGTATCCTCACTAACTTAGGGAGAGAACCAACAACCAAGCAGATGTCTTGAAAACAAAAAGCACATCTTATTGAACGATTCCTCCTAGGACCACCCCAAGCACAGTTATGGGCAAAAATACAATCCCAACCAAAGGCCCTGCAAAGCATTATGGGACGAGATTAGCAGTGGGCAGTGAATATTATAGTGTCAATATCAAAATAATTCTACAAGAGCTGCAGTTCAATCTAGTCGTCACTGGGTGTCGTCCCTCAAGAGTGAAATGCAAAAGTATTGAAAACCTTTCATGAAGCTTTTGCATTTGACTCGTGAGGGACGACACCCAGTGACGACTAGTTGAACTGCAACTCTTTGTAGAATTATTTTGATATTGGACACTATAATATTCACTGCCCACTGCTAATCTCGTCCCATAATGCTTTGCAGGCCTTGGTTGGGATTGTATTTTTGCCCATAACTGTGCTTGGAGTGTCCTAGGAAGAAGGACCACCATTGAATCGTTCACATGATATGCTTTTTGTGTTCAAGGCATCTGCTTGGTCCTCCCCTAGGTTAGGGGGACTCCAAAATCATCACCTCTCTCATTGCTTGATATGTCAAAATTCATTTTTGTGAATTGGTTATATGCTTTTAGCATAAAAATTGCTTTATCAAAGCATTTGAAGGAGTTTGTTATTATTATTAAGCCTGGGCGTAGTGCTAGCTGTGTGCTTGACTCACTGCACTGTACAATAATTACCAAAAGCAAACTTGTACAGTGCAAGTTAAGATAAAATAAATATCTCTGTCTTTATATGCTAAAATTGCATATAGTCATTTCACTAAAGTGAAAACAAAAAGCAGTGAGAGAGGTGATGATTTTGGTATCCTCGCTAACTTAGGGAGAGAACCAAGCAGATGTCTTGAAAACAAAAAGCACATCTTATTGAATGATTAGGTGGTGGTCCCATCCTCTTAGGACCACCCCAAGCTAGTTATGGGCAAAAATACAATCCCAACCAAGGCCCTGCAAAGCATTATGGGACGAGATTAGTAGTGGGCAGTGAATATTATAGTGTCCAATATCAAAATAATTCTACAAAGAGCTGCAGTTCAACTAGTCGTCACTGGGTGTCGTCCCTCACGAGTCAAATGCAAAAGCTTCATGAAAGGTTTTCAATACTTTTGCATTTCACTCTTGAGGACGACACCCAGTGACGACTAGTTGAACTGCAGCTCTTTGTAGAATTATTTTGATATTGGACACTATAATATTCACTGCCCACTGCTAATCTCGTCCCATAATGCTTTGCAGGGCCTTTGGTTGGGATTGTATTTTGCCCATAACTGTGCTTGGGGTGGTCCTAGGAGGAAGGGACCACCATTGAATCGTTCACATGATATGCTTTTTGTGTTCAAGGCATCTGCTTGGTCCTCCCCTAGGTTAGGGGGACTCCAAAATCATCACCTCTCTCATTGCTTGATATTTTATTGTCAACATTCATTTTTGTGAATTGGTTATATGCTTTTTAGCATAAAAATTGCTTTATCAAAGCATTTGAAGGAGTTTATTATACTCCTGCTACGCTACGTTTATTAGTACAGTTATTCACTCTGCTACGTGCAATTTGCGTAGTGCGTAGTAGCACAAACTTTGCATGCTTCGTGAGCGTAGCAAAGTATTATGCCCAGGGTTAATCAAGATACTCTGCCACTGTTTTGCTGATGTTTCCAGTCAGCAAAATGTTACGATTGTTCTCATTGAGCTTTCTTATGAAGTCTCTGGCTTCAGGTTCAGAACCCCTTCAGATAATGAACAGGTCATCGATGTACCGCAGCCACATCGTGACCTGTTCAAAATCCCGGGAGAGAACCGGATCCCAAAGAATCTCCTCCTCCCAGAGTCCCATAAAAAGATTGGCGAAACTGGGAGCAAAACAAGATCCCATCGCCGCACCGGTGGTCTGTATGTACAGGGCACCGTCAAACAGAAAGATGTTGTTCTTGAGACAGTGCTCTGTCATCTCTATGATCATTTGGCTATGCTCCCAAAATCTGACATGTCTCTTTTTGAGAAAGTGCCTACAAGCCTCCAGACCTTGTTGATGGTCTATAATGGTGTATAGGGAATGTACGTCAAGTATGATGAACATTAAGTCATCATTCCAAACGATGTCCTGTATTTTCCCCATGGAATCTTTAGTATCTCTGATATAACTGGGGAGTTCCATGACAGTTCTCTCAGAAAATGATCAATGTACTTGGACACATGTTCCGTCACACTCCCTCTGGACGATACAATAGGTCGTCCAGGTGGATTGTGCGGGTCTTTATGCACCTTGGGCAAGAGATATAGGACAGGTAATTTAGGATGATCCCTTCTGAGGTAACAATACTCCTCCCACACAAGGATACCCCTGTCTTTCCATTCTGTAAGTTTGTCCCAAATGTTGGTGATACTGGTGCTGTAAACCTCCCTAGAGATGGGGAGATAAAACTTGTTGTCATTCAGTTGCCTAAGGGCTTCTCCAATATACTGTTCTCTATCCAATATCACGATGTTCCCACCCTTATCTGCAGGGCGAATGACAATCTCATTGTCATCCGCTAAAGCCTTGAGCGCCTGCCTCTGATTGAGATTGAGATTACATGATTCTTTCTTGTTCTTGTTGTTTTTATGTCTGAAATCCATGAGTGCCTTAGTGACATTCTCATGAAAGGTGTCTATCCCATCGTGGGGAAGGGTGGGCAGAAACGTGGAGCGTGGTTTAAAATGGGTGCTGGCAGCTGCATCGTATGTGATGTCTAATTCCGTCAGAACTTGCAATTCATTGACCTCAGTCTCATTACTATTGGGATCCTGTTGTAATTCCAACATTGTGACAAGAGTGTTAATGTCACCTATGGCTAAATCACTATCAATGTAGGTACTCCCTCCACCTGTTTTCCTATTACTGCCTAGTCTCTTTAATTTGTGCCATTTATTTAGCTTGAGTATTCTTACATATTTAAATAAATCAATTCTTGTGTTGGTATAATCAAAGGAGGAAGAGGGGCAGAAAGAAAGTCCCAGACACAGTGTCTGTTTTTCAATGTCACTAAGTATTCTCTTTGAGAGATTAACAATAGTTTTATTAACCATGGCAGGATCCATTAGTAAGCTTTTCCGGCGCGTGTCTTGCTGTTTCCCATGCCGCCACGTCCCTTGCCTCCTCTGCCAGCGTTGTTTGATACGTCTCCGTCTGTTTCTTCTTTTCCTCGGCCTCTGCCTCGACCCCGACCTCGACCTCTCGATTTCGGTGCTGGTGTATCCCTCGTTGTTTGACGGCCTCGACGCAAATGTCTGTATTCGTCTAAAAAAGTCACTGGCCTGGTTACCCGTTCGTTTCCGGAAACATTGCCTCCTGATAAATCAGACTCGCTGCTGCTTGCGATCGATAGGTCTGACATCGAACTTTGAGTAGGTTCCTCTCGTGTGACAATAGATCTAGGTTTGTCTGAATACAGATGATCATACTTTCTACTGAAAGTTAAAATTCTGACGCTTTCATAGTCCGCATAGTCTCTGTTCAGTTTCCTCTGCTTGCGTGCCTTTATGTCATCCTCATGTTTCTTTAAGCGATATTTTATTGCTTCCATCACTTTATTCAAAGCTGTTGACTCCATGTTAATTTTGAGATCTTCTTGTATTTCTTTAATTTGTAATAATATGGCCTCCCGATCAATCCATGCGTATTTAATCAATATTTCTAACATCCTTTTTGAAGTCATAGAGGAGTTCACAGACCACTCCTCTAGCATTTTCGGATTTGGTGACTCGTACGATGGCGTGGTAAAGATCCTCAATCCTCTAGGAGCCACTGCCTGATCCACATAATGTTGTAGAGAAATGGCTTCCCACCATTTTGATGTTTCAGTTCGTTTGAGTTTCTCTAGTTTCCTCAATTTTTCTTCCATCGGTTGTATGGGGTTTGTTCTGTCCTCTCTGTTAATGGTTGTCCCCGGTTTCCTTGTAAACATTACGAGAGCAGCTGCTCTCCGTTCAGTTTCCTCCTCCATCGTGCACACAACACTTTGCTGTTGATACAAAACACTGAGTCCGGGCCCTGTATCCCCCTGCACAAATGCAGGTTCTTCCTGCCAATGTCAACTTGCCTCTAAAGAAGTTAGGGCGATGCAGGCACTCAGTGGCTCGAGTTTGGAAACGCAAGCGCAAACCCAATCTTAGGTGTGAGTGGAGTGCTGACTCGATTAACGAGTGAGCTATCACGATGCGTGGAGAAAGCAGGGTACTGAGATGTGCCTGTTCCGCCGCTGCCCCGGGGGGTGGGAAATCCCAGACACCCAACGGTGTATGGCGATCCCACCCCACACAAGGGACGGACAGTGCAGGCACCAGCTTACCTCTGCTCAATGGTCCACAATCCTAAAGCACTCCTGTTCCTCTCGCCGTCCTGCTCACATGAAGTAATGGCCGGTCCGTGTTCGATCCTCAATCACTATCTCGCCACGCAGCTCCTTCCGGATCAGCGGGAGGCCATGTGTGGGCAACAATATCTCACAACATCTCCCCTCTTCAGTTTGCACTTTGAGTAACCGTTATGCTTATTGTTTACAACATTATTTGGGCTGCTTCGCACAAGTTGTTTATTCAGAGGAATCATTCCCGGTTTTATCATGCTTTCAAGTGGCCACTGTAGTGTATTTGCACATTTGTACTTATTTAGTTTGGCCCTGTGCAACATTTGTCAGCTTATTTCCGTACATGTTTGACATGATAAATCTGTATTTGTTTTGAGTCACCACTCCAATATGGCCGTGTTATTAACCTGAATTTTTGCCTTTCGAATTGCCATAGTTTATCTTTACCGTGTTTTGTTACATAAGCCAGTCACTGGCGGTGCACCTTACACGTGATCAAGACTGCGGATGCAGTCGAAACGCGTTGTGTAAATAAACGCTTTGCAAGTTTATTTGGAGTCCTGGGTCCTGATTATCCTGATAGCGCACGTACTTTGAACTAAATTGGGATATATATATATATATATATATAAATAAAATTTATTTTAAAAAAAGTGGATTTAATATACATTTTAACAAATATAACAAATAAACTTAATTTAAAAAAATTAAACACACATACATAATAATCTATATAAATATATATATAGATATTTACTTTAAAACAATTAGTAAACTATTAATTTTAATTTATTTTATCATTTTAATTTATATAAAAACTAATATACATATATATATTTACAGAAAAAACCATAGGTTTCAGGCACGTTATAGTTAGAAATTAGCATTTAAAAACCTTAGAAATTCACTGAAAAAACCATAGGTTTTAGGGACAGTTATAGCTAGTTGGACATTTCACTCGTACAAAACCCGTGAAATTCCCCGTTATAGTTAGTTCAGCTAACTATAACTCGCGCCCCGCAATGCACTGCTGATGACGTCACATATTACATCACTCATGACATGGTCAGTGACATCACTGATGACATCACTGATGACATCTCAAATGACATCACTGATGACATCATCCAGTGACTGTGTGTTTCTGTAAAGTTTAAATATGTTTAATATATATAGGGAAAGGCGTATTGAAGAATGACTGGGTGTATAATTGTCTGAATGGATGATTTAGTAGGTGCGTGACTGACTCCATAAGTTAGTGATTAAACGTATCTTACTGAATGCATGGGTTAGTGACTAAACTGTGTGAATGTCTGTATCCGTCTGTCTGTTGGTGTGTAAGCGGCTGCATGGCTTTCTGAATAGCTACATGAGTGTCTACATGGGTTATTGATTGGTTGTCTGAGTATCTGTATGGGTGCCTGAGTGTTTGTGTGGGTGGGGTGCGTGTGACTCTGTGCATAGATGTGTGAGTGGGTGATTCACTGGGTGCATGGTTTCAAGAGTGCATCTGTGATGGACTGTATGGGTGGGTGAGTGTGTGTATGGGTGTGTTAGTGAGTGAATGTATATCTCAGTGGTACATGTGTGAGTAACTACATATGTTAAAGGCAGTATATATGTGTGTTGGAGTATATAAATGGCTATAAGTGAGAGTGTGTGATTGTGAGAGTGGCTGTATGGATGAGTGTGTACTTGTATCAGTGATTGTATAAGAGCGTAAGAATGTGCTAGTATTTGTATGAGTAAGTGAGCTGGTGTGTGTATAACTGTATAGGTTAGTAAATGGCAGTGTGATTAATTATTTGCATGACTGACTAGGTGTGTGAGTACCTCTATGGATGAGTGGCGGTGTGTGAGTGTCAATGTAGGTGTATGAGTGCATATGATAGTCCTGTACTGAGTGACCGTAAGTATGAGTGACTGTACAGGTGAGTGAGTGGATGTGTGTGTAGACCTAAGAATCAGTGAGTGGGTATGTAGTTATTGGTGTTGGAGTGTCTATGGTTTTGACAATGGCAGTCTGTAATTTAGAGTGGGTGTATCAAAAGTTATATTAGGGTGTGAGAAGATGCATGAATTTATCACATGGATGACGTCATCAGTGATGTCATCAGTGATGTCATCAGTGATGTCACTGACCATGTCATGAGTGATGTAATATGTGACGTCATCAGCAGTGCATTGCGGGCGCCAGTTATAGTTAGCTGAACTAACTATAACGGGGAATTTCACGGGTTTTGTACGAGTGAAATGTCCAACTAGCTATAACTGTCCCTAAAACCTATGGTTTTTCAGTGAATTTCTAAGGTTTTTTAAATGCTAATTTCTAACTATAACGTGCCTGAAACCTATGGTTTTTCTGTGAATTTCTAAGGTTTTTAAATGCTAATTTCTAACTATAACGTGCCTGAAACCTATGGTTTTTCAGTGAATTTCAAAGGTTTTTAAATGCTAGTTTCTAACTATGCCTACAGAGGTAGGACATGTGAAGAAAGAAGAAAAACGCACAGAAAGAAGCAAAAGAAATGCAGAAAGAAGCAACAGAAGTCCACAAAGACGAAGAAAAGTGCAGGAAGAAGCAAAAGATGTGCAGAAAGAACCAACAGAGGAGCAGAAAGAGGCCTTGTTCCAAAATCATCCTGTGCCCACAACTTTTCCGACGTGTACTAGGGGTAACTGACTCTGACTAACCAGAGCCAGTGCTATGCTAAAACACACTTAGAATACAGTGAAAACACCTACATACACTAGGGAACACTATGCGTTGGGGTACCCCTGTGATTAGCATGACCTCCTCTGTAAGTCCCTAGTACATAATAGGGCAGGGGATTAAAACTACCTCTTAAAACGCTACAGGGCGCGTTTGCACAGTGGTGAAGGGAGTGGAGGCCTGAGGTGACATGTGTGCAAACGCGCCCCGTGGCACGTTTTAAGTTGCAGGATTAAGTCCCTTGAATTCTGAGTGTCCCTGGGGCCCAACTAGCCCCCAGGTACCTACAGTTAGGACCACAGAGCTGAGTTGCAGAGAGGCGTTCCAACGCCATGCACCTTTTTCACCTCTGTGCAATGCAACGCTGTTGTGCTTACTGAAGGTACCTGGTGGGCTAGTTGGACTCCAGGGACCCTCAGGATTGAAGGGACTTAATCCCTAACTAAAACACGCCACGGGGCCTGTTTGCACACATGTCACCTCAAGCCCCGCCCCTCCCTTCACCACTGTGTAAACGCGCCCGTGGCGCGTTTTAGGTTGAGGGATTAAGTCCCCTTGAATCATGAGGGTCCCTGGGGTCCAACTAGCTCACCCTGGACCTCCATTATGCACCAGGGAGCTGGGTTGCAGAGAGGTGTTCAGAGGCCATGCCCCTTTTGCACCTCTCTGCAACGCAGCTCTGTGGCGCTTTCTGGACGTACCTGGTGGGCTAGTTGGCCCCCAGGGACCCTCAGGATTGAAGGGGATGTAATTCCCCATCTTAAAACGCGCCACGGGCCCTGTTTGCACACATGTCACCTGAAGCCCCGCCCCTCCCTTCACCACTGGGCAAACGCGCCCCGTGGCGTGTTTTAAGTTGGGGATTAAGTCCCCTTGAATCCTGAGGTTCCCTGGAGTCCAACTAGCCCACCATGTACCTCCAAAGCGCCACAGAGCTGCGTTGCAGAGAGGTGTAAAAGGGGCGTGGCCTCTGTACACCTCTCTGCAACGCAGCCCCTGGCGCATACTGGAGGTTCCTGGTGGGCTAGTTGGCCCCAGGGACCCCCAGTATTCAAGCGGAATTACTTCCCCTTCTTAAAAGCGTGCCAGGGGCGCGTTTGCAGACTTTTTGTATGGGAGGGGGCTGCTTGGCCCCCTTCCCTCGGCCACTTTTGGCCCCGGGGACCCCATCCCCCGGGGCCTGAGGATTTTTATATATAAAAAACGGGAAGGGCGCCGCGTGGCCCCCTTCCCTGGGCCTCCTATTGGCCCGGGGACCCCATCCCCGGGGCATGCCCTATTTTTTTAATTAAAATATTTGGAGGGGGCTGTGTGGCCCCCCTCCTCAGGCCATTTAAGGCCCGGGGACCCCATCCCCGGGGCCGGCCTTTACGTTTTTTTTTTTAGTTTTTTTTAATTTTAATTTGTAGGGGAGGATGGCCGCGTGGCCCCCCTCCTGGGCCACTACTAGCCCCGGGGACCCCATCCCCGGCTGGATCCGTGCACCCAGCGCGTTTTTGCCGATTTGTTTTTTAAAAAAAATTTTTTTTTTGGGGCCCTGGGGGTCCTTGTAGGACTCCCTGAGCAGACCTAGGGGTTCAGGGTGTTTCTACCCTGCCCCCTTTTTGCGTTTTTTGCGTCTGTTTTCGTCTTTTCTTGTGCCTCGGTTCTACCGAGGCACAAGATGGCTGCCAACACTTCCTGGTTTGGAGTGTTGACAGCCAATTAGCATACAGCTCGTGATTGGGAAGGTACGCGGACCCTACGCGGCCATAGATATATATGTGATTTTATTTTTGATTTTCTCAGGAACTACTGAACGGATTTACACCATTTAAGCAAAAGGCACGACTCTGAACCAAGGGATACCTTTTTGCCAAATTTGGTGTAATTCCGTTCAGCAGTTCGGGCTGTAGCTGCGATGAAAGGTTCCTATGGAAAATTGCATGGGGAAAACATGTTTTGGGACCCCCTTTTTCTCGGCCCCCACTTGACGAATCACCCGAGACTTTCAGGGTAGGAGCGGACCGGAGCGGGCCACAAAGTTTGAAAATTCTCGAAGATTCGTCAACCGGCGCCAAAGTTATTTCAAATAGAATGTTGCTGGATTTCCTATGGAAAATAGGTCCTAACTATAACTATCTACTGGCGACCGCCAGTAGATAATATATATATATATATATATATATATATATATATATATATATATATATATATATATATATATATATATATATATATATGTATATATATATATCCAGTCAGCTTTCGCTTACACTCAAGCCTCTTTGCGACGGTGGGCCGTGGCGGGCTAGCGAAACCCCAAATATCCATACTCCATTGTAAAATGAAAAAAACAACGATCCACCGCACCCAATAGCTTTAGCAGAGATTTATTTTCGGCAAATGCACGACTCAACGCATTTCGAAGACGAAGTCTCCTTGCTCACGAGTGTTGAGGTTGCAGCTTAATGTGATTTAAATAAACAAACATCATCTTGCATGTGACCACAATGAACGGTGTAAACAGACTTCCCGTTTTGACCACACAGACTTTTTGTACTTGATACAATATTACTTCATATTGGTTCAGAGGTAATGCAAAAGAATGTACACATTTTCAAAAGTAAAACGAGTGTGAAATACATTTTATAACAATGTATATATATATATATATATATATAATAACATAAAATCTATTAAAAAAACATTCTATTATAAATTAAAACATTAAACTATTTATAAATCTTTAAACTTAAATTTACCACTCCAGTCAGTGCAACAGAAGGGAAAGTGTTGGATAGCGGAGAGGTAAAAATTCATATTCCCACTCCAGTGAGTGCAACATTATAGAAAGTGTTGGATAGCGGAGGGGTAAAACTTACTATTCCCACTCCAGTGAGTGTGACAGTAGGGAAAGTGTTGCATTGCGTAGGGGTAAAAATTACTATTTCCACTCCAACTAATGCAACAGTAGGGAAAGTGTTGGATAGCAGAGAGGTAAAACTTACTATTCCCACTCCAGTGAGTGTAACAGTAGGGAAAGGGTTGGATTCCGGAGGGGTAAAACTTACTATTCCCACTGCAGTGAGTGCAACAATAGGGAAGATATTAGACAGTGGCAGGATAAAATGTACTATTCCAACTCCAATCAGTACAACAGTAGGGAAAGTGTTCGACAGCGGAGAGGTAAAACTTACTATTCCCACTCCAGTCAGTGCCACAGAAGGGAAAGTGTTGGATTGCATATGGGTAAATATTACTATTCCCACTCCAATGAGTGTAACAGTAGGGAAAGTGCTGGATAGCGGAGGGGTAAAACTCACTATTCCCACTCCAGTGAGTGCAACAGTAGGGAAAGTGTTGGATTGCGGAGGGGTAAAACTTACTATTCCCACTGCAGTGAGTGCAACAATAGGGAAGATATTAGACAGTGGCAGGATAAAATGTACTATTCCCACTCCAATCAGTACAACAGTAGGGAACATGTTGGATTGCAAAGGGGTAACAATTAATATTCTCACTCCAGTCAGTTCAAAAGTAAAAACTAACAAAATATTAACAACACAAATATTTAAAAACAAAATAAACAAAAAAATATATAAATATATTAAAAATTAAAATACAAATATATGTAATATTACAAATTTAAAAAAAAACATATTATAATGTTAAATGCATATGACAAATACCTACAAATATTATATTAAATAAAATAAAAAATAATTTTCAAACAAATAAATATTTTAATTAGAAATTATTTAGATTCAACAACATTAATTATTACATACATTTACCTTTTTTTATTTCCTACCCTATAGCACCACACATTTCACAACCCACATCTAAATTTTATGAAAAAATGTACTTACATAATTAACATAATTAGTTACCAATTAAAGAAATATTATTAATTGAAAAACAAATAAAAAGTCATAAAAATTAATAAACTCCCCACACTTTACCCCTATAATCCCCACAAACCACTGGTAAAATTAAACTGTAAAAACATTAATTACACAATTAAAACGTATTTTCATTTAAAAAGCTTATAGTATATAAAAACTAATTATAAAGTAAGTATAATTAATTTACTCCCCACCATTTACCCCTAAAAAGTAAAACCCACACACAGGAAAATATAAACAACTACCCTAATTAAATATCAATTAATTTATTAACATTAATGATCAACCAATTATTAATTAAACATAAAGTACTTCCTACACTTTACCCCCATAAACCCCATAACTCACAACTAAAATTAATTACACAAATTCCATATTTAATTTTCAATTAATTAATCAATATTGATTAAGAACTAATTATTAATTAATTAAAAATAAATTACTTCCCACCCTTTACCCCATAAACCCCCATACTCCATAGATTGGCTTCTTAACCCAACTTAATAGCAGCCCAGGTGTCTGTCTATAACATCTTTATTGCATAAAGAAGTGATGTAGGTATAATCCATCCTTTAATCTTTTCCCACAATCGCCGTCTTGGGACATTATCAAAGACAGATCTTAAATTTACAAGAAAGGCATGCAGAGGATGTTTTTGAGCTTCGGACTTCTCAATCAAAATTGCTAAAGCCATCAAGTTCAAGATAGTGCCACATCTTGGTTGAAATCCCATCTGATTAATTGGTTTAAGATCAAGCTGCTCCACCCACATCTGCAAGTCCTTCAATAATAGTGATCCAAAAAAATGTAGCCTTTATGTCTATCGAAGCGGTAAGCCTATAATTGTCTGCATTACCTGGGTGTCCATTCATTAAAACTGGGGGGAGAATAGTGCCTCTCCAAGACTACGGTATAGAAATTCAAAAGAAGACATTGGTTAAACAGAAAGGTGAAGCCGTTTGCCCAATAATCTGTTTCTGATCCGTTCATGCCAGGAGCAACGTCTGGGTTTGCTTTGATAATGACCATATATACATTTTGTTGTTAAAAGAGATGTTAGTTTCATCTCTCATAACGGTATCAGATTATTTTATACCTGCTACTGGTCCATCGTTGCCATACAGTTTGTCCACCCAGGTAATCCAATCCTCCTCTCTGATGTTGCAATTATTTGCTCTCAAGCTCCCAATGGTTATATTATTCACAAAGCCCCAAAATATCTTAGTATTGTTGGTCCTGCAATGATGATGTAGAAGAGATCACTTTTTATTTAAAGCACAACACACTATAGGTATTAAAGAGTTAGTGGACTCATCCCATTGTAGAATCAATTTATGTCTCCATACCTGGGCATTTCCCTATCATTTTTACTCAAGAATCAAAATCCTCCGTTTTGGATTTTTCAGAAAAGCTACTGCTTCTATCAGACGTGTCAGTGAGTGAGAAAAACTGTTCTCTAATAACACAACCATCAATTTCCTAGCAGCCAGCTTATTGAAAAGTGCTGCTAAGACTGTTTCTGTATGCTGGCTCATTTGTCAGTGTAGTCAATTGTCCTACATCTATGGTCCCTGTGCGTTTAATTAGTTTAGGTGTGCTCCCGCCACTTCTCTAGGATTGAAACAGAGAACAACATTACGACTTTTATTCATGTAATTTCTGTCATCTGTGTTCACCCCTAGATCCCAGATTCACATACTCTCTTGCATGCATGTCATCACTTGAGCTGGGTGATAGATATTGGGGGATTGTCACACCACCCAGGACAGGTCAGTTGCTACAGCTTCTAAGGATTTCATTGGCAATCTTGTGTTTTTTCGTTGCAACAAATAACGTTGAGAGGCGAGTGAGCTTTTGTTAATGTCCATCACTTCTTTCTATGTTGTAGAAACTGTATGCAGAAGAACCTCATTGAAGACTGCTTTGCCATGCAAACTTTATTGAACATAGAAATAAAAAGAGGACTGCACTACTGACCAAGCGCCCCCTGCAAATAGAAGTGGGGTGCCTCTTAGTCACTCCAAGGGCAGGAGCGATCCGAGGCGGGGAGTCCTTCAGCTGTTTCACCATGGAGAGGTGCGGCGCTTGTGACGTCATCTGGAGGCGCCTCAGGGCTGCACGGTATAAGGCACCCCAAGGTCAGGGGTCGACCTCTTTTCTCTCCACCACGCACCCTGCCAACATGCCTCAGCAACCACCCACTCACCCACTCCTGGAGGAAGGAGGAAATGACGGAATATCTTGCAGCAGAAAAAGGGGACTACCCAAAATTTGGACTGATTTACTGAACTTACACCTTGGAGGGGTGTCGTTTGGTGCTGGCACTGGGCAGGCAGGAGGGGGGACTGACCTGCTGGTGGTCCTGGACCTTCTTGCCCTACCCCGGGATTGCCTGGAATTGAACGTTTTGGGGGGTTTTACCTGGCGACAGGTACCCCGGCAGGGACGGAGTGCTATGCGGTGCCCTGGTGTATGTGGAGCTGCAGGTATTGCCCATCCCTAGGACTGATGGAGGGGAAGTTATGCCCCATGCCTGTGGTTGAGGGAATGGGTGTTGGATGTGGAAAAGGGGCCTGCTGGCACGTTTGCATTCCAAAGTGTTGTGCTGTAATGGGTGCAGACAACTATGGTATTGCTTGCACAATCTTTGAGCTGGTTTGCTGATCTTGCGACCTGTATTTTCATAACAATGTCTTCGGCTGATCTCCGGCTTGTGGACTCATAACAATAATGTATGCTTAACTATAGTTATCATTCCTCACTGATGCAATGTGACTATGTGAATGAAAGGCTACGCCCTTGGTTAAACCAAGCTAATTGCATTTGTCTATGTCTGAAGAGTCTTTTTAGTGGGGGAGGGCAGCGAGTTGCACTTGTGAGCACACTAATGAAAGGGAGCTTTCAATACACCCGAGGTTTTGTGTCTTACATGTATCTTGCACGTGTTAATTCATTAAACCCAGACCCACTGGCTTTTCCATTGTGTGTTGATCCAAGACCCCTGAGACAAGGAGTAGCAAGGGCAGTGCTGGGATGCCAAAGGGCAAGTCAGGGTTAGCGCTACTACCTAAAACTACCCCACATTGACATCCAACCTTATAGTCAGTCTAGAATGTAAACTATCACTGAACAAGATCTGGTCTGAATATGCAAACATTCCAGTTACAGAATATCTTTCTTCTCATTTTAAGAAGCAGCAAGTGTAGAGGCAACGTTACCAATCACTATGATGCCTATAGAACATCTTCTAGACGTGGCTGGTTATATGTATTGCACTCAATGAGCCCAGTATACCACGCACTAATTGATGCACGCTGATAGTACTCATGAATAAAGAGCATGTTTATGTTTCTCAGGGTTTATTGGTAAACATGAAGGTTTGAAGGAGCATATTTATTAGGATTATGAGTCACTGCAGAGCTCTTTTCCACTTGACTTTCTAAAATAGCCGAATTTTACGTTTTAGAGTCAGCGGTGAAGTAATTTTCAGTCTTTGAAAGCATTAAACTGCATTTAAACTGCACAGTTTGGGTGGATACTGCAGGACAGCGACAGCTTCCAGTTTCATATCGTAATTGTTTCTCCAAATCAGAACAAACCAACAAGCTGCAGTGTATCAGTTCAAGTTCTAGCACAGCTCATGGATTTTGTATTTTATCTTTTATCACCTTGGTGGGGAAGCTGTTGCAAAACAATTCAAAGGAAGGCGATGAAAGCAGTGTGCAGAAGTGTTCTTCCGTCTTGCAACTGTTGCTTGGAGCCAGTTTCAGAAAGGCCAATGGACCACATAGACTTTGCTCCAGTCCATATGTGTTAGCACAGGACAAAAGAAAATCAAATGCAAAAAAAATGCCAAACTTTCTTTTATATATGTCATTTTTTAGGGTCCAGATCGAGCGTGCTAAGAGACCTTATCGACGGCAGAAATGCACTCGAGAAATGCTAATGAAATAATGAACTGTTTCTACAAACAATGGCATTGTTAAAAAAAATCGAGCAAACCGATTTCCCACAATTTATGCCGAATTTGTAGAAAGAACGGAAACAGTTGATTCATTCTTTAGTCTGTTGGACCTGATACTAAAAGCATTCTGCCACATGGACTGATGCAAAACTACTTTGAACCATATTCTGCGCAAGCTGCAAAAGTGGCGTAGAAGAGAATTTGTTCTAATTTTAATACCGGTGCAAAGTTCAAGTAATTTGACAATATTCTGGAGAAAAATGAAAGTCAAGACATTTTTATGTGGTTCTATATGAGGTGCAACTATCTGCAGATCGGGCAGTTTGTGAAAAGAGAAGTTTCGGCTGTGCTTTCCATGCTGGAAAGAGACTTAGCAACAAAAAAGACCACAGGAGAAGACCCATAAACCCAGTTGAGACCTGGGTAGATCAATTATAACAATCAACAATCTCTCAACAGGTCACACTTAAATAGAGAGATTTACAAAGTAAAACAAGTGAATTACAGAAGCACCGAAAAAAGGGGAGACAATCAATGTAAATACAGACAGCTGCATGTATTTGAAAAAAATTCTTGATTGTCTCCCATTTTGCGGTGCTTCTGGAGACTTAGGGCATCGTTATGATGCCAGGCGGTCCTACTGCCGACCGCTTGACCACCCGCCGACAAGCATGTGGGCGGTCCGACCACCGTATTACGATGTGACCGCTGGGCTTGCAGTCGCAAACTAGTCGGGGCATGCTGTGGCCTTGATAAAGGGCCGCAGCAGATGCCAACTCCCTACATCACATCCTGCACATTCATGCACCGTATACCATGCACTATGTTGTGCATGGCACACGGTGCACGGAGATGAATTGGGGCACTCCATGTGCCCCCAGGGCCATTTTTCAGTGGCCCACAATGGACGGGGGCCTGTTTGTGGCCCCCAATATCCCTTTCTGACAACCTTTTCATGGCGGTTTTCCCACCATAAACATGCTTTCAGAAAGCGATATTGTAATTCCAACGATGGTGCCTGCCTAGGCACTGCGCCATGCTAGGACGATGCTCCAACCGCCGCCCAATCGAAATCGCGGTCTTTTGTCTGACAGCTGTGGGTCTGACGGCCAGCATCAGAATGCGACGGTCGGACTGAAGGGATGTTGGCAATCAGACCGCCACCAATGGCCTGTCAGTGACTCAATCGCCCTACTTCAAAATCAGGCCCTTACATTTTGTCCTTTAGGAGTAACCACTACATTCATTCATGCAAAATCGTGAGAAAGCCATTTCGAGATCTTTCTTACTTACAAGTTTCTCTCTCTATTTTTAAAGTATATTTTTGAGTATTTCAGGAATATAACAAGAGGCATATATCAAACATATAAAGACAAACTCTTAAATCATTCTAGGTGGAAACTGAAAGCTAGAGATGTTTCTTGAAGGATTACGGGAATATATTGCAGATGGCCAGGCATTAGAATGTCAGCAGGCATACCAATTAGCTAAAAATCAGTTATCATAAACGCTGTCAGAATTACTTGAGGTACCTGCAGTCTTTGTACTATTAACATTGTGAGACATGCATTTAAAAAACAAAACTACAAACAGACAAATGCTGCAAGAAACAGACATTACACTGGTGAACAACTTAATTCTGGTGGAGGCGCATGTTGTGGTGACGCCACAAATATGCAAATGATGAGAAAAGTAGAAGCATCAATGCAGCATTAATGTATAAAAGGTAAATAGGAGGATGCTTAATTAGCAAGTGGAAGTACTTCAATAGACCTAATGGAAAGATGTGTCTGCAGGTGGAAGTAGCAGGAATGACCCAACAAGAGCTTTAGAGACTTTCAAGTCTTTACATTTGATTTTCAAAGATCCTCAAGCATTCCATTGACATAATCTAAATGTGATACTTTAAGAAACTGGGTTATTATTTGCGAAGGATGTGAATCCTTCATAAGTAATATGCCTGCAACTGTTTATGTACTCAGAACAAAGTACTCCACATTGTATCACTTGACTCTCCCAGGGTATTGAGGTAGACCAGTCCAAGGCCAGCTCAGGGGAGGTGGTGTGAACTTGTACACCAGTCTACAGGCATGCAACAACCATCACCGAATAGATCACTCCAGTTAGTGCTTTTGCTTATAAAAAGGAAAATTACTTTGTTACACACACACAACTCAGTACTACGCATGAATGTACAAATATATAAATATGCATATGGCAGATGAAAATACCTATAAGGACACCCTTCTAACCGTTTAAACCACTAGCAAGCCCTAAACCCTATAAATACAGTACCTTCACATAAACTAGGCACCATATATGGAGGTGTAGGTATCTAAAGGCAGGCCTGCAGGCTTTGTTAGGGTGCCACCACATTAATATACATAGGAATATATCATGATGAATAAACACAACCCCATTAAATAAGCTAACAATGGTAACATCTTAAAATGCCATTTATTAAGGCACGTAACGACTCACTGTAAACTTTGTGATTGTCAATAAAGCATTTAAAGCATTTCAATAGCTTTCATCAAACATGTAATAATTCACTGTTTGCTTTGTAATTGTTACTAAAGCATTTCCACGACCTTCAGTGATGCATTTATTGAGTTACTATTAACTTTGTTAATAAAACATTTCATTTAATTTCAATGACAAATGTGCATTAGTCATTCCTTCACTCTTATCCATTCCGCATAACAGCCTTGAAACCCACCAGCAGTGTCTCCTATATTGCAGAGCCTTTGGACAAAAGCCCAAGATCCAGGAGTGCTTACAAACCAATCTGACTACTCCTGGGGTCACCAATTTGCCCAAGGAGACATAGGGTGATATTGAGGGATCTGATGCAGGGGTTTCTCCGGGGCTGCTTTGCCCCTGGCAGCACACAGAACTCTTTATAAAAGTTGGTGGTTTCCATGTCCTGCCTGGGGCTACCACAAACCACCACTTGTGAACTTTATTCAGCACCTTATGAGAGACTTTATGCAACTCAGGGAACTGTCTGTGGCTGATTTATTTTCCCAAGCATGCAAAATGGGACCACAATAAAAGGGCATTAACTGTTTTGTAGAGGGTGCCCCGTCTCCCTCGTGTGAAAGGCTTCAGAGGTCGAGCTACTCTCCTTTGTTTCTGTGTGGTTGGGCCTTCCCAGGTCAGCTGCAGTATGAAAATTAAATATCACATGCAATTTTAAAGCAATTCTCTCCTGTCCTAGAAGTAGGCCTAATTGCTGGCTAATGGTTGTATTGTGTGGGGGTGCTTTAATACATTGAAGCAAACAGACTTTTCAGTAATCACTATAGAGGTATATACTCAAACTATTATTGCTCACTCATATTATAGGACCTTCCCAGGTCAGGAGTAGATCTTATCTTAAAAGTTGAACACTGGTGGTTAGCACTCCCAATCCATTACAATAGAGCTTAAGACAGACTCAGGTAGTAAGGCTCATTGACAGAAGAAGTCCCTAAAGCAGATAGTCTTAAAGTTGAAAAAACAGCAAGATCAAATGGGGCAGAACTAATTTCTCATAGATATCATAAATGCAACCATTGCGTGGACATTTTGGGTGTATGGCTGCACTGGATAAATACATTTTAAATTTTTTAACTTGGAGAAGACTGTTTAAATAACTGATGCAACCTGAGGATTAGTAGACAAGATAGTGTTGAGTTGCACCTCAGGAGTTTTGAAAATCTTGTTCAAGCCAAGTTAGGGTGCTTGGTTAACTCGGCCAAAGTATCAAGTCAAAACTCGGCTGGAGGCTCAACCAGCATTATGTCTTCAGTTGTTTGACTCGCCTTCAATTCAATCAGTTCTCTCCAGTAATCAATCTAGCACAAACATTCTGTACATTGGCCCCCAAAGAGCAATTCAGAGGCGAACAAACTGAGCATTAGTTGGTGGTTGTGTGTTGTTGGACTTGGCGCTTTTTGCAGGGTCATCCCTGAACTTTTTGCCTTCCTCCTGGTATTTTTTCTGACCTGGTGTTGGTGGTTTTAGGACTCTGGGCACTTTATCACTGCTGTTCTGTGTTAAAGTGCATGTGCTCTCTATGGTAAACATAGTAAGATTGGTCTACACCTGTTTGGCGTATTTAATTTACCTATTAGTCCCTTGTAAAGTGGTATCTCATATACCCGGGGCCAGAAATTAAATGCTACTGGTGGGCTTGCAGCGCTGCTTGCGCCACCCACCAAAGTAGCCTTTCAAACCTGTCTCAGGCCTCTGCCATTGCAGGGCCTGGGCACGCAGTTTACTGCCGCTGTGACGTGGCACCTAAAGTGGGTGCCACGTCTGTGACTCCCCTTTTACTACATATCAGTCACCCCTAAGGTAGGCCCTAGCTAGCCCTATGGGCAGGGAGCGCTGTAGGTAAAAGGTTGGACATGTCCCTTAACTGTATGGCATGTCCTGGTAGTGGCAAACAGCCATTTTGGTTTCTCACTACTGTGAGACTGCCCTCTCATGGGAATGCATTGGGGATTCCCTGATATGTGTTTCAGTGGTAATTCCTGGTATGAGAGGAGTAGCGTGATCAAGTTTGATATGTTTGGAATAGTGGTAATAAATGCTGCGCAATGGTGTTCACAGATTTATTATCACTATTTTAGAAATGCCACTTTTAGAAGTGGGCATTTCTATGTTCTATGTGTCTTTGTGCCTGCCTGTTGTGTATTGCATGTCCGGCTCTGGAGTGACAGAGACTGGGGAGGTGCAGTGACTCCAGAGGGGCTGGGTGAGTCAGCGCTAGGCTGAATAGGCTGATCTGCAGTTGGAGTGGTGGGAGGAGTAGCTCCCTGCTGCCACGTCCCGCCTATTTCCAGATTGGCCCTGTAAAGAGGAGAGGAGAGGCCCCGCTGAGTGGGGCTCACAAGGCACACTGTTGGTGCCTGTTTATTCTCACAGCTGCGCTGCCAGATTGCGGGCAGCTGCAACATGGGGGCACTCCTGCTTGGGGGCACGGGTGAGTTGCACCCCCTCCCCCTTTGAATGGTGCACGTGTTTCTGCTGCATCAACAGCCAGGGGGGCCAGTTTTGAGGCCCTGTGTTAGAGGAGACACAGAGTAGGGAGTGCCCTGACTTTTTGGACAGAAGGCATTGTGAGGAAGCCCAAGGCAGGCCCCCGAGGAGCAGGCCAGTCGGCCTGGTGTTCGCCTTGTGTTGTGGCTGGGTCCTTGGGTGATGTGTGCACTTTCTCGGTGATTACAGTGCACTGGCGCTGATTTAGGATGTATGCCTAAGAGGGGCATGAGGTTTTTGGAAAAGATGCATTACTGATTTTCTTTTCTGCCTAATGTGTTTATGCTAAGTGTATTATTGCCAGTAATTACTGGTTATTTGTATTTCACTACTTGTGAGTTCTAATGGTTATGACAGTGGCCCGATTGGCGCTGTAATGTATATAATCACCCTGTAAAATGATACCAAGTGCCAGGTGGCACAGTGTATATATGTGATTACATTCTAATGTGTTTTATGAGTAATACAAAGGCTATTTTTACATAACCTTGTGTGGAGTTTCTTTTTGTGGTGTGCCTAGTGTGTCGCTGCTGTGTGTGTGTGTGTTGCGCAAACGCTTTGCTTCTGGGTTAAGCCTGACTGCTCTGCCAAGCTACTAAGGGGTTGAGCAGGGGTTATCTTCGGTGTGTAACTCCCTTGCCCTGACTAGAGTGGTGGTTTCTGCCTGGCTGATGCGCCTGCCCTAGCCAACCAGAAATCCCATTTCTAACATGTGTGTATTTATAGAAAAATTTGCAGGGACACTGAACCTTCTTGGCTAGTGGGAAAAGGGTTGTCCTAATATGACTGTGACAATGGCACATTCTTGTGAGGACCCTATGTTGCTGGAAGCATCCTAAACCATTATTGTTATTATTAGTATGATTACTATTATTTTTATTAGTATTATTATTTACATTTTAAGATGCTTCCAAATTTTGGGGGGAAAATCCTTTACAACAAAGCCAGAACCCTGCATGCCTTTACTACGCAGGCTTTACCATGCATGCAACATTCCTACGCAAGTCTTCACCTTAAAGGATTTTACAAAGAATATGACTATGCCACGCATGCCATTACAATGACCTTCAGTTCAGGCTGGAACGTTCCCATGGGGAACAGGGTCAAGATCGATTTCCATACGGCCGGGTCTAAACTGGAATGGCATGGTGTGCAAATAAATGATGGATTTAACATAGATCTGTGACTGGGGTGAATGTTTGATTAATTCAGCATTCCGTCCATCAACTGTTCTTTTTGCATTTGTCACCCTAAGTGGGAAGAATATGCCCAGGCGTGGGTCCCATGCTCGCTACTCAACCAGATTCAAGGTAGCATGGCTGATGAGGAGTGTTACCCCCGAAACCAGGCCCAGGATGCTTGTTTCTGGTCCAGGGAAGACCTGGTCTGGCAGTTCGGACTGGACAGTTCCCATGGGGAACATGGTCAAGACTGATTTGCATATGGCTGGGTCTAAACTGGAATGGCGTAGCATGCAAAAAAACAATATATTTAACCCAGATCTGTGACTTGGGGTGAATGTTTGATTAATTCAGCATTCCGTCCATCATCTGTTCTTTTTGCAACAAATTTCTTTATAATGGCATGAATGGTAAAGGCATATTCATTGTAAAAGTTTTAGTATGTAAGTATCAATTTTTTTAAGTACTCTGTGCTGTAACTGTTTTTTACACAAATATATATATATCAGTGGTGTCATTAGTGATGTCGCTGACCATGTCATGAGTGATGTAATATGTGAGGTCATAAGCAGTACATTGCGAGGGGTAAGTTATAGTTAACTCACGTAACTAGAACGGATGAATTTCTATGGTTTGGTACGAGTGAAATGTCAGCCTAACTACGTCTCTTTATCTTTATTTTTTTGTGAATTTCTAAGGTTTTTAAATTCTATTTACTAACTATAACGTCCCTGTAACCTTTGTTTTTTTCAGTGAATTTCTGTGTTTTTTTAACTAGCAGTCACATTTGTAGAGTGGTGGAGAAAGTGGGCTGGGCCTCTGATGTGCTCTCAGGAATTCCGCTGCGTTGGACTTACAGGAGGTACCAGAAGGGCTTCTTGGCCCCCAAAGTCCCTGTGAAGCCAAGGGAACTTTATTCCCAAACTAGTAGTGCGCCAGGAGGCACGTTTGAAGTGGTGGTAAAAAGGGGTGTGACCTCTGACCACTTCTCAGCAATCCTGCTGTGTGAGACTTACTGGAGGTAACAGGAGGGGTAGTTGGCCCCTAGGGACGTCCTTGAGGACCAATTACCCCTCCTATTACCTCCAGTAAGTCCCATAAAGCAGGATTGCTGAGATCTCACAGCAGTCCATGCCCCCTTTCTCCACCACTCTGCAAACTCACCTCCTGACTAACTACTAGTAGGGCGATGAAGTCCCCTTGGCTATTGAGGGTCCTTTGGGGTCAGCTACCCCTCCTGTTACCTCCAGCAAGTCCCTCACAGTGGGTTTGCAGAGAGGATTTCGGTGCTAATGCCCTCTTTATCCTCCACTCTGCTAATGTGCCTCCTGGTGCACTACTACTTGGGGAATGAAGTCCCCTTGGCTCGTGAGGGTCCTTGGGAACCAACTAGCCCTCTTGTTACCTCCAGTAAGTCCCACATAGCCAGATTTCTGAGAGGTGATCAGAGGCCACGACCCCTTTCTCCACCACTCTGCAAACATGCCTACTGGCGCACTACTGCTTGGGGGATGCAGTCCACTTTAGTCCTGAGGCCCTC
Source organism: Calotriton arnoldi (assembly GCA_963921515.1). Lineage (NCBI taxonomy): Eukaryota > Metazoa > Chordata > Amphibia > Caudata > Salamandridae > Calotriton > Calotriton arnoldi. Next base: position 235,172 of record CAWUFW010009613.1, on the reverse strand, counting down.
AGGAGGCAAAGGGACCTCATCCCCCCACCAGCAGTGTGCCGAGGGGTGTGTTTGCAGAGTGGTGGAGAAAGGGGCATGGCCTGCGACCACCTCGCCAGCTTCTGATTTTTTTTCTTTGAGGTAGGGGGTTGTGTAGCCACCCCTTCCTGTGACCCTTTTGGGCCCCGGGGACCCCATCCCCTGGGTTGTGGCCCATTATTACATCTTTTTTATTTAAAACAGGAGGGGTCAATGCGGACCCCATCCCGAGGCCGATCCCCCGTGGCTAGGCCTCTGTTTATAATTAAGTTTTTATAGGGGAGGGGGCTGTGCGACCCCCCTCCCTAGGCTGATTTCCACCCCTGGGACCCCATCCTCCGGGGCCCAGCCATTTCTTTTTTTTTTAAAAGGGAGGAAGGCCGAGCGGCCCCCTTCCTGGGTAATTTTTGGCCCCAGGGATCCCATCCCCCAGGGCATGGCCATCTCCTTGGGGCCGTGGGGGGAGCCTGAAGGCCCCCGTGGACCTGGCCAGCTCCCGCCTCCTGCGGGAGCCAGCATTGCTTTTTACACCCAGGGAGCTGCTAAGATGCAGCTCTCTGGGTGTAAAAAGCAAAATGTGCTCTGCTTTGACCAAGCAAGAGCAAAATGGAGTACACTGTTTGTTATGTGATGTTCCTGCCATTCCATAGCAAACTGCAATGTCCCGGGGTGGTGGTCCCCAGGGCCATTTACGGCTCCCCCTCCCCTCCCATTTGGAAAATAACCCCAGGGAGGTAGTGGTTCCCAGGGCAGTGGGGGGGGCACGTGGCCCCCTGCATTTTAGTATTCTAGCCCCAGGGAGGTGGTGGTCCATGGCTGCGTGGGGAGGCTGGAGCCACCCCATGCATTTTATTTCAATACAGGCCCGGGGAGGTGGCGGTCCCAGGGCTGTGGGGGGCCACGTGGCCCCCTGCATTTCACAAAAGTACCCCCAGGGAGGTGGCAGTCCCCGGAGCTGAGTGGGGGGCCTGGAGCCCCCCACGCATGATAATAAAATATAGCCCTGGGGAGGTGGCGTCCCAGGGGCTTTATTTTTAATTGCCCTAGGGACCTGGCCCACCCGGGGGCCTAAAGTTAACGAAGCACGGAAGCCCGTGCTTTGTTTTTTAAAAATCTTTAGCCAGATTTGCGTATCCGCTGCGAATCCCGCCCAAAATGTTTTGAAAAAATCTTTTTTTGGCCCTGGGGGACCCTATGGGATCCCTTGAACAGGCCTAGGGGGTCAGGGTGTTTCTACCCTGCCCTTTTTTTATGTTTCTGCTTGTGACTCGGTTCAACCGAGTCACAAGATGGCTGCCAACACTCCCTGGTTTAAAGTGTTGGCAGCCAATCAGATCTCAGGCACGAGATCGGGAGGGTTCGCAGATCCACCAAGGCCACAGTTGTAAATCTGGGAAATCTTTAAATTTGTCAAAAACTACTGAACAGATTAACACCATTTAGCAAAAAGAGTGCGTTCTGGACTAAGACCTACCTTTTTGCCGAATTTGGTGTAATTCCGTTCAGCAGTTCGGGCTGTAGCCGTGTCTAAAGTTTCCTATAGAAATTAACATGGAGAAAAAGCATTTTGGGACCCCTCCTATTTCTCAGCCCCTGATTGACGGATCACCCTAAAGCTTTCAACAGAGCAGCTGAAGTGAGTGGCTTATTAGTTTTGAAAATTTCACGAAGATTCCTCAAACGACGCCAAAGATATAGGAAATGAAAAAACGCTCTTCCTATGGAAGATAGGTCCTAATTATAACTACCTACTGGTGACCGCCACTAGGTTATATATATATTACCCACTGGAAGTTGCCAGCAGGTAGTTATAGTTAGGACCAAAGTTTCCATAGGAAAAGCGTTTTTTGTTTTGCTGATAACTTTGGCGCCGTTTGACGAATCTCCACAAAATGTTCACAAAACTTCTCCATTTTAGTTCAGCTACTTTGTTGAAAGTTACGTGGTGATCAAACAAGTAGGGGCCGAGAAAAAAGGGGGTCCCAAAACACGTTTTCCCCATGTTATGTCTATGGGGATTTTTTATTTTTTGAACACGACTACAGTAACCCTGGGCAAAGCACTACGCTACGCTCGCGTAGTTTGCGAAGTTTGCGCTACTTCGCACAACGCGAATTGCACGTAGCACAGTGCAAACACGCGTAGCGTAGCGTAGTGCAGCGGTCATTTTTGCTTGCTCGCGGTCCTCAACGTCAGTTGGCGACCGCGAGCAAGCAAAATGACATCCCGGCGAGATTCTCGACGCAGGGAGGTCAGGTTTCTCATTGCGAGTGGTGCGCGTATGCTCGCGACCGCTCGCGATGAGAAACTACCAGTCCGCGTTGAGAAGCTGCCGCTCGAGTAAAAATCTACTCGAGCGGCAGTAGAAGACTAGCTCGCATTGTGCAAGATGCCGTTTTCAATGATTGCACAGTGCGGACAAGCATCCGGCACTGTGCAATCATTGCGAACAGTGCACTACGCAGTTCGCGTAGTGCTACGCGTAGTTCGCGTAGTGCGAACTGCACTTTGCGTAGCTTCGCGTGGCGCTACTTCGCGAACTACGCCCAGGCTTAGACTACAGACCGGACTGCTAAACGAAATTACACCAAATTTGGCAGAAAGCTAGATGTTGGGCCAGAAAGTGTGCATTTTGCAATTTGGTGTAAATCCATTCACTAGTTTCAGAGAAATTAAAGTTTAAAAAATATAGATACCTGGGAAACCAAGGCCTTGCAGTGGACTGGCGGATCCTACTAAAATTTGATTTGCTGCCCACACTTCTACCAGGAAGTGTTGGCAGCCATCTTGGGATTTGGCTTGAATCCGAGTCCCAGAAAAAAGTAAAAAATAAAGAAAAGGGGGCAGGGTAGGAATAATCTGACCCCCCCAGATATGGTGGGGGATGCCACTGGTACCCCGCTGAGGTTTAAAAGCTTTTTTTTATAACATTTTTCCACTGATTCATAGGTGCATCCATGTTCCATGGAAAAATAAAAATAAAAAGACGTGTGGACTCCTGGGCGTCTTTTTTCTAAAGACCCCAGGTGGGCCAAATCCTGGGGGCTTGAGGGTAATCAAGGAGGGGGGCTCATGGGGCCCCCCACCTACCCTTTTCTTAAGCCTTGGGGACTGCCACCTCCCCAGGGCACTGAACACTATAAATGCAGGAGGCACTCAGCCTCCCAGCTGCCCCAGGGACCGCCACCTCCCCAGGGCAGCATTAATATGTGGGGGAGGTGGCTCCCCTGCTGCCCCGGGGACCGCCACATCCCCGAAGCACTGTGGTATACAAATGCGGGGGCCCGGTTGCCTCCCCACTGCCCCAAGGACTACCACCTCCCGGGGGCACATAAACATTTTAATATTTAGAATATGGGGGCGAAACTATGGCATCCCGCAGCCCTGGGGACTGCCACCTCCTTGGGCTGAAATAACATACTTGGGGGGGCCTGCCCAGCCTGCCTGCCGCCCAAGGACCACCACCTCCCCGGGGCACAAACACAATAATGTATTGAAGGGGGTCCGTTGTGGACCTCCGAGGACCACCACCAACCTTGGGCTGAAGTTAACATTGGAGGGGGGCCATGCAGCCCCCCTCTTGGGCTCCAGCAATGTCCTGGGGTGCCCATCCCCAGGACATTGCAGTTTGCTATGGCTTGGCAGGAGCACTGCCCACGCCAAGCCATAGCAAACCTGCTCCGCTTTCAGCAAGCAAGAGTAGAAAATGCTCTTGCTTGCCTAATAGTATGTTAAGCCTAGATAGGCTTCGCATTGAATTTAGTCTCTTCTATTTATGTCAATAGGAATGAGCCCCTGATGAAGGGCACAGCCCGAAATGCAGTGGGCATATCAACTTTTGAACTCAAAAAGTTATAATGTTGAAAACGTGGAAATAACGCTACAACACAAACATTAAAATAAGAGAAATTAAGAGAAAATAAATGAAAAGTGTGAAAACACTTCTGGATTACATTTTGAATTATTGAAATCTGTCCAAATTCAGTGCAGATTGGGGATGCTTTCCCCTGGCTGAGGAAAACGCTTTCTTTACGATCCACAAACCAGCACACATGCAGCACCTTTCCTGGGCAGATTGATGCAAATACCACATCTGCCCTCAGTTGACAAAATACAAATTTAACATGCTTTGCACAGCACTGAAAGGACGCTCAAAGGCCTGTAACAAAAATTAATAAACTAATGAAGCAGCAATGCGAGGCATTACCAGAGAAGTAAGACAAAGGAGACATTTGCCAACCATCACGTCAATCAACTTTTGTAAACCGAATGGACATTTGAAAATTGATGTAAGATATGTTTACTTTTACACCCTAGATAACATGACATCAGACATGACTAGAACCTTTGAAGGCAGATGCGACAGATATAGGCACATTAGTAATATATCAAAGACCTATAGGAAGGTGGCTGCCGTCTACCAACAGGCAAAGGCCAGTGGAACCTGGAAGAGAGGGAGCCGGTCCCACAAGAAGACCAAAACCAGGATCTGAGAGTGCAAGACAGGTCTCAGCAGGACCCTCAACTGTACAGCCACAGACAAAAGTGCCCAGCTGTGCAGGACCATCGACATACAATTATAGGTTGGTCAGACAAATCCAGAGGTTGAACCAGAGGATGGCTGGCATCGAAAGAGAGCAGGCTAATATTTGGGAAATATTGTTGACAATCCAGGAGGCTATGGAACAGATAGCAGGCCAAATGTGACACTCTCCCTCTTGGCATAGACTTTCCCCATTTTATTTTTTGTATAATTTGTTATAGTTAGTTAGCATAGTGTTAGATAGGATGTAGTATACATGTAAGTATAGTGTAGTTAAGTGTTAGTTGATCAATATTTTATTGGGTAGTAGTTTTTAAGTCTGCTTTTATAATGTTAGGTTTTTAAGTGGGTGAGGGGGTTGATGGTTTGTGTGTATAAAAGAATAAAAAAATAAAAAGACAAAAAATATATATTTATTTAGGATTACATGTATAAGTAGTATGCACAACAATTAATATCGCACACATTTCCACACTTTCAATGTTCAGGGACCCTGGGACTGTGTGCAAATAGTGTGCCTCCCAAGTAGAGTTGAAATTAGGATGCATATTTACTTGTCTCTTTGTTATGTCCAATCACTACGTGTCCTGCATTCTGCAGGACACATAGAAGGAGGAACTTGCATAGATTGCTTGCTTTTGGTGCAGGAATGTGTCCCTTAAATCATTATGTGATTTAAGGACAGAACGCTGACTCACGTACACCATGGTGCAAGGGGGGTTGTTGGCACTAGTCATAACCATGTGATGGTGCGTATGCAGACAAACCGTGGATGTGCAGCATGTTAGGAATATGGCACATTCCACCATTTCACTTTGACTGCTGGTCAGCACAGCCAGGTGACATCTAGTGCTGCCCAGTGGCAACAACTGCAAAATAAGGCCCTGTGTGTGCATTCAATAGTGTCAAAATGCCTCACTAATGCAACACCTTGTGAAATTCTGCGTCCAAACACCCTGTGAAGGAAGGGATTCCCTGTCTCTAGTCAGTGTGTACACATGTAAATCCCATGGTCGTGAGGCATGTGATGTATTCCAGACCTTTGAACCTTAGAAGTCATATGTCAAGTAATATATTACTATGCTGCTTGACATCACTCATCATATACACACATCAAATCCTGTGTGCACACAGTTTTATAGTGCACAAAACACTCTATCAGTCCTCCAAGGCTCCAGACTCTGCAGCAATGTGCAGCCTCAAGCACAAAACATTCTCCCATGACAGCCAACAACACAGTCTTCTTGGCAATAACATGCCTGTCTTGGAGCAATCCTGCACAGTTTCTGCAAGTGCAGGCACAAAGCACTAGACACAGAAACATGTGGAAAATGTGGCCTACACTGTCCACAAGCAGTGTGGCACTGTGGTGTAGTTAGTCTACCAGTTGCACTGTACAGCGCATGTTTAACACATATCTCAAACCCCTTGGTTACTGTCAACATAGTGGACACTGTGCACTGCCATATGTACAATATCATGTCCCACATTGATATCTACTCACTATCCTTCCCATGGCAGTACACAATGAACAACATTGACTCCATCTCTCAATGCCAAATATGCGTGACTGAAGTACGCCACATCACCTGCTCCAGCTACAGGTTGTAAAATCAGACATGTATCAGTTCAGGAATGACAATAGTGGCCTATAACAGACACAATAGATGAATGTGAGAAATGTGTCTACTCAATGGCTATTTGACTCTCCTTACTGGTGACAAATCATCACCTGCATGGCATTGGCACTCTCAAGTATGACAAATAGCAAGTGAATCCGTGTATGTGTAGCACAGGGTCAGTCATTTCCAATTCCTACTTGCGTGTATGCCACACAATGTCATAGCATGTCTCTTACAGTAGGCAAGGTGTATGAGTCATTTAGGGCACATAACAGAATGTACATGAATGTGTGGACCATCCCTTGTCATGACCCTTAACTAGTTGGACTCCTCCTGTCTTTACAGACCAAGGATATGCCCTGCAGCCGTGGGTAATGACTCCTCTTAAAAAAACATACCAAACCACAACAGAGGTACAATTATGCCCTCAGCAGGACCCAGTCCATAGTACAGAGGAAATTTGGCGTACTGAAAGGAGTCTGGATATGCCTGCGGCCCGATTGCTCTACTCACCACCAACTGTATGTAAAATAATACTAATTTACTGCATATTGCACAATATTTGTGTGTGAACAAATGTACCATGGGCTGATGCCAATGAGACAAGCAACAGGATGGACAATGAGGTTGAAGAAGATGAGGAGCAACAGCAAACTGTTCCATCAGTAGCAGCAACACAGCAGAGAGACCATATCATTCAAACAAATGTTCACTGATGCATGAGTGACTTACATGATGTCGCCAAATGATGACTACATGAAATTATTTACATATATGTAAATAAACATATGAGCACTACCATTGTGTATGCATTTTTATTTCATAGTCACAGTAAACATCAAAACATTCACATCACACCTGCTTCTAATTGCCATGTTGAAAGTGTATGTAGCTATGTGTTACAAACAGCATTGAACAACATCTGGTACAAACAAAATAGTGTGCATGCCAACTGTCTGTAGCAAATAGTCCTCCATTGCCAACCACAATTACCATGGTTTGCTAATGTAGATAGTGTGCTATGACTGCGTGTGTGTCTTTCTTACAGCTAGCCATTTGTATGGCCTCATACTTGTGGATGATATTAGAGTTCACTCATCGTATGATGACTGTGAAGTGTTCTACATAGTATTTACACTGGAACACAGCCCCAAACCTACTGTCTACATTTGCTACACCAATAAATGTATCCACATCTGAAATCCATTAGTTGAGCTCATATCACACATACAAATGCTAGAAACTATAGTTTGCCAGTGCAACAGTGTAACATGTGAGCACCCACTGCTATGCACAAGCTACACCGCCTTGATGCAGAGTGTAGCTATGATGTGATTTACATAGGCTGACTGTCAGCAATATGTAGGAGGTCATACCAAGGCATGCATGGTTATCTAGGTTAGCACCATCAGCATGAGTGAGAATCATGTTGGCCACCTATGATGACACTGTCACTTTAGTGTGGGGTATGACCCTGGAATATGAATGGCAAATACTCAAACAATCATATGGAGCCATCCATGCATTCCTTCCAGGTGGATGCAGCTAATCACTGCACTTGCCTGCCAGGGAAAATGTAACCCTCCCAATTTTCCCCATAGCCTGATGCATTCACTGTGGTACACAATGCTGTTTGGCAGTAGGTTACGCTGTCATAGATGTGGGTGCACTGATCCCTTGGCAGTGCTAGTTTGTAGCATCGATGGGGAAACCTAATGCAATTTCAATGGATGTTAAGACTAACTTACCACACGGGGCACCTCTTGTAATGTGCAACCTTGTGCTACTAGAGTGTTTGGACACTATGCATAGCGTGATCCCTGAACAGCATTAACTCACAAATATGTGCACTGTCAACACTCAAACTAAACACATGGAAAGACAGTAAACGGGTCAACTCCACTATTCACACCCAGCACTGCAATCCCTGTACATTATTATATGTATTGCACATCCCAATGCACCCAAATACACACATTTACCCTATTGTGTCAAAAAAGACGCATGAGCCTAAATCGTGATGTTTGCAGCTACCGTGTCAGCAGAAAATGATGCTTCCCAGCCGACGCATCAAAATAAGTTCATGGTGCCTTGTCAGCTCTTGAGTAAATTAGACGCATTGACTGGTAGCGTAAAAAAAAACACATTGGCTGAAAAGGTGATGCATCCACACAGTAAGTGATGTTATGGATCCTGCATGCTGCAAACCAGGAACTGTGAAGTTACTTTCATTTTCACTTTAAGTCACACTTTTACTGTCTGAGCTTGGTAGTGGTTGTGTTTTGGCTGTGCTGGAGAGTGTTTTGGTGTGTTTGAAGTTGGTTCATCATGTCTTCTGTCCCCGCTGTGTCCCTCAAGTCCTTTTAGTGCTTTATTGTTGTATATTGTTGTGTATTGTCCTGTGTGCTATCGGGTGCTCGTCTTTTGGGGTATATTTGTAATAGGGCTAGTAGTGGTGGGGGGATTCAGTTGTGTTTGGGAGTTATTATTTAGGTGGGATCATGCCTGGGAAGAGTCAGTCTTGCCACATGACTTAGCAGGAGTTTGGGTGCTTACTATGGATGGCCACACATTACCTGCCTGCCATGGTAGCCAGTGGGGGACGTGTTATACAGGGCTACCCGGTGATGGTCTAAAAACAACAGTGGGAGGGTGTATGCCTCCAGATGCTGAGGCTGTTTGGAGTGGAGCACAACATCCATCAGCTGAATCATCGCTGGGCCAAAGTGGTTGGCAAAGAGTCTGACCTACCCAACTATGTTGGCATCGACATTGATGGAGCCAATGGTAAGTACAAATTATTTGTTTGCTTTCCTGTGTGTCTCATGTGCCCTTTGATGACATGCCGTAACATTAAGTATGACTCACATAACTTTTGGCTCAAAATAGCCATGCCCTCATGCAAAAGAGAGATATGCTGCAGCAATAGCGCTGGTACGATCTGTGCACCAGTGCTATCTGTGACACTGAGTGGGCCACACAAGTGTTAGTGTCCCTGTAGGTGATACAAATGAGACCCAGGGGAGCATTAAGCTGATGCTCCAGCCCATAGCCCATCCAGACAACTCATATGATGACAGATCAGGTAGTGCAGATCAGCTCCAGAGGTGCTGATTTCACAACAAGCATTTATTAGGTACAGTTGTGACGAGCCATTACAGAACATATATTACACATAAAGGGGCTTATTTACAAGCCCCTTGCACTGCTGGGATGTCACTTCTTACATTATCAAAAGTAATGCACCAGCTTCACAAGGTACTTGTAAATAAGCCCCATAGTGATGTGCGGATGATCTGCCTTGGCATACCTCCCCTAGGTAGTCATGCATTAATGAGTCTTGCCATGGCTTACATTGCTTAGCTAACCTGTGAATGTGGCACAACACATATCACTGGTCTTGAACAGCATTTCCTATGTAAAAGGTATAGCTCTTTGATGTCCCCTATGGCTAGGTTGTGCTTTGCACTGGCTTGTCTGACTCCATACCTCTGAATGCATAGCAAATCCCGCATGCTGCCTTTGCATGGCCTCATGGAGGTGTTTTTGAGGCCAGAGCCACCTGAGCTGTCCTTACATATGAGACTCCCATTGTGCACGCCTCTTGTATGAGAGGCCCAATGTATGTCAGAGCAGAGCCCACAAACATGGTACTGTATCCAAGGGTATGCTAGCCTGAATATAACCCATCTCAACATATTCCATATGTGTTATTGTTCAGTTTTGATTAACCCTGGGCGTAGTTCGCGTAGTCACGCTACGCGTAGCTATGCAAAGTGCAGTTCGTACTACGCGAGCTACGCGTAGCACTACGTGAACTGCGTAGTTTGCTGTTCGCATTGTGCAATGTGAGAGAACAGCATCTCGCACAGTGCGAGCAGTCATTTTCTGCTGCTCGAGTAGATTTTTACTCGAGCAGCAGTTTTCTCAATGCGGACTGGTAGTTTCTCATCGCGAGCGGTCGCGAGCATACGCGACCACTCGCAATGAGAAACCTGACCTCCCCGCGTTGAGATCCTCGCCGGGAGGTTTATTTTCCTCGCTCGCGATCGGCAACTTGATGTTGCTGATCGCGAACGAGGAAAAAGTCTCGCCGGGATGTCATTTTGCTTGCTCGCGGTCGCCAACTTGACGTTGAGGACCGCGAGCAAGCAAAAAATGACCGCTGCACTACGCTTCGCTGCGCTACGCGTGTTCGCACTGTGCTGCGTGCAAATCGCGTAGTGCGAAGTTGCGCAAACTACGCAAACTTCGCGAGCGAAGCGTAGTGCTTTGCCCAGGCCTAGTTTTGATATTAAAAATGTAGAGATGCATGGAACATGTCACAACAGTATCTGGTACTCTGCAGAACTGACAGGTGCAGAACTCACCTAACTTAAGGAACAAGGACGCATGATGTGTGATGTACGTAGCAAACTCATTTCCTGGTGTCCAAATTTAAGATGGCCTTGGTATTGCAATGGCTTGCTGAGTATGGTATGTGAGTTTTGTAGGTGCAGTGAATCATCAAAGTCAGCTACCATAGCAAAATATAGTAGTGCTAAGGATCATTAACTGGTACTGCAAATTCGGCAAAAGGTGCATGTTTAGGAACATCATATGTATGTACACTTTAGCTTGTCTTATCAATGTGTATCATCCAGGCATGTCAACTGTGTCATGTGATTACTTACAACCTGAAGAGTTACATAGCCAATAGTTATACATATGTACTGTGCTTCTGTTGCTTATCAAATATGTGTTATAAGTTTACTGATGTGTTTTACATGTTTTGTCTTGTAGCTGGACCTCCAGCATACACATGCGGTGAGGTGGATAACTTCAAGGACCACAACTTCACTGGTGAGTGCCTTTTTCAATGCTAAATGTGTGGTGCAAGGATTGAGTGTGTTGTCAGATGCTGTGTGACTTGCCAGATTCAATGTGCCTCCCTATCACAGATACACTTTTGAATGATGATTAATAGGCCTGGAAAAGTGTTCCTTGTGTATCAGCCTCTGACTACTGTCAAGGAGAATACATTGCCAATCTGGGATGAACCACATGATAGAGGCTTGACAGGGAAGCCGCGATCACAGTGGCAGGCTATGTTATAAAATGAGGTAGTGAATACACATGTGAACATGGCCGTGGGAGTGAAGAATTTGGAATGCATGTCAGCTGCACAAGCTATGATATCGGGAGCATGTAATGAGCAGTGGCATGATCTATCATGGACTTATAACAATTCAGATAAGAGAGGTTTCATATGCCTCCGTGTGATGTGAGTTACTTATCCAGCATCCTTTGTTACACGTCATACATGCCAAGGGTTCAGTATAATTAGCAAAGTGTCCTGACATGGGTCCTCGCCATATTAGTTACACTACGTTGTGAGACAATACATGTACTTTGGAGACATTGCACATCTTAATGGGCAAATGCCTATGGCATTAAGGCTATTGCAGGCTGCAGGAAGCACACTAATATTCAGTAAAGATGGCGTATCCCATTCCATGGGTACCAAACAGCATTCTTCCCAAGCATACTAAGTACTGGCATGGTCATATTTAGATGTGCCAAGGGGTTGCAATTGCATTGTGCAACAATTGCCCAGCCTTCGTAATTTGTCCTTAGTAAATCTGGTATGATAGGTAATAGGCATGTGTATGCTTACTCTAAGCTGCAAGATGACTTTAGGCTGTAGGGGCTGCTGCCATAGATGTTGTTAAATTCATATTGTTTCATCATCTTTGTACCTGTTCCTAGTCACCCTTTGACTGACAGTTATCCCTATTGCTTAAACAGACAACATGACCCCAGAACAGCTCAGAAAGCATAACCTACGAAAGGAGTGCTACTTCCAGCTCAGAAAAGTCCCTAAGGAACACAGGGCCATGAGAAAGCGATATGAGGAAGAAAAGACTCTGGGCAAGTAGACAAGCTTTCTGCTAGGACCACCAACACTTGACAAGAGGAGCTCTGGCAGAAATGGACATTCCAGCCAAGGTACATCCAAGGCACCTAGATCCTCCACTGAACTGGACATAAAGAAGGACCTTTCCAATTTAAAGTTGTGAGTGCCTGTTTTAGAAAATTAAATGGACCAGGCTTTGACACTCCTGCATGACTTAAGCAGGTGTCTTGGAGGGTTGTCGATTCCCCTGTCTTGTAGAGCCATAACATTTTGGAAAATTGCGGCAAAAAAACTGGAAAAAAGTGACTCAATTCAAGTAGCCTAAAAATAACTTGTAGTTACACATTCTTTAATCGCACTGATACACCTGTCAATACCTTTATTTAACTAGTTGCCCACTGTTCGCGGTTATGACCTTATGGTCTTTTTAATAATATGTTTTTAAAATGTACACTTAAAGTATCATGTTCCACGATTGTTCTCCATCCTTTTATGATTTTTAACGAATCAAATAAAAGTATATTTGACTTAAGCAGGCAGTGGGAATCCCAAGTGACAATATCCATAGGAAGCCTTTCTGCCCTTCCCCCTGTATGTAGTCTTAATGTTGTGCATAATGTTTTTATAGCTTATTTGAGGTTAGTTAGTGTAGTGATAGTGTAGGGATAGTGGTTTTAGGGGTTTTGTAGGAGTGGGTTGCAATTCTAGTGGGTGGGGAGCTTTGTGTATTTTTTTGGGGAGGGGTTGATGTGTTTATATGTTGTTTATATATGTATAAAAAAATATACAAAATAAAATATATATATGATTGTTTAGGATTCTATGTGTAGTTCGTTGATGTTTAGGTGTAGATTCTGTTGCCCTTGTGGGAAGACGTGTCTTAAGAGGGGTAGTGATTGATGTTTATCAAGTCGCACTAAATGTGTAGAGTAATGTAGGTTAAGGTAGTTTTAGATAGTATGTAGGTTAAGATAGCGTAGGTTAGGTAAGATCAGTTAGGGTAGGTAGTTTTATAGTTTTTAAGACTTCTATTGACTTTAAATGTCATTGTTTGCTCCTAAAGGTCAACCTCATGATTTACTGTGTGGGAGTTAGCATGTGTGCTCAGGTAATGTTATGTACAATGTTATGTACATGCATTTGTCTTTGCTAGCAGTGATCGGCAACATGTGCATGTAGTTGTCTTACTTATGAACAGGCATCAGTCTATCTATAGACATTGTTAAGCAATGCATGTGGCAATCATCATGGAAATGGTACACAGTGCAACACATGTTCACATATGATTTCTCTGTGTGGGTACGTCATGCAGCATGATTTGGAGGGACATTGTGGTCAGCAGATTTGTCAAAATTGTAAGTTTTTGGACTCACACACTGATGGCTGCTGCGTACCTACTCACACTTGTAGTACTGTTTACTTGTCAGCCCAATGTTGTTTGCTTGATAGTATCCATGGGTAGACCTTGGATTTGTGGTCTGATTTCATTCACTATTAACATTGACTGCATGACACCAGTTGAACTTCATGCTTGCAACCTTGAGTAACCGCTTGCCAGTCAACACACACATAGAAGTCACAAAATATGTTTCACTCTTACTGCCTAGTATTGTCCCTGACTCCAAACAACACATGTCCCTTTGGCAAGTAGTTGGTGTCTTTGCCTCACAGAGTGCACAACGGTCAACTTGATCCTTACTCCAACAGACAGACAACACACAGGTAGTACTAAGTGCATTTATTTACATGTGCAAATGATGAAGTGGCTCACAGATAAAGTTCATTGGACAACCACCCAAAAAGATGTTTTAAGCCAGTGTTTTAAGCCAGTGAATGTCCAGACAGAGTCCATGTGGGGAACAGGCCATGGATCATGTGGAAGAGAGAACTGCTTCAGTGAGGAGGATGACCGCAATGTAATTAGGTAGGATAGGCTACATTGCCAGTCCACAAATGGTCAAGGTGAACAGGGTAATATCAAAATGAGGACGGGGCAGCTGATTTTCCCTGGCATGTTCATAGGCAAAGTGCAAAGGAGAAACTAGGTATGTGGCACAGGTCACAGCTACTGGACACTTTTTCATTAGAAAGAGGTGCTGTCCACATCTTCCTCCTCTGATGTGTGTGATGTCTCCCATGAGGGTGGTGTTGTAGGTGCAGCAGCTGAGGGAGGCACAGACACATCAGGGGTGGAAGATGTGAATCCCATGCCTACAGCAGAATTCCTCTGTGCCAACCCATGAGGTAGCACAGCAGCGAAGAGGATCTGCTGGTTTTGCAACACAGCAGCAACGTTGTGGTGGTAGGCAGCCATGGCACCAAAGTGGGAGTCCTTCTTCCGCTCCATGGACTCTAAGATGGTTTTGATTGCCCCCAGCTGGTTGGCCACCTCACTGGTGCCACTTTGCCCGGGCATCTGCCTCATGACATCAGCGATGTCACCCAGGGACTGCTGGAAGCCACAGAGCGGAGAGTAGGTGCCTCTATTAGGACTGCAACACCCACAGACTCCCTCTAGGGTGGCCGCCATGGTCTCCAACCCCGCCGGCACCTGCTCTACCAACTCCTGCTGGACTCCTACTGCAATACTTTGGAAGATAATCTGTGGGTACTCAGAGTCCAGAGGTCTGGGTGGGGTGGCAGGTGATGCCTGTTGGTTGCTAGGCAGGGGCAATGGTAACCCGTTGTATTCCAAGAGTTCTTGAAGGGTGTACTGGTCAATGGTTTGCAGCATGTCATCATCCCCATCATCGCTGAAGTCCGGGACAGCATGCTGGCCAGAAAGTGAGGGTTCATCCTCTGCAATCTGATGGAGAAATGCTTTTGCTGATCTCTCTTAGATGTTGACATGAGTAATCGAGTTGAAAATCAAGGTGCAATACATTTCACTTTCAGTTCCTCATTGATGCATAGGACACCTGTTACGCAAGGGTATGGATTGTGAATGGCACTGTATTTCCCTTTCAGATGACAGGATATCAGCATTGTTCTCACTACCACCGTGTGCCTACTCTGAGTGGATGGGCCATGTCATACTAGTCAGATTAAGATCCCTGAGTTTCACCCCATTTTATCATCACCAGAGTTGGTTATCTGCAGGGTGTCACACATCGTTTAGATCTGACCCATGCACTTGTTTGTGTACATACCTCCTCTGGTTGTTCCCAATTTGGTCCTGGCAGCTGACTTACTGCCACACAGTGATGGCACCCTGATCAGACATTGACTCTCATGTGCCTAGGACACCTAAATTATGCATGACCATATCCAATGGACTGACATGGCAGGCTGTTATAGAGTGATATGTGTGAGGCAGCACCCCATGTGGTAGTGGTGCTGCAAAAGGTGGCATGTACCTATCAAGGAGCATATTCACATAAAAATGGCACAACACAGTGTTGCAAGGAACTTAGCAGTGCTGCGCTGCGTTATTACAAAAATGCAGAGATCGGCTGTATTGACAGGAATACGTGCCACCCTTGTTCTCACCCCTGAGTCGGGGAAAGAAAAAAAAAGCCTAGCCTCAACGTAGGCACCCTAGCCCCACGGAGTAAGGGTGTCTGGATTGGTGCACAGCTGTTCTTTTTGTAGTGGCACAGGGGTGAGCTCAGGGGTGGCACGTATTCCTGTCAATAGAGCCCATACCTGCATTTTTTAAATGAAGAAGCACAGCGCAGCAGATTTGTATGCATCAACCAGTGCTTAATTTGAGCCTGTGGTTTCCGGTGCTCAGCACCGGCACTAAATTGCCATCACCACATTTATGACACTCTGCCACATTTTGGCTCTGCTCATCTAATTTAGAGATGAGCAGAACAACGGTTGTTTATGAATACAATATACATAAAAAAATACTAATACCTGCCTCCTTAACCATTCCTTCAGCTTTGGGGACCTGCAATAATCAGAACTGTCGGACTTGCAGGCAAGAGTAGTTGTTTTGGTACCGTCATTTTCAGCCATGATGGGGCAATGGGTGGTGCAAGCTGCAGTGCCTGGTCAGGGCCCTGGCACTTATTATTTTACAAATTAGGCACTGGCATTAACGTGCTGCGCCATTTCACTGCAAATGTGACCCAATCCCTAAGTGGATTAAGAGAAGTCCTCCACTTGAATTAGAGGCATAGAGGTTTGAATGTGCTGCCTTTCCATGCAAAAACAAGATTTATTTCTCTACACAGTACCCTCCAGTATCTCTTTTAAACACAGGATAAATTGCATACTGAATAGGTGATAAAGTCTTAAGGCGATATTAATTTAAATTTCTTGGATCATGACCCAAAGAGAGGGATTGAGCCCTGCCAATTTCTGAAAATCGAGTTTCATTTTGTTAATCAAGGGAGAGACACTATCCGTAACCATGTTCACAAGGCCCGGATTAATGTATATTCCTAGGTATTTCAGCTTATTCGAGAACCATCGGAATGGCATAGAGGATAGAAAGCCTTGCATCATGGTGGGAGTTAAGAACATGGCTTTGCATTTTGCCCAGTTATCTTTAGCCTGAGAAGTTAATGATGGCTTCTATTTAACTAACTGAAGCTGGTAGAGAGGCAGTTAGGTGTGAGAATGTCACTAGAATATCGTCAGCGTAAAAGTACCCCTTCTATTTCCCAACTAGAGTCAGTACACTGTGAATTCTGCTGTTATTACGTATCGCAATCACTAACTTTTCTAGGGCCAAAAGAAACAACAAAGGTGAGAGGGTGCAATTCTGTTTGGAGCCCTTTTGTATAAGAGAAAAAGGTGAGCTATGTCCTCAGAAGGTAACTGAGGCAGCAGGATAACAGCGAAGTCCCTTGTCCATTGTGTGAAACTCCCCGCCAATGCCCATGTGTTCCATAGTTCAGAACAGATAACTCACATTCCACCCATGGAATGCATTCACAGCATTCAAGGATATGAAAACCTTGTCGTCCTTGTCTGCTCAGACTTGACTAATGATTTGGGAAAGCATTCAGAGGTGGTTGGCAAAGGAACGGCCCAGTACAAAACCCACCTGCATTTGATGGATCAATCGCTGAAAACACAGCGTAGGCGGGTCGCTAACACCTTAGCCAGAATTTTAAGGTGGTGTTAATAAGCAAGTTAGTTTTGTAACTGGAGCACAGCAGAAGGTCCTTGCCCAGTTTGTAGATGAGTGAGATTCGAGCTCTGGCGAATTTGGCGGCAAGTTGGCCGGTATACAATGCTTTTCGAAATACTGACGCCAATAGCAGTGCCATCAAGGGTTTCATATTTCTATAGAATTCTATGGGAAACCCATAGTTCTCCATGGCTTTATGCAAGGCTATACTGTCAATTGCCATGAGAATTTAATATCCAAAATAACTTAATCTAAAGACGCTCTTGCTATGGGTTCAAAGTATAGTAGAAAGCAGAATGATAAATCACAGGTTTAGAAATAATGTTAAATAATTGATTGGCATTGTTTGCCAGGAAAAAGGGCATTATTTAAGGATGACTTGATTATAGCTTCCTTAAAGTAACCATTAAAGACACACCTTCTATACACAAATGACACAGTACCTGTTCTTCCTACCGAAAATGCCCTGCATAAATTACTTTTCTGTTTTTAAGAGTATAGACTTTTGAACAGTATGGAGTTTGATGCTTCTAAATGTAAAGTATTAATTACTGGCAAATGAATCTCTCAAAAGTGTTTATTTTGTTAAATATCCCCAAGATGGAATGTGAAAATGAATTTGACTACTTGGTATATAGCTTCTTCTATAATGGTCTGCCTGTTCCCCAGATAAAGACTCGTATATTAGTTCCAAGTTTGCATTGTCAGGTTCCCTCTGAACACTATTATAAGTGGACTTTGGCCTCTTGTTTGTCTCCATGGTGCAAATTGGAGCAAAGACCACCTCCTGTGCACTTTAGGTCAGTTGAACCGAAAAAGAAATATCAAGATGACATAAAGTTGTTGTGGAAGTTATAAAGTCTCCTACAGTCAATCCCAATGCATTTGTTAAGTGTGGATTTCAGGAAGAAGGGAGTGAACCAGATTGAACAATTAAATCTATACTTTTACAGATCGCGATCTGGTCAAACAACACTGAAGAAGTATATAAATAAGTTATACAACTCCTAATACTAACATTAGAACAGACTAAAACCCTCCTTTGGCTATACCATATTGAACAAGCTCTGGTAGGAATGGGTGTTTCTACACACTGATTGACCCCTTTTCCAGCTATAAGAGCTTTGGGCCTGATTTAGCATTCACAGGATGTGTTACTCTGTCACAAGCATTTATGGTAGCCCCCCAAACATTTTGCCATCACCCTTCCTGTTTTGCTGAATTTGTTTTTGTTGTCTTTAAGACTCTGTGTACTTTACCACTGCTAACCAGTGCTAAAGTGTGGGTGTGCTCTCCCTGAAATATTGTACAATTGGTCTACACCTAATTGGCACATTTTGATTATTTGTAAGTCCCTATTACATGTTGCTCCAGGTACCCAAGGCCTGTAAATTAAATGCTACTATTGGGCCTGCAGCACTCATTGTGTCATCCACTAAAGTGGTCTTTTAAAACATGTCTCAGGTCTGCCACTGCAGCTTGTCGTCCAGTTTTAAATTGCTATATCATCCTGGCAATATAAACATTTTGCCAAACCTAAATCTTTCTTTTTAATACATATAAATCACCCCTAAGGTAGGCCCTAAGGGTTCACAGGGCAGGATGTATTGTATTTAAAAAGTGGGAAATGTGGGTTTAAACTCAACATGTCCTGGTAGTGAAAAACTCCTGAAGTCATTTTTCACTAGTGCGAAGTCTAGCTCTCCCATCGCATAACATTGGGTTACCCTATTACACTTATTAAGTGATAACGTGTGTGGGAGTAGATAGGAAAATTGTGCCTACAGTCAAACGCATTGCAATTTAAACCCTCTTTAATGCTAAAGTTGAATTTTAAGTCACAATTCTGAAAATGATACTTTTAGTAGGTTGGCATTTTCTTGTGCTAACCATTTGTGCCTTTCACCAGTATCCTGGGACACATGGATGGGATTAGCTTAGCTGTTGGCCTTTGTGTATTCCTCCCAGACAGTGAGACAAAGCAGTATTAAGCATTTGCAGGACGGGCTATCCTGCCAGGATGTTTTGAACGGAGCTGTTCCCTGTCCCACTCAATTTACAAAGGGCTTCCTCCAGCACACATGAAAAGGAACTTGACACCAGTCTTTTGTCACCCCAGGCTACTAGGAGCCTTGGGAGGGGAAGTGAAAAACAGTCCAGCCCCAGATGTTGGGATAGTAGGGAGTCACCCTCACTTCAAAGGCTGGCACCAAGTATAAATATTGGACCCCTTGAACCACTCATCATATCTCTTCTTGACCTGTGGAAGACACAGAAGGACTGCTCTGCTGTCCTGCTGCTGGAAGGACTGCCCTGCTGCCATTCTGCTGGGTGGACTGTGCTGCTGCCCTGCCACCTGAGGAAGGAAGCCTGGACCTGCTACATGAACCCAGGACCACCAGAGTGACTCCAATGGTTAGCTGACTGGCCTCCTGTGTCAACTACAGGAACATAACAAGCTCCAGAGACCTGTTTTCCATCTTCCCAGCTGACCAGACTCAACCAGACCTGACTGTGCCTGGCTGCTGGCCTCTGCTGTAGTGAGTCCTGATCCCTAACAGGTGCCCTCCAGGTCCTGGACACTTGGCTGGCATCAAAGTATACTCCTCCTTGCCCACCTTAGGATTCTCTGCAAACCGACACAGCACAACGCCACTCGATGCAGGACCTCGCATCACAGCACCTCGCATCTCCTGATTGCCAGCCAAAAGGGAATCAATGCAGCGTGATGCAACTTGGCTCAACATGTCACAGCTCCCAATGAGCAGGCTCAGTGGAACCAACGCAACTCGACGTAGCACGAAACAGTACCTTGCATCTCAGCCCAAGTACAAGCAGGGTCGGCTGGAACTTGTGACTCGGTCCTGATCCGGCACAACCAGATATCCACAGTTGGCACTTGGCTCTTTTTGGTGCTACTTTTACCTATAATTAAACACAGAGAGAGAAAGGGTCTAACGTAACCACTCCCGATCTTTTACCTAAACATTTGAAATTGAATATTTCCAGTTCTGCTGATTGGATTTCTGTCATTCTGATATCATTTTAATTATTAAAATTGACTCTAGTTTTCAAGATTGGTGCAGGATTTTTCTTTTGTTGTGTTTTCACTTCATTACTGTTTGAGTGCTGCATAAATACTTTACACATTGCCTCTAAGTTAAGCCTGACTGCTTCTCTGCCAAGCTTCCAGAGGGTTAACCAGGGGTTAATTTAGTGACTGTTGTGGTTCACCTTGGCAAGGATTGTGGTTGTTGCTTGAGTAGTGCTCATACCGCCTCAACCAAAATTTCTCATAATAACCTTTTAAAAATGAAAAATGTTTGGGCAGTTTAGTATGTTGACTGTCTGGGGGGATGAAGTCTCGCTAATTAGCAGAGATAGCTAAGGATTATTGTACACTACTGCCTGTCACGTATCATGTCACAGCATGTCTCACAATTGCCAGTACTTATAGTGTATCTCTCAGGCAAGGAGAACAATGGGGCAGACTGGAATTCCTATTACCTCAGGGATTTCAGTGAGTGGAAACTGAATTCATTGTTGTTTTGCAGGATAATTGAGAAGTGGGGCCATGCAAGATACATCTCTTTGAATCTCATCTGACCTTTCAACTAACATTGTTTTACAGCTGGAGACTGGACCCATTGACAGTGGAGATGCCTTTTCGCAGGACTGGAAGGGTTTGAATCATGCCTTTCCTCCTTTTTCTAAGTTCTTGAGTGTACCAATACAAGACAGGGCATAGGGAACAGAATTGACATTCATTTCTCCACTGTGTAGAATTCAGAGTTGGTTTCCAATCTTCCAATCTTCCTGAATTTATCTTGCCAACAAATCTCCTCTGTGACTCAGTGGGAGACTTCTATCCATTGGTCATGCATTATCAACTGCGACCTGTGTCCTGGAAACTTTCTGGAGATGTTGGCAAGTGCCAGGACTTTTGGAATAGGATCTTAGCTTCATCTATAAGGCCTGGTACGACTTAAATCACAAGAGATACCAACCATCCTTGTTCAGCTGAAGTAATCACTGGAATCAGATTGTCTTCTCCCCTTGGCCAAAAAACTCTATCTTATGGGATGTATCTGTGGTCATGAAATTTCTGCCGACTTGGCCGGGCAATGCCTCACTATCCAAGAAACAACTTTCAGAAGAATTGACTAAACGTCTATGACTAGTTTCTTGTCCACAAGTTTCAGGCATTTGTGCATTGTACCTGGCAGGTGGGTAACTTACTCCTGAAGGAGTTACTTTTCTGATACCCAAAAGAAAATGTTTTGCATCTAGACAAGTTTCTTACCCAGCTTTTCCAGAGGAATGAGAAATTATGTGGGAGAAACTGTTACGAGGACACAAAAGTGTCATTTCCGACCTCAGATTGTCGTCTTCTGGTCAATTATTTCTTTCTTTTGTTCAGCCCTATTGTCATGTTTCCTCCCATATGGTAGCTTGAAGGAACAGATGTTTTGCACTGAGTTCAGACTGTGCATAGTAGGTGGATGCTCGCCTAATAGAGCTTGGGTCTCTGAAGGGAATAGGTTCTATGCACAATCTGTGTACTGAGCACTGACTCTGTAGAGAATTGACCACCTACTGGGGTTAGTTTGTCTGGAGGGGGGGGGGATCTATACACAGTCTGTCCACTGAGCACAGACTCTGTGTAATAGGGCCTTGCCCGCCTATTGGGTAATGGGTCTCTGCAGGGAGTAGGCTCTATACACAGTCTGTAAACTGAGCGAATACTGTGTGTAGTAGGTACTTGCCCACCTAATGGGGCATGTGTCTCTGGATCGAGTGGGTCCTACTCACTGCAGCCATATTGGGAGCAGACTGTGCGTAGTAAGGTGTCGCCCATGTTATGGGGCTTCATAATGTATTGGTGTGTGTTGGGTCCTCTGCATATTCTCTGGGCACGTGGAACCTCTGCACGCCGAGAGAATGCAAAGAACGTTGGTGGAGTGGGGTTCGGGATCGGGGAGAGACAGTCCGTGGGACTCATGGAGAGGAGCGGTTTTCCCATCCTGTTGACTTAATAAAGATATACTTCACACCTCAAAACTCCGCGTCTTTACAGTGTGCACTATCTGAAAAGAGCGTACAGTGTGAAGGTTGTGCTTTAATTCTTTTTTTTGTCTCTAATAGTCCTGCAATACTCCTATGATGACATTTACATTTGTTTTTAATTTCATACCTAGTCCTTCTGGGATCCCCCACCAGGGCTCGCGGGTCGGGGTAGAGCTACCCTGCTCCCTTATGTCTTTTCTTTTTATTTTCCGTGACTCGACCATTGTAAAGGCAGACACAACAATTTCTTCATGTTGCGGCAACAAATCACATCACTACTGTAATATTAATTATATTTACTAAATAAATCAAATAATTTGAAAAGACCAAGTTAGGTGAGTGCCTTCGATGGAATTCCTCACTGCGTAGCTTCTGAATCCACCTTGCCTCCCAATGTTTCTGCGTCTCAGCCCTTCTTGGTAGAACAGAAGAGCCGACACTGGGACCCAACCACCTGAACCATTAGCCCTGCAACATGACCTAAGTTAAAGTGATGAAACTGTGTAGCAATTAAGGGGCATATTCTCAAGGACTCATCGCCGAGGTAACGGCACTTTAGCGCAGCAAAAGTGGCGAAAGAATTGTCGCCCCATTCACAAGCTGGGCAAACTCCCCACATCGCCAGTATACCAGAGATAGCTGCCGCAAAAAACATCGCCACGGATGAGAGAGACAACTAACGCTAATGATATGCAGAGTAGGCGTTCCCGTGCAAAAACACACGAAAACTCCACTTCGCGATATTCACAACGACCAGCCAGATCTGCGATGTGATCCAAAAACTGGCGATAAGGCGGGTTAGCAGCAGGAATTTAACACCTGCCTTCTTCTGGTGTTAAGCAGGACGACAAACTGCAGTATAAAAGGGAGCCCAGCCCAGTGCCACATCGGCAGACCAACACATGGCATGGAGCTACTGATCATGCAGCTCGGAGCCCCAAGAGGCCCACAACACCCACCGCCACCCCCCCAGGCCCCCCACCCCCCCAGGACCACCACCCCGGACTACCACCGAGGCAGCGCAGAATGAGACAGCGGTCCTTCCGAAAACGCACCAGCCTCGGAGACTTAACGCCAGAGGAAGTCATTGCCCACTACAGGCTCAAAAGGACGACCATTCTCCGCATCCTGACCCACATTGCCCACAGGCTGATGGTACCAACACAGCGGACAACCAACATCCCTCCGCAGACAAAGCTGCTGGCTGTGCTGCACCTGTTGGCTTCTGGTACCTTCCAACCAACAACTGCCAGAGTCGGAGGAGTCTCACAGCCAGCCCTATCAAAGTTCCTCACACCTGTATTGGATGCCGTCATCAGCTTGGTACCCCAGTACCTTCACTTTCCCCACACTGCGCAGTGGGAGACCAAGCAAGGCTTCTACGCCATAGCTGGCTTCCTGCACGTGTTGGGGGCAATTGACTGCACACATGTCCTACTTGTGTCCCCTGCTGACACTGCACACAATTACCGCAACAGGAAGCACACGCATTCCATCAATGTGCAGGCAATAGTGGACCACCTGGGACTCTTCACCAACGTCGTCGCCAACTACCCAGGCAGTGTGCATGGTTCCTACATCTTCTGACAGTCCATCATCAACCAGCGCTTCGAGG
The DNA here is from genome assembly GCA_963921515.1 of Calotriton arnoldi. Classification (NCBI taxonomy): domain Eukaryota; kingdom Metazoa; phylum Chordata; class Amphibia; order Caudata; family Salamandridae; genus Calotriton; species Calotriton arnoldi. Next base: position 211,325 of record CAWUFW010009613.1, on the reverse strand, counting down.
ATGGCACCTATGGAAATGCACTGCTCGTTGGTAAGTACCAACAGAACACACCACACACCTCAACTCCACAATCATGCAACTCGCAACTGTGGGAATGCACACGTTACAACATCACATACGACATGCCAAACAACATGCCCACCTACCAGACACGACAACACATGGAACTGTGGTAACAGGGGCCAGACATGTAGACAAGCCATCCACGTCATGGCACCTCTGCCACACAATAGCAGGATGTGGTGAGAGGCGGGAACCAAGTATGTGCGAGGGAGGCAAGTGACCCATGAATCAGAATGTACACAATGTCAAGTGTGGCGGGGATGTGCTGGACAGACTTAAGTATGCAGAGCACAGACATGTCCATGTGGACATATACTGCTGGTGTTTGTAGTGTCGTAGAAAGTGGGCGCAACCATGTTACCTCAGGCAGTGGGGTAGACCCTGGACATGTAGCTATGTCGCCCCCCATGTAAGCGTAAGTGGAGTGGGCTGGGCCAGTGTAGGTGTGGGAATCAATAGCCCGGGGCTCAGGGCATGGTTCACTTCCGGGATGCCCACCAAGGCAACTACTGCGTGTGTCTCTGTTTCCGCCATATCCTGACCATAGGCCTACACACACGTGGCCGACCACCTTTAATGGCCAATATCACAGTGTCATTGTCAGGCTTGTAGACATGCTCAGACAGTCATGACAATGGCGTGTCCTAGGAGTGCAAGTGATGCAACCGCGCAGCGCACACAAGTAAATAGGCTCGGGGGGAGTGAGGAGCAGCCGTGAGACAACGTACTACACATGGATGCCGCTCATTTGCCACATGCAAGACATGTCAGACATGTATCCCAAAGTCGCACACATCACACACCAATATACTAATAAGCCTGCCAACACAGAATGCCGAACCACCGATTGACACATCTCTCTCCCTGTCACAGGTGATCAAGGATATGCACTCTGCCTGTGGATGATGACACCCCTCCGAGCCCCGAACACCCAGGCCCAGAGGCAGTACAATGCGGCCCACATACGCACCAGGGGCATTGTGGAGCGCTCATTTGGCGTGGTGAAGTCACGTTTCAGGTGTCTGGACATCACAAGTGGAAGACTCCTGTACAGCCAGCAAATAGTGTGCAAGATGATCATTGCATGTTGTGTGTTGCACAACATATGTGTACGCACCAATGCCCCATGGATCCATGTGCCAGATGCACCGGACGATGATGATGAGGATGAGGCAGGTGGACCACACCCCAGTGCAGCAGCAGCTGGAATAGCCCGAAGGGACACTATCATTCACAATTTCTTCACATAAGCACGTCACATAGGGACTGTCCTTAGCAATCATGGGACAGGTCAAAATGACCACAGGCACAGCATGTGCAAATACATTCATTCCTAGACACATTCCCTGTGTGCATGTCACTCCTCTGCATTGGCACATCGCTCTGACAAGTGTATGTGCAACATTTAATGCTGACAATTTCACCAATGCCAATTGGATGGTGGGAGTGTCACCTCTGTTATCGGGATCCTGTTTTCCTGCGGACTGAACCGCTTCTTCCTCTTCTTCTTCTCCTTGCCCTTCCCTGGCCCCGAGGTCCCAGGCTGGTCCTCCGTGGAGCTTGTGGGGTTCGGGTTGTCCTTTGTACTTGCTCCAGCTCCCTCCATTGTGCTTCGCAGTTGTTATGTTTTTTTTATTTATTTCTGTTTATTTTGCTGCTTTTATGGTTATTTTTCCCGCCTGACGTGGGAATTGCAAGCCTGGCGCTGCTTGTCGCCGATTTTTCTATTGCGGTTGGGCCCATCGCAACTTTTTTCACGTTCGGTTTCCTTTTTTATCGCCGTCGCTGTAGTTGTATCGCGGACATTTGACGCGTTCTCGGTAGACTATTGCATGTTACCGCCGTGTTGAGAATACGACGTTAACACAGAGTTATTTTCCCGCGATAAACAGCGATATGGAAACGTGCGTTAGCCTTTTTTGGCGATGATTATCGCACGTTCTTGAGAATATCCCCCTAAGTTGTTTATAGTTCACATTTAATACCAAGTAAACATTGTTCACAGTACGAACTTACATTTAGCTATACCATCCAATTACAGTGTTGAGAATCTGAGAATTTTGTTTGAATACATAAAAGGGTATGGAAACGAGTGAAATATGATTATTTATTATAGAAACGAATTCGCTCTTAAAATGTTGTGATATTTCTTTTGATATGGCGAGATGGGGACAAAGAAAAGGTAGATAAAGCTGCAAGAATTAGGAAAGGTGCCAAACATTCCTAGCTAGAAATTTTCAAGCAGCCTATGCACATGCATTTAACAAAAAAGTAGGAAAAAACTGAAGATCAATCATAAAAGAGGTAAACCTGGCAACATGCAAGGAGTGAAAAGATATAATGCCTACTTAAAGGCTTCACCTTACTTTGTACTTCATTTGAATGTGCATACATAAACAGAAACCTCCCTATATCCAGAAACTTGCATACCTGTTTTGTCAGGTTCACCAGCGGGATTCTAGCCCTTGCAAAGTTTAAATGTCTTACCTAGAGGTAGTTTCTTCTCGAACCAGTCTCCTACTGATATCTTGCAAGACATGTTTTACAGGACGTGCGCACTCGCTGAAAAAGGTTAATTGAGATAGGTCAAACCACAGGTTACTCTGAAAGTCTCATTAAAAGAAATTATTAAATTTCGTGAAAAAAACGTGTACAACGTCGCACAACCCGTAACACAAATCAGCCATAACAGCCAAAAAAGATATAACAAATATGAAAGGCAAAAACATAAGCAATTTCAAACTATGTGCAGGCAATGCACACACATTTTGCAAGACAAAAAATATAGAAGTACCTTCCGTGGTAAGTACATCTGCAAACGTCCTCTATCATATCGCGACATACAAAATCGCTTGTCTGTATTTTTGGTCACCTTTAACAAAAGCTTGACGCAGTTATCAGGTGAATTTGGGAATTTCTGTAAAATGCATGGCATACTAGAGCGAATCGAGACGTTGAGAAAATGTAGTTGATCTCCATTGCCTTAAACCTGCATTTAGAATGCATTGCGAACAAAGGAGGTAAGGATTGTGGTTATCTATTTTAGTTATAAAAAAGAGCACACAATATTGCGGCTGTGATTTCAGTATTTCTCGTACATTGCTCCCGTAATTGACGGATTATTTTTTTCAATCCCATGAAGGACTAGGGAAAGCTAATGAATGGGCCTTGATCTCTGGCTGCCCTCTAGTGGTACAAGAAAGCATCGCATCGCCCTAGTGCTTGAAAGCTTTTGGTTACATTTTATTTATATAAATATCGTTTTGTAACTATAATTTTTATCGTTTAAGAGTTAGATGTGTTTTACTCCTCTAACAGGCCTGTCTAGCCTGCTCAGCCACTGGTCGCAGGGCATGGAACGCAAGCTTTCTTGTGACTGCTGAGGGACATAAACCTGTTAATGAGTAACACTGCGGGGCATATTCTCAAGAACGTGTGATAACCATCGCAAAAGTTACTTAACGCAACCTTCAACATCGCAGTCTATCGCAGGAAATTTACGCCGTGTTAACCAAGTATTCACAACACGGCGGTACCATGCGATAGTCTCCAGATAACGCGTCAACTGACCGCGCTAAAATCAACGCCACGCCGCAAAAATGCGAAACACGAACGCAAAAAAAGCTGCGATGAGGCCAATCGCGATACAAAAAGCAGCAAAAACCAGCGGCAGGCCTGCAAATCCCACGCGTCTGGCGGGAAAATGCACCATAGAAGCAACAAAAACAACACACCAGAAACAATCCAAAGTGCGTAGCAACATGGATGCACCCTGACCCAGAGCAGAGGCCAACGCGAACCCCACAAGCCCAACAGACCACCAGCAAGGACCAACGGGGTCGGGGAAGGCCAAGGAGAAGAGGGAGAGGAAGACGGGGTGCAGTCCGTAGGAGAACAAGACCAGCGTCACGGATGTGACAGAACACTACCAGCAACTGACCCACATTCAGACTATCTTGAATGCAGCCGGAGTCCCGAGGAGGCCAATGGAGGAGGCCAAGAGGTGCTGGCATGACGTGAAAACCTAAACCAGGCCCAAAGCCACCAAGCTGCGTGATAGGGAAGGAGCAGGAAAGTGCTGCACTTAACATTCCACTGCACTTTCCTGCCTTTTTCCAAGCGCTGGCGCAGAATGTGCTGCCTAGCGCCAACGCATGCACTCTTGCACCATGGTGCAATGGTGCCTGCATTGTTAGCAGGATTGTTTTTGTGCAGAAAGGAGCACTTTCCAGCACAGAAACAATCCCGTGAGGCATTTTCCTCTTTCCATGTGTGCTGCAGTTCCATAGGAACCCCAGCTGCAGTTCATTTAATGTGCATTTTACATGATCCAGCCAAGTATTCTTACCAGGGCCACTGGCATAATCGGCGTCTTCCAGGGATTTTAATTAAATTGTTGACTATAGATTCATCAGCACTCTGATCCAGTATAACACTGGTTTCAGAGATGCTGAGCTGAGTTTAAAGTACTAGCAAGGAAGTGCCAGGGGATTCTTAAACCCCCGCATCAGGAAAGAGATCAATATATTCCAAGAAGCAGATAGTTACACTTTGGTCATTTGAGTCTACCTGGCCCACACAGGGGCCAATGCTCACAATTTTGTCCTTGGCTTCTCTTCCTGTTGCAAGTAATGGGATGCTAGTGGATTTAATCCTTAATCAGCCCCAAAAGCGTCAAGGCCCTAGCATCAGGGCTCTCATTCTGAGTGGTACCGGGGCCTTCAATAGGAGGCATCGTACATCTGGGCTCTGGGGTGATTTTGACAGATCCTTGTGTTCATCTAAGGCATGGGTACTCACAAACTTTCTCTCGGGGGCCAAATTTACAGTGTGGTTTGTGGCCGAGGGCCGCACCGGTGGGGGAGGGGTCAGTGGGGAGGGGGCAGGGCTAGAGCAACAAAAAACTATGACCATGAGGTTGAACACAGGCCCCTGCAGCGGACGCCTTCGTCCACTGAGCCACCAGACCCGGCATACACACATCTCTCTCTCTCTCTCTCTCTCTCTCTCTCGCTCTGTCTCCCTCCCTCTCTCTCCCTCCCTCTCTCTATCTCTCCCTCTCTCTATCTCTCCCTCCCTCTCTCTCTCTCCGTCTCCCTCCCTCTCTTCTCTCTCTCTCCCTCTCTCTCTCTCTCCCTCCCTGTCTCCCTCTCTCTCTGTCTCCCTCTGTCTCACTCACTCTGTTTGTCTCCCTCTCCCTCTCTCTGTCTCCCTCCCTCTCTCCCTCCCTCTCTCCCTCTGTCTCACTCACTCTGTTTGTCTCCCTCTCCCTCTCTCTGTCTCCCTCCCTCTCTCCCTCTGTCTCCCTCCCTCTGTCTCCCTCCGTCTCCCTCCGTCTCCCTCCGTCTCCCTCTGTCTGTCTCCCTCTGTCTGTCGCCCTCTGTCTGTTCCCCTCCCTCTTTCTCCCTCTATCTGTCTCCCTCCCTCTGTCTGTCGCCCTCCTCCCTCTGTCTGTCTCCCTCTGTCTGTCGCCCTCCTCCCTCTATCTGTCTCCCTCCCTCTGTCTGTCGCCCTCCTCCCTCTGTCTGTCTCCCTCTGTCTGTCGCCCTCCTCCCTCTGTCTGTCGCCCTCCTCCCTCTGTCTGTCTCCCTCTGTCTGCCGCCCTCCTCCCTCCCTCTGTCTCCCTCTCTCTCTCTCTGTCTCCCTCTCTCTCTCTCTCCCTCCCTCTCTGTCTCCCTCCCTCCCTCTGTCTCCCTCCCTCTGTCTCCCTCTGTCTCCCTCCCTCTGTCTCCCTCCCTCTCTCTCTGTCTCCCTCTGTCTGTCTCCCTCTGTCTGTCTCCCTCTGTCTGTCTCCCTCTCCCTCCCTCTGTCTCCCCCTGACTCCCTCCCTCTGCCTCCCTCCCTCCCTCTGTCTCCTTCCCTCTACCTCCCTCCCTCTGTCTCCCTCCCTCTGTCTCTCTCCCTCTTGTCTGTCTGTCTCCCTCTGACTGTCTGTCTCCCTCTGTCTGTCTGTCTCCCTCTCTCTGTCTCCCTCTGTCTGTCTCCCTCTGTCTGTCTGTCTCCCTCTGTCTGTCTGTCTCCCTCTCTGTGTCTCCCTCCCTCTCTCTGTCTCCCTCCCTCTCTCTGTCTCCCTCTCTGTCTCCCTCTCTCTGTCTCCCTCTCTCTGTCTCCCCTCTCTGTCTCCCCCTCTGTCTCCCTCTCCCTCTGTCTGTCTCCCTCTGTCTGTCGCCCTCCTCCCTCTGTCTGTCGCCCTCCTCCCTCTGTCTGTCTCCCTCTGTCTGCCGCCCTCCTCCCTCCCTCTGTCTCCCTCTCTCTCTCTCTGTCTCCCTCTCTCTCTCTCTCCCTCCCTCTCTGTCTCCCTCCCTCCCTCTGTCTCCCTCCCTCTGTCTCCCTCTGTCTCCTCCCTCTGTCTCCCTCCCTCTCTCTCTCTGTCTCCCTCTGTCTGTCTCCCTCTGTCTGTCTCCCTCTGTCTGTCTCCCTCTCCCTCCCTCTGTCTCCCCTGACTCCCTCCCTCTGCCTCCCTCCCTCCCTCTGTCTCCTTCCCTCTACCTCCCTCCCTCTGTCTCCCTCCCTCTGTCTCTCTCCCTCTTGTCTGTCTGTCTCCCTCTGACTGTCTGTCTCCCTCTGTCTGTCTGTCTCCCTCTCTCTGTCTCCCTCTGTCTGTCTCCCTCTGTCTGTCTGTCTCCCTCTGTCTGTCTGTCTCCCTCTCTGTGTCTCCCTCCCTCTCTCTGTCTCCCTCCCTCTCTCTGTCTCCCTCTCTGTCTCCCTCTCTCTGTCTCCCTCTCTCTGTCTCCCTCTCTCTGTCTCCCCCCCTCTGTCTCCCTCTCCCTCTGTCTCCGCCTCCCTCTGTCTCCCTCCCTCTGTCTCCCTCCCTCTGTCTGTCTCCCTCTGTCTGTCGCCCTCTGTCTGTTGCCTCTGTATGTTGCCCTCTGTTTCCCTCTCTGTCTCCCTCCCTCTGTCTCCCTCTCTCTCTCTCTCCCTCTGTCTCCCTCTGTCTGTCTCCCTCTGTCTGTCTCCCTCTCTCTGTCTCCCTCTCGCTCTGTCTCCCTCTCTCTCTCGGTCTCTCTCTCTCTCTCGGTCTCTCTCTCTCTCTGTCTCTCTGTCTGTCTCCCTGTCTGTCTCCCTCTGTCTGTCTCCCTCTGTCTGTCTCCCTCTGTCTGTCTCCCTCTCGGTCTCCCTCTGTCTCCCTCTGTCTCCCTCTGTCTCCCTCTGTCTCTCTCTCTCTCCCTCTGTCTCCCCCTGACTCCCTCCCTCTTTCTCCCTCTGTCTCCCTCCGTTTCCCTCTCTCTCTGTCTCCCTCTCTCTGTCTCCCTCCCTCTGTCTGTCTCCCTCTCTCTGTCACCCTATGTCTCCCCCTCTCTGTCACCCTCTGTCACCTCACCCCGCGTGTGTGTCAGCCCGGGCTGAGACAGCTTCCCGGGCACACACACAGCCGCACCCGAGTACTTCACAGGTCTTTAAAGACCATTCACTTGTTAATGAGGCTTTGTTGTATTTCACCTCTTCTTAGCGCCCCTGCATCTCCACTCAGAGTGGAGATGCAGGGGCGCTAAGTAGAGGTGAAATACAACAAAGCCTCATTAACAAGTGAATGGTCTTTTAAAGAATCGCCCGGCCCCCACAGAGCGCTGCTGCAACTGGCAATGTTTGCTGACACTTAAAAAAAAAAAAAAAACACAGATAGGATATCTGCAAGGTCCGCGGGCCGCCAAGGAAGGCTTGCCGGGCTGCTGGCGGCCCGCGGGCCGTACTATGAGTACCCGTGATCTAAGGTCACATCACTACCTCGCTCTACAGTTTATATGCTCTCAGATCCCTTCAGAACTTTTGGCTGGAAGATTGAATAGTTGGAGATTGATGCCTGACCATCTGTGGACTCTGTGGCGTCAGGTCTCAGCATTTTTAGGGTAAATTCTATCCTTGCGCATATTAGGGTCAGAAAATAGCCATTTTAGGGGCATATTATCAAGAACGGCGTTAAAAATTATCGCTGGTTTAGCGGCAGAAAACTGCAGCTAAAGCGGCGATAATGGGCTTGATAATATGCCCTTGAGAATTCCAATAGAAGTCCATGTTCTGGTGTGAACATGGGCTTCTATTGGAATTCTCCAAGCCCATTATCGCCGCTTTAGCGGCAGTTTTCTGGCGATAATTTTACCGCTGTTCTTGATAATATGCCCCTGAGTGAGTATGCAGGGTATTTTAACTCCTTCCTTGACTTTTTTTCTCAGTTTTTTCCTCTTCTAATTGTTCTCACTTTTTTCAGCATCGCTTTCACTCAGATCTTTGTTTGTCTCCACTTTGGTGGCCCTCAGCTTGATCTTACTTTTCCTTATGTCAACTTTTACACTTAGGCTATTAGAGCTGGTGTGTTTACTGTCCATACTCCTTACTTCTTGCTCGATTGGATTTAACGTCTTAGATGACAATACTTTAACATTGTTAGCTATACTTGCATCAGATGGTTTAGTGAAGGCTGTGTTCTTGGCCGCTTGAGTCACTGTTTCACTTCCATCAGCCGTCTGGGAGATTGGAACAGTATTTTATCTTGTTGGCAATAAAGCACGAAGTATTGAGGTCAACAAAGATGATATATACTCTGACCCACCTAGAGATTTCTCCATCAATAGGAGTATAGACAACATAACCCTATGCAGGGTATTCATAGCTACTGAGATAGTAATTCTCGAGAGTTTTCTGGTTTAAGGTCGATGCTCTCCACATAATTGTTGACAGGAATGTTCAGGAAAATTGAGCTTTGTGAGCTTCAACGATCTCTTGAATTTCACACACCGAATTGATGCACTTAGCAGGGTTGGTACTCAAGGATTCGCCTTCAGTACTAAACTTCTTTAAAGCATGGACATAACAGTTGGCTGGCTCTACTAGCTCAGCCATTTGATCTGTAGGTGGTTTATAAAATCCAAATAGCTTGGCTCAGCCCTCTGATTCTTTTTTGTCATTCTCTTCATCTTTGTCAGTGTCTTTCTTTTTTTAACATTATCCTCAGCTTTATCATCAGCTTTATCAATGGCTTTAATTTTACCTTTATTTTGTAGCTCCCTCGCTTTACGAGATAGACTACTGCCCAGTTTTTTTATTTGCCCAGTCGTTGTTTATGCTGGGGGGGGGGTGGGGGTGCTACTTCTTTACAGATCTTCTGGAAGAAACTTGTTATAAGCTATGGGGTGGTATTGGGAGCTGCTTGGGATTCAACTATGAGCACTTGGGGGTCCATAGGTTGAGCTATAGTCTATCTCAAGGGTGCTCCTTTTCCCTTTGGAAGGGTTGTAATTAGTCTACTGTACACTCACAGGGAGCTCCTTGGTATCACATGCTTCCCTTTGGCGTCTCTATTCCTGATTGTCATTGAACCCCACAATTTGGTGAACACTAAATCCACCTATTCCAAAAGCTTTTGCAGGGCTGATCAAACACTCCTACATAATCAGTCAGTCAAAATATAAGTTTATTTAGACCCTAGTCTTTTAAACATTTGTGCAATAGTACCACCTCATATGTTATGATGAGTTATTATTTTGTAAAGCGTGCGATTGCCAATTGGCATCTTGGCGCTACTGTCAGGCATGAACCGTAAGGAAGAAGGTGGCAGAAGGAGTGATTAAGCAGTGGGGGGCAAAACTGGTTTTCAGATGTTTTCTGAGTTTTAAGAGGTTTGGCTGTGCTCTGAGGTGGTCAGGCATCGCATTTTACCATTTGCATATGCTTTATTTATTCTGGGAATGAATACCAGTCTCACCGTGCTAGACAGCAGGGTAAGTGTAGGTATATACCATTTGAAGATCTTCTGAAAGAAGAAAGGTCCTTCCTATGCAGGGCCTTGTGAGCCCAGCACAGGGCTTTAAACTTGATTCACTCCCTGATTGGTAACCAATGAGAATCATTAATAGTTTGAGGAATTGCAGAGAATTTAGGGAGATCCTTCAACACACAGACTCCTGCGCTTTGAAGGGTCTGCAGTTTATTTTGCAGGTGAATTTTGGAGCCTATATATAAGGCATTGCAAAAGTCTAGTTTTGAAATTACCAAAGCAATTATAACTGTTTTCCGCAACTCTATTAGAAGAAAGGGAAGAATTTTTTTCAGGACTTTCAAAGTAAGAAGACAGGAAACGCTATCTGCTTAATGTGGTCTGTGGATGTTAATTTGGCATCGAAAGAAACCCCTACGTTCTTTGCTTTCTGGACCAGAGTTGGGAGCAATCCCAGATTTGGGGGCCACCAGGTGGTATTCCAGAAAGAGGTGTCATTGCCAAAGAGTAATACTTCAGACTTTTCAGAATTCAGTTTTAAACAATGCTTCTGCATCCAATCAGTGATGTTACCTATGCAGTTGTTGAATTGTTTGGCTACTTTTTCTGGTTTAGAAGAGACCGACACTACTAGCTGAGTGTCATCAGCATAAGAGAATACTGAAAAGCCACATGATCGGATGAGTTTGATCAGCGGGATAACATATGCATTAAAAGGTGTAGGACTTAGGGAGGATTCCTGAGGGACCCCGCAAGAAAATGTAAAAGGGTCTGAAGTAAAGCCCTCAAGAGCTACCTCCTGCTCTCTGTTGGATAAAAAGGAGCTGATTAGTTTTAGTGCCGGACCCTTGATGCTGATACTTTCAAGATGGTTGTTCAAAAGAGAATGATCAACAGTATTAAACACAGCCAAAAGATCAAGCAGAATCAAGGCCGCCTTACCACCATTGTCTACAATAGCTATAATTTCTTCTGTGGCAGCCACTAAGGTGGATTCTGTACAGTGGTTGGATACAGACCCATGGTGCAATGGATCAAGGAGTTTGGAGGTTTCAAGAAAGGTCATGATCTTTTAGTTCTTGGTCTTTTCTAGAATCTTAGCTGGTAGGGGAATGAGAGGAATCAGCCTGTAATTCTTTACCTGAAGGGTATGCAATGATGGTTTTGTTTATAAGTGGCAGTATGGATGCTTTTTTCCACATTGATGGGAAACAACCAGAGATTATAATCTGATCAAGAGTGTAGTTTGATGGGCTGAGATTGTCTTTGACACAGGATGAAGGAATTGCAGAGGGCATGGATCCAAAGAGGCATCTGATATGGAGGTTTCAATTAATATTGCTACCTTCTCTTCTGCAAGGGGGTAAAGGTGGTGAAGATTGGAGGGCCCTATTCAGTGCTGGAGTAGATGGTTTTCTCAAATGTCTCCTTCATTATGGAAGTCTCCACATTATTTGATAATGTAATGAACTCTCAGAATATATTATTCACTTTAGAGCGAAAAAAATCTTTTTGCCATGCAATAGTTGGTCAGGGGTAACAATAGGTTTATTACAGAAACTGGACAACAATTTCACCATATTAAAAAACTCCTCAGTGGAGTTAGTGTCTGCATTAATTTTTCCTGTAAAAAAATAGTTTTGGCTGCATCTATTTGTGTCTTTTAGTCCATGTAGTTCATTTTTTCTTCCAGGGTGTTGTTGAATCTCCAGAGTTGCTCCTGATGCTTGCACTTCTGCTTAAACGATCTAAGCTCCTGGGAATACCATGGGGCCGAGGGCATGAACATGCGGTTTGTCTATATCAGTTATTGTACGTTATAAAACATTTAAATCAAAATCCAACACAATTCATAATTAATAAAATCCAGTATATACATTAAAGTACACAGTTCCCATCCTAGGTACGCAAGCACACCGACCTAACGCCAGCTGCCTCCTCTCACAAAGAGTGTCTGTCTAGTGCCTGTGTACTTACCGCCTGGCTCTCCCGTGCTGCTCATCAGCACTGGCCCATCTTCCACAGTTGCAGTTCTTCTCACGCTCTCACTCGCTCTCATGCTTGTTGTTCTGCAGCCCCACATGACTGCAAAACTGCAGAGCCGCAAGGACACGAGGCCACAGTGCCACAAATACTCTGAAAGAACTCCAGAGCATGGAGAACACAAGCGCGGTGAGCGCAGGGATTGAGAAACTGCTCACACACATGCATGCTCACTTGTCAGTTCTCATGTAACCCCGCCCCTCAAGCCACATGTTGTGTGTTCTCAGAAAACTCCTCTCGTCTGGAACACTCCTCTTGTCTACAGCAGAATGCTCCTCTCAAACAGGATTTGCTAAGATTTTGCATAGGGTTTGCATCACTTTTGTGACATAGCCCGATACAAAATTGATTTTCTCATTTACTAAATCATGCAAAGTCGATTTCATGGTTTAATAAACACAAAGTAACATGACACAGCGCATAGCCCTGCCTTGCATTACTTTGCTTCAGGTAGGTGTTACATGGGTCAAGCATGGGTCAAGCATGGGCATTCCCATGCACCCACCAATATATTTTGATGCAAACCCAGATTTACAAAGACTTGTAAACCTATGATAGTGTCAAAGTGGTATGCCTACCCGACAGGGACTTAACAAGGAGAAATGTCTTTACTTCTCATCTTTACTTCCTCTTTCTATGTGTGATGTATACTATATCACACATGGAAAGAGGAAATTGCTTCTTAGAATTGTTTTGAAGCAGAAATGCATCCATTCCTGCACTAAACAATCCTGCCTGTAATGCAGGCACCCTCGCGGCATGGAGCAAGGGTGCCTGCACTGGTGCTACTCAGCACACTTTGCGCCAATGCGGGAGAGATCAGAAGTGTGCCACATTTTAGTAGATGTGGCTCATTTCTGCCCTCTCCCTTTAACACATTGCAATGCAGCATGTTGTCTTGCTGCATTGCGCTGTATGAAATATTAGTAAATCTGCGCCTCAGTGTTTACCAGAATTGTGTTTCTTTATGCAAATGAGAAGGCCGGCTTCATTGCTTTTAAAATAATTGGAAAAAAAATCCCTTCTGATGTTGAATATAAATGGGATGAAATACTTTCTGTCGTACATTGTACAGCTAGTGCAAGTCGACAAGGAGTTCTGTGACATATAGAGGAACATAGCCAAAGACCAAGGGCATAATTACAACTTTGGTGGTGCTGTGCCCGCTTTGCGCCTTCACAGCACTGCCAAAGCTGCACAAAGACCGCCTGCCAGATTACGAGTTGAACTCGTGCAGGCAGACGGTTCTTTTGCCGGTCCCACGGCAGTGCCCTGAAAAAGGGCACGGCAATGGGAACGGCAAAACCGTTCTAGCACGGTAAAGACTGTGAAGTCCATGCCGCTCTGGAACTGAGGATGCAAGCAGACAGGGGGGGGCACATGTTGTGCCCCCCCGAATACATCCCCGTGGCGGGGAAGGGTGGGTGCCCTGCGGGGCCCCCTTTGTTTCCCCACTGCCAGCCTTTTCATGGCAGACTCACCTCCATGAAAAGGCTGGCGGTGAAGGAACTCGAAATATGCTTGGCAGGACTTTGCCAGCCCCGCTCAGCATATTGTATTGCCCCTCCGCCACGCTACCGCCAGGTAGTGGCGGTTCCCTTGTGAAGCCGGCAGTCCACTGCCAGAACGATGCAGAAAGTTGTAATCCGGCGGTCAGGCCACCGTGAGTCTGGCGGTCCACATGGACCACCAGACTCGTAATCAGCCCCCAAACTCTTTACAAGGCCATGTATCTCCTAGGTCGTTTGCAATATCCTTTTAACTGAGGACAGAAGGTATTTTATTTCTGATATTACAAGGTCACCCATTACCCTTTCCACAGAATAATTAATGCCCAGTCTTTCTTGCTCCAGTATATGAATAAGTGTGGTTGAGAATTTGTAGAATAATTGTGCACTCTCTATTGCAAAATTAAACACACAAACCTGTAGCTTGAAATTGGAGACTAAGGGGCACATTTCCTATTATCTCATACAATGTGGAACAGCAATGGAACGTTGTCTTCTGTGTTGTGTGAAAGAGAAAGAGCAGATCTGCACCATATTTACAAAGAATGGGAGCATTTCTGCTATCTCCTTGTGCTGGCGCACTCTGTTCTGCTTAGAGCGAACGCAGGCACCCTTGCATCATAGTGCAAGAGTGTCTGTATTACGGGCATGATTGTTTTAGTGCAGTGATAACTTTCTTCACAAAAACAATTCTTAGAGGCACTGTAGCACACATCGAAAAAGAAAGTAATAAGGAAAACTAAAGATATTTCTCCTCGTTACACCTCTGTCAGGTATAAACACCATTTGGTGTAAACTCAGGTTTACAAGTCCTTGTAAATCTGGGTTTGCAGCAAAATTCATGGGTGGGTGCATGGGAATGTCCACGCTCCACCCATGTATCACCTACCCGATGCAAAGTAAGGCAGAGGCACGGCAGAGCTATGCGCTGTGTTGTGTTACTTTGTATTTACTAAACCACGTCAAGCCATGCAAAGTGATGCAACCCCAATGCAAAATCATAGTAAATCTGGGCCTAAGACTAAATGCTGTATAATGTGAGTCACTTTCAAAAATGGCTATAGTTCATAATGTGCGATAACCTGCATAGTGATTCCCGCTTTCATGTAATGAACTGCAGTCCTTAAAAAAATAGCTGTGCTGCCATAAATGGTTCTTATCCTGTAATGACTGTTAATTTCAGTTTAACAGTACAGAAGGGCTGAAAGGTTTGTTTTATCCCGTTTTTTCTGCTTAAATAGATGTTATCATTTTGCTCCTCGACCTTTTACCACCATGCAGGCATTGTAGCATCAACTGTAATAAGTTAGAAAAGCTAAGGGGCAGCACCACTTTCTTATTATAGCTAGACTGCAATTAGAACATTATTTTAGTCATCTTTTTACACAGGTATTGGAGTTTCATGTATTTTATCATGCCTATGCCATACGTCGAAATTTCCGTCCCTTACATTTGAAGAGATAAATATGTAATATATTGAAATGTTGAGACGAGCCTGCTGGTTATCATGTGAGTGTACTACACGTTCTGTGGTCTATTGAGCATTGCACTCCTTCATTCAGTCATCGATTGAATTGGTGTTGCGGAACTGGCGCCTAAATTCCAATTTCAGCCTCTCTCCAATTCCTCAGCGGACATGCACATCTCGGCAATTCTAACTCACTGCTCCACCCCTCCCCCCTCCCAGCTGCACATACATGCATCAGCTGACTGACAAGTGAAAAGCACTCAGGGCTCAACCGTCCTTCCTTGGCAGAACTCATTTGGGCAGGGATGGGACTAAATTTATGTCCTTGTGACTCGAGTGCCAATTTCCTCTTTTGACATCCTGATTTGTTCTTGTGGCACCAGGGTGTTGGTGGGAAATGTGGGTATTTTTAATGAAGAGCTGTCAAGGGGTCTGCGTTGAATGCCTATATCTAGGGATTTTTTTCTATCTGTTTTTTTCAAGAAAATTGGGTTCTGTGTTAGAGAACACTCAAGATGGAAAAAAAACATCTACTCAGCTACTGGAGTTTTATATATGCCGTCATCGAATGTATTGATGTCTGTCGGGAGAAAGCGCTCTCCTATTCTGTGACCCCTGAAAATGATCACAATGCTTTTTCTCGATTCTCCATCACTGTTGTCAGATATTTGTCTTGTGCATGCCATCTCAAATGCCAACAAAACAGCTCTATTTCCTGACGGGTTGAAAGTCAGGAAACATTTCATAAGTGCTGATGAAAATTATATTTTGTCGACATATTTCGTTTCATAACGAATATGGTGCTTCCCCCCCTTGGTTCAACTGTCGAGTAAATCTCTGCAAACGTTAACGCAACTTGTATGTAATCTCTACCCACGCACAGTTTTCCATATGCACTGAATCAAAGCAACACATCTTATATGTGGTGTGGTTTTTCACTTAGTTGGGGAATTCTGCTCACTGTTCCATTAGTGCACTGCAGAAACACATTGGGGTAGATTTACCAGGGCACTGCGCCACCAGAGCTTTACGTTTTCCTGCGCTCCAGTGGAGCAATGCCCTGCTCTATATTTACAAAGCAACGCTAAGCCACTTTGCGTGGCTTAATACCGCTTTGTAAATATCATACCCTTTGACGCAGGTATCTGCATGGAAGGGGCGTGCAATGGGTGTTGCTGTGGGCGTTCTACTGCAACACCCATTGCTTTTTGACGTTGACTCAGATTTACAAGGCTCTGTAAATCTGAGGCAGCGCCAAAAACTAACGCCATTGAAAAGCAGGCGTTAGAGTGGTGCAACGAGGAGAAATACTTTAATTTCCCCTCGTTTGTTGTTCTTTCTGTGTGCTGCTGCAGCACACATAGAAGGATCAAATCACCTTTAATGATTGTTTAAATGGAGGAAGGTGTCCCGTCCTGCACATAAACAATCAACCCTTCAACGCAGGCACCGTTGCACCATGGAGCAAGAGTGTCTGCGTTGGCGCTAGGCAGCTTTTTCAGCACTACCGAAAGGGAAAACACAGGGGTGCACCGTATTCTTGTGAAAACAATGTATCCCTGCGTGTTTGAAATGGCGCAGCGCTGCTAAACTGCTTGCAGCACAGCACTGCATCATTTCTTTGTAAATATGCCCCATGGTATCCTATTGTCGAGCGTTTAAACATAACTGAGCAAATTACTGGGGGCTTGCAGAATTTTTGCACCCAACATATTCATCAGCCTGGGTAATCAGCAAAAGCACCCATTTTATATGGTGAGCCCTCAGTGTTACCAGCTGGTGGTAGCAGAAAGTAAAAAATATAAGGGTCCACAATTTGCGATTAGCTGTAAAAATTACCTACTTTATAAGGAAGCACAGATACGATTTTTTCCCATTTTTGCTCTAGTGTCAGGGTCTTAATGAACCTGTCAATAATTCATATGAAGCTCATATAATTAAACTTCTCCCCCCAAAGGTCGTTAAATGCAAGGACTACACATCTTAAAAATACAAATCCCAGGCCTTATCAGTCATAATCGCTTTCCAGCTTCAACAAACCCATCAAATGTTTAAATGGCTGTTGTGCAGCAGATTATCACGGGACTTGGAGACAGGGCATGCAAGGGCTTTCTACACTTCGGCGAGAAATAAACAAGTAACACTTGATTTTGTACAAGGCTCGCAACTGGTTCTTGTCTGACAGTACAACTGTGAAAAAGGGAGGTATTAGTTTAAATAAATCAGAGGACACATTGCAACCAGAGTGTGAACATCAATCCACGTGGGGGTCTCGAAATAGCATGTCATGAAGCAAGGCTTTTTTTTTTTTTTTTTATATAGCGCGAACTAGACCTGAGAAATCAGGTATCAGAGCGCTTTACATGAGCACCAGTTTCGTTACAGATGGACACATTCATTTTTGTTAGGCACGGGGAGATTAAGTGATTTGCCCAGAATAACAGGATGTTGAGCGTCCTTGCCAAGACTCGAACCTGATTCCCCAGGTTCAAGGTCGACTGCTCTAGCCATAAGGCTACATCCTCTCCCCTGCATATCTGTGACAGCCAATCAAAAAAGGGGAGAGGTTGTGGCCTTACGGCCAGAGCTGCTGCGACTTAGGAGCTGGGGAACCAGGTTCGAGCCTCGGTGTCAGCTCAGCTTCCTGTGATTCCGGGCAAATCACTTAATCTCCCCGCGCCTACGAAAAAATGAATGTGTCCTTGTGTAACGTAACTGGTGCTCATGTAAAGCGCTCCAATACCTTCGGGTCAAGTGCGTTCTATATAAATCTGCAACACACAAAAATCTTTGTTGCTTCTCGGCATTACCACTACCAATGATAAATTTGATGCCACTAGGTGACTACTAGTGTCACCCTTCTCTGGGCTGCAACAAACGTTTTTACCCATATATATTTACAACTACCGAATTGAGGGGAAGATTTATCAATACTTTGCACCACTGCCGAGTCAAACAATGATGGAAAGTAGCTTCAAGTTTTGATGGTATTTATTTTCCAGTGGAAAACTTTAACTCCATTGGAAAAGTGCCCTTTTTGTATCCCAAATAGAGTTTGATGGTGCATTGTGCTGCTTTATGCCAGATCTGCATCTATGGGGCATTCCATGGTAGTACTTGGGCATTCTGGAGCCACCACCAATGGATTTTGACATAAAGCCCTAGCTACCAAAATTGTTAGACTGATCTTTGGGTCAAAAAAACTGGTACCTTTAGGCATTCAGAAAGTAGGAAAAAAAGAATTTCTCCTTACATTTCACACATGGCATGTGTGCTGCACTGTACAATACTCATCCAATGTGTGAAATGTTTTACAAAATGTCTTTGCAGAGGATTTGGTACTTCAAGGGGCATATTCTCAAGGACTTATCGCCGAGTTATCGGCACTTTAGCGCAGCAAAAGTGGCGAAAGAATTATCGCCCCATTCTCAAGCTGGTGCAAACAGCCCATATCGCCAGTTTTCCAGCGATAGCTGCCGCAAAAAACATCGCCACGGATGAGAGAGACAACTAACGCTAATGATGTGCAGAGTAGGCGTTCCCATGCAAAAACACATGAAAACACCACTTCGCGATATTCTCAACGACCAGCCAGATCTGCAATGCGACCCAAAAACAGGCGATAAGGCGCGTTAGCAGCAGGGATTTAACACCTGCCTTTTACTGGTGTTAAGCAGGACGACCACCTGCAGTATGAAAGGGAGCCAAGCCCAGAGCCACACCTAAAGACCAACACATGTCATGGAGACACTGATCGTGCAGCTCGGAGACCCGAGAGGGCCACAACACCCACCGCCACCACCCCCAGCCCCCCCCCGGACCACCCCCCACCCCTGACTACCACCGAGGCAGCGCAGAACAGGACAGCAGACGTTCCCAAAATGCACCAGCCTCAGAGACTCAACGCCAGAGGAAGTCATTGCCCACTACAGGCACAAAAGGACAACCATCCTCTGCATCCTGACCCACATTGCCCACAGGCTGACGGTACCAACACAGCAGACAACCAACATCCCTCCGCAGACAAAGCTGCTGGCTGTGCTGCACCTGTTGGCCCCTGGTACCTCCCAAACAACAACTGCCAGAGTCAGAGGAGTCTCACGGCCAGCCCTATCAAATTTCCTCACCCATGTCATGGATGCATGTCCACAATCGCAACGGCGGGCCCCTGTATCCGCATCACACGGCAGTTCCAATTCGTAGTGTTCCTGCGCAACCAACCCCAATGCCAGCCGTTGCCAGACGCCACTGTGCCCCAGACCCAATACTGTAGTAACTGAAATGGGGGTGCGCATGGTCATGAAGTCCAGTAGTCAACAGTAGTGTAAAAACAGTCCTTTATTACAAATACACCAATAAACAATATGAAAAGCACAGCCAACGCCCAACGAGGAACTTCATCAGGGCAACGTGTGGATTCATGTAACTGCATATGCTGCGGGAACTCCCCAATACCATTCCATACTCCGGAAGTCAGTATCCAGAAACCTGTTGGACAAATGGTGACAATGGTCAAGCATCCGTATAGTCACAAACCTAATCTGGTACAGTGTATAGCACTTGGACAAACCGGAATGCTCACAGGAAAGACAAATCCTGCACAAAAAGACCGTAACAGAAGTGCGTGTGGTCGTAACCTACGTAGGATTGAAAAGGAAGGTTACGGTCACACTAACTTCTGTTACGGTCTCATGATGCAGGATGACTCATACCTGTAACCATCACGGTTTGTATCAGCTTGATACCCCTGCACCCTCACTCCCCCCACCCAGCCAAGAGGGCACTGCAGTGACCAGTGGTGCCTACGCAATCCTGTGCGCCTGCTGCACCCCAGCCCTGGTCCACAGACCAGTCCGCCAACCAGCGATGAGTGCCCGCCCCTGCACACCCAGGCCTCAATGCTCACCTGCCGCCACCGGCGTGTCTCCAAGAGGGCCCACCACGTGCCGGTGCAACCTCCTCAGCCGATCGCTGGATTCCGCGCCACAGGCCCCCAGCGCACCCTGCAGCACCGTGCTGCGGAGTCATGTCTGTGCAGCCTGCTGCCCTCGGCGTACACTGCGGTCCAGCTGGGATCACAATTCAAATCGAATCTTGATTGGCAGGACGGCGTATCGAGGTCTACGCATCATCGCAGGCTGCACACCCACTCAGCTCTGGTGCCACTAACTCTGTGCACCTCAAGTCACCGTTCCGTGGCGGTAGGCCCGTGCCGGCCAAAGTGCCTCGGATGCCACCGACTCTGTGCACCTCATGTCATCGCCACATGGCGGTAGGCCCGTGCCGGCAAAAGTTCTCAGATGCCACCAACTCTGTGCACCTCAAGTCATCGCCACGTGGCGGTAGGCCCGTATCGGCCAAAGTGCCTCGGATGCCACCAACTCTGTGCACCTCAAGTCATGGGCCCTTTATGATTGAGTCTCGTGGTGCGGACGCCATCATGTCACCTCCGGCAGTGGGGAATGTGATGTGGTAGGGCCCTAGGCCCTCATGCATAAATAATGACCACACGGACACACTCAGCTAGATAGTGGAAATGGCCTCGGGCACGTGCGCCCGGCCCCTTTTATTGGCAGGGTCACATGTCCTGTGACGCCTGTGCTGGATAGGTGTGGTGTGGGTGTGAACCAGCCCTCAGGGAGTGGCTGTGGCATGCTGACAACTAGACCTGTGATCAGCAGATCACTACAGGGAAGACCTGAGACATGTAGCGTTGTCGTCCCCCCCTGTAAGCGTAAGCGGAGTGGGCTGGCCTGGCGTATGCCAGTCCAGCATAGGGGTGTGAACGATGACCCCGGCGCTCTGGGCGTGGTTCCGTTCTGGGCTGGACAAGAAGGTAACTAATGCGTGTGTCTCTGATGTGGTGTCGGCGCAACCCGGTCCGCAATCGGTAATGTTGCACCCTGTGACTCTAGTCCCACAACATGTGCAACATGGACATAAGGGGGAATCACTGACCCTACATTCATCCATACTTCCATACTTGAATGATCATAGACATGACACATCTGTGTGAATTTGATTGTTTAATGCACATTCAGTGGAGTGTTGTGGCTGGAGCAGTACAGGGCCATGCAAACCCCACTTTACATTGTTGGCCCATGGAGGGCCAGCCAGAGTCCCTCAGGGAATGACATCGGAAGAGGAAGAGTTCAGTCCGCAGTATGATAGCTGTGTCATTGGTGACCAAACAGAATATGGCAGTCCATGTCGAGGTCCAAGGTGAGTGTCGCAGAGTGCATCGGGGGACAGTGGAAGGTGATGATGCAGAGGGCAGAACCAAGCAGATACAGGCCATATGACAGAGAAGAATGCTACAGCTTCCTTACTACCAGTAAGGCAGATTCATCCGCATCTTCGTCCTCTGATGTCTCATGTGCCTCACATATGGGTGGTGGTGTTTTATCTGCAGGACTGTGTGGCACTGACACATCAGGGGCCGGAGGTGGATTGGCTGCCGCACTGTGAGGCACTGACACATCAGGGGGAGGAGATGTGGATGTCGAAACAGCAGCAGCATTAATCTGCACCAGCCATGCTGATTATGTTCATAATGTAATACAATTTATAACGTAAAAATTATGTTTGCATGCAATTTTTGATGTTACAGTGGTGGCCTGTAAATAGTCCATTTAACCCTCGTTGTTCGATTTATTCAAATTGGCTTGAATGTATTTATTTTGATATTGGCAACGTGTTACCTGAGATCTGGGCAGTTAAAGATTTTTTCATTCCATGTATAGGGCATTCTGGGAATCGGAGTATCCTCAGATTAACAACGTGGTGATTAATTAGTGAGTAACACTTTGAATCCGGGACGGGGTTTAGTTTGCGCACAATAGAGTCATGTGATTGATCACCTGGGGGAGGAGGAGCAACGTGTGATAAACGCCAGCCCAAGCTCGAAATTAGATTAGGCGGCGTCCATTGAGAAGCAGAGAGGTGCGGATGCACACTATGCGAAATTAGAGTAACATTAAGCAGCGCTGCAGAAATCAGTGGTAATGGAGTAACGTTCTTATTTTAAAGCATATCCATGAATGTCACGGTAAGCGCGCCAGCATTACCTTTGTTTTGAGTGATAAAAGAAGGCCTCATGGGGGACTACGGGGTCTAGAGTATGATGGAATCACGGAACTGTTGGATGTGTGACTTGTTATTATTGGGAATAACAGAGGGGAAGAATACGAGTTGTGGCCAATGTAATGATGTTTTTTTTTAAAAGAGTAACAGTTTCTTCACAGGGTCACGCAGTTACTTTACTTAAGTGATTAATGCATGTTTTCAGTTCATTTAGTACAATAGAACTAATATCATTGAACTGATGGTTGTGCATTTATTTGTTTGCATTTCAGATACCCCTGACGAAGGGTTTTATCCCGAAATGCATTGGGTGATTTTAAATAAAGTGTGACATGTGGATTTATTCATGTCTCCTGTGTCTTCATGAACAACAAAGAACCAATACGAAAATGAGTAAAATGAATTGAAGAAAACTAAGGGAGAAAAAGGTTGAATAATAATGGATAAAATTGTGGCATAATTGAGGAGTTTAATATGAATTTAATTCATTGGACTCGTTTGAGACAGTCATGGCTGTGCAGCTTGATGGGGATCGAAATGTGGTGCCCTTGTGTTCTGACTACATTGCAGCGCAATTGGACGGAGTGCGGAGCAAGCGAGCACGCCTACTAGGTTAAGTTAGAGAGTACGTCAAACAAGGAATATAGTCAGAAACGGAGTACAGAGGTGTGCATCTCACCATCATTTTTGTGTGTTTGAATGAACTTTCCGTCCTAACCGGCGAGATTGCACCCAGGACACAGTGGAGTGTTGAACAGGTTTAAACAATGGGACATTAACATAAACATATTAACAGCATCGATAACACAGGAGTCATGTTCCCTAGCCATGCTGATTATGTTCATAATGTAATACAATTTATAACGTAAAAATTATGTTTGCATGCAATTTTTGATGTTACAGTGGTGGCCTGTAAATAGTCAATTTAACCTCGTTGTTCGATTTATTCAAATTGGCTTGAATGTATTTATTTTGATATTGGCAACGTGTTACCTGAGATCTGGGCAGTTAAAGATTTTTTCATTCCATGTATAGGGCATTCTGGGAATCGGAGTATCCTCAGATTAACAACGTGGTGATTAATTAGTGAGTAACACTTTGAATCCGGGACGGGGTTTAGTTTGCGCACAATAGAGTCATGTGATTGATCACCTGGGGGGAGGAGGAGCAACGTAGTGATAAACGCCAGCCCAAGCTCGAAATTAGATTAGGCGGCATCCATTGAGAAGCAGAGAGTGCGGATGCACACTATGCGAAATTAGAGTAACATTAAGCAGCGCTGCAGAAATCAGTGGTAATGGAGTAACGTTCTTATTTTAAAGCATATCCATGAATGTCACGGTAAGCGCGCCAGCATTACCTTTGTTTTGAGTGATAAAAGAAGGCCTCATGGGGACTACGGGGTCTAGAGTATGATGGAATCACGGAACTGTTGGATGTGTGACTTGTTATTATTGGGAATAACAGAGGGAAGAATACGAGTTGTGGCCAATGTAATGATGTTTTTTTTAAAAAGAGTAACAGTTTCTTCACAGGGTCACGCAGTTACTTTACTTAAGTGATTAATGCATGTTTTCAGTTCATTTAGTACAATAGAACTAATATCATTGAACTGATGGTTGTGCATTTATTTGTTTGCATTTCAGATACCCCTGACGAAGGGTTTTATCCCGAAATGCATTGGGTGATTTTAAATAAAGTGTGACATGTGGATTTATTCATGTCTCCTGTGTCTTCATGAACAACAAAGAACCAATACGAAAATGAGTAAAAATGAATTGAAGAAAACTAAGGGAGAAAATGGTTGAATAATAATGGATAAAATTGTGGCATAATTGAGGAGTTTAATATGAATTTAATTCATTGGACTCGTTTGAGACAGTCATGGCTGTGAAGCTTGATGGGGATCGAAATGTGGTGCCCTTGTGTTCTGACTACATTGCAGCGCAATTGGACGGAGTGCGGAGCAAGCGAGCACGCCTACTAGGTTAAGTTAGAGAGTACGTCAAACAAGGAATATAGTCAGAAACGGAGTACAGAGGTGTGCATCTCACCATCATTTTTGTGTGTTTGAATGAACTTTCCGTCCTAACCGGCGAGATTGCACCCAGGACACAGTGGAGTGTTGAACAGGTTTAAACAATGGGACATTAACATAAACATATTAACAGCATCGATAACACAGGAGTCATGTTCCCTAGCCATGCTGATTATGTTCATAATGTAATACAATTTATAACGTAAAAATTATGTTTGCATGCAATTTTTGATGTTACAGTGGTGGCCTGTAAATAGTCAATTTAACCTCGTTGTTCGATTTATTCAAATTGGCTTGAATGTATTTATTTTGATATTGGCAACGTGTTACCTGAGATCTGGGCAGTTAAAGATTTTTTCATTCCATGTATAGGGCATTCTGGGAATCGGAGTATCCTCAGATTAACAACGTGGTGATTAATTAGTGAGTAACACTTTGAATCCGGGACGGGGTTTAGTTTGCGCACAATAGAGTCATGTGATTGATCACCTGGGGGGGAGGAGGAGCAACGTGTGATAAACGCCAGCCCAAGCTCGAAATTAGATTAGGCGGCATCCATTGAGAAGCAGAGAGGTGCGGATGCACACTATGCGAAATTAGAGTAACATTAAGCAGCGCTGCAGAAATCAGTGGTAATGGAGTAACGTTCTTATTTTAAAGCATATCCATGAATGTCACGGTAAGCGCGCCAGCATTACCTTTGTTTTGAGTGATAAAAGAAGGCCTCATGGGGGACTACGGGGTCTAGAGTATGATGGAATCACGGAACTGTTGGATGTGTGACTTGTTATTATTGGGAATAACAGAGGGGAAGAATACGAGTTGTGGCCAATGTAATGATGTTTTTTTAAAAGAGTAACAGTTTCTTCACAGGGTCACGCAGTTACTTTACTTAAGTGATTAATGCATGTTTTCAGTTCATTTAGTACAATAGAACTAATATCATTGAACTGATGGTTGTGCATTTATTTGTTTGCATTTCAGATACCCCTGACGAAGGGTTTTATCCCGAAATGCATTGGGTGATTTTAAATAAAGTGTGACATGTGGATTTATTCATGTCTCCTGTGTCTTCATGAACAACAAAGAACCAATACGAAAATGAGTAAAAATGAATTGAAGAAAACTAAGGAGAAAATGGTTGAATAATAATGGATAAAATTGTGGCATAATTGAGGAGTTTAATATGAATTTAATTCATTGGACTCGTTTGAGACAGTCATGGCTGTGAAGCTTGATGGGGATCGAAATGTGGTGCCCTTGTGTTCTGACTACATTGCAGCGCAATTGGACGGAGTGCGGAGCAAGCGAGCACGCCTACTAGGTTAAGTTAGAGAGTACGTCAAACAAGGAATATAGTCAGAAACGGAGTACAGAGGTGTGCATCTCACCATCATTTTTGTGTGCTTGTGACAGCAATGCCATGATGAGGATCTGCAGGGCATGGTAGATCCCAGCTACATCACGCTGGTATGCAGCCGTGGCAGCCATTCTTTCCGCCTGCACCCGCTCCATGTTCTGCATGGTCCTCCGCATGTGTACCAACTCCCAGATGACACCGCTGGAGCCACTCTGACTAGACAGTTGTCCTTGTCTCTGAGTCAGGACTCCAGCAATGTCATCCATGGTTCGTTGGAGAGCATGGAGCGGACTTTGGGTGTCCGTTAAGGACTGTAAGTGGTCCCTGATGTGACTTAGACACCCACGTATGGCATCGAGTTTGGCTGCCATGAGGTCGAACCCCACCCGCACCTGATCAGCCATCTTCTCCTGGCACCCTAACACACGGCGTTGGAAGGCCATGTGTTGTTCGTGGGGGTCCTGGGAGACAGCTGTGGTGGTTGGTGCTTCCTGCTGTGTGGTCTGTGCAGGGGGTGGGGTTTCCTCGATGCAGCTGGGCTGCCCTGCTCCTGGAGGTGGGGTGCCGAAGCTGTCCATGAGCCGTTGGAGGGGCGTCGGTGTCGATGGAGGGGAGGTCCTCTTCATCATCAGTGAAGAGGTGTACCGTCTGCTCTGCAGGGGTTGTTGATTCACTCTCTGCAATGTAAAGGGGAGATTCAATTTAACATTGTTATCACATGTATGTTGACGCATTGTACAGGTTTACATACAAACTGCATGACAATGTACATTGTGACTGTTTGGGAGGAGCTGCCTATTTGATGCGGGACAGTGGACATTTTGACAACATCATGGATGTGTGTTTGTACTTGTGCATGGGTTTGTTGTGAGATTAGTGATGTGTGGGGAGGGCCCCCTCTGGGCACATAGTCGACGGGGGCCTACTTGCTATTTTTAGGTGTGCTGCTGTGTGCCAAGGGGATCAGGGACATGATCCAGAGTCATTGTGGGTGTGCACTGTGCTATACTTAATTGTCCATGTGTGCCATTGTGCCCATCTCCCCCCATCCACCAGTCCCTGGTCGTTACTCACCCTGTTGCTGTTGTGTCAGGTCATGTTGAGCAGTGTCCGGTCCCCCAACTCCTGCCACTGTCTCCACACTGATGACTGTGGACACCATTTCCTCCATCTCGTCCAGCTCCTCCTGTGGCGCTGGACTCCCACCTCCAGTCTGCAATGCTGCCTTCTGGTTGTTGCCGAGTTTCTGCTTGGTTTTGCGCTTCACATCATTCCAGCGCCTCTTGACCTCTTCCATTGTCCTCCTCAGCACTCCGATTGCATTCACCTTGGCCACGATGGACTGCCATATTCCATTTTTTGTCGCCAATGACACATTGGAGGTGACAAACAGTTGTTGATGGTATTTCATCACCTCTGTTATCAGGACCCTGTTTTCCTGCGGACTGAACCGTGTCTTCCTCTTCTTCCTGTCCTTGCCCTTCCCTGCCCCCGAGGTCCCGGCCTGGTCCTCCGGGGGGCTTGTGGGGTTCTGCTCGTCCTCTGTTCCTGCTCCGGCTACCTCCATTGTGCTTCGCAGTTGTTTTGTTTTTGCTTGTGTTTTTTTTTCTGCTTTTGTAATGATTTTTCCCGCCTGACGTCTGTGAATTGCAGGCCTGGCACTGCTTATCGCTGATTTTTGTATCGTGGTTGGGCCCATCGCGACTTTTTTCGCGTTCGGGTTTGGATTTTTATCGCCGTCCTGGTAATGTTATCGCAGACATTTGACGCGTTCTTGGGAGACTATCGCATGTTACCGCCGTGTTGAGAATGCGACGTTAACACGGAGTTATTTTCCCATGATGGACGGCGATATGAAAACGTGCGTTAGCCTTTTTTGGCGATGATTATCGCACGTTCTTGAGAATATCCCCCCAAGGGCACTGTTCTAGTTCAAAACTTATGTTAGACAGCACACACACCCTTTACACTATGGTGCAAATTTGCGTGTGTGGCACTAGGCAGCTTTAAAGAGCACCAGAACAGAGGAAGGGAGCAGCAGCAAGCCATATTTAGCAAATATGGCTCTGCAATGCTCTCGCCTCCTAGAGCAATGCAACAACTTTTGTTGATATTTTTTTAATTGCCCCTTAGTTACAAAATGGGGTGTTGGTTATTTGTCAGATTTTCCCCCTCTTCTGGTGCTTCACAAAAAGAAGATCCTGCCGTGTCTCAGGCATTTCTTTATATTTGTTTGCTGGGGAAGCCCCACCCTGTGAAATCAAAGCAATGTTGCATGGGTGTCTGGGATTTGCTGCCAGCTTTGTGGAATGGAGTTATGGCAGGCCAATCTGCTCCACCTTGTTCCTCTCACCCATTGGCCCTGAAAGGTCACTGGATAGAGAGGATCATGCCTATGGCAAAATATTGGCACATCACATGGGGACACAGAATGAAATCGCCCTTGGACAAGGACCTTTAGGGGAGAAGGAGCAGAGGTAAGTTTTTCCACTGTCTTCTAATGGCAACCAGTCTTACCCAATAAATGCATTAAGGCAACGGTGGTAAGAAATGTTCTATGGTAGTGTATCCAGTTTTCTAACATATCTCTAGAAATAATCCCATCTCCAAAACCTAGTGGTAGTGCATAAAGTTGTCAAACATATCTCTACAAACAATACCATCTCCGACATCCCTCTGCTCTGAGTGAGTCTCTGTATTTGAATATCGCCTATTGTAAGTTTCTGTTCGAAATGGATTTGAGATGTAATGTCCAATGCCCACATTGCATTTTAAAATAAGGACTGCAGATGTGCAGAGAGGTAAGAAGTTTTGAGTCGATTACAAGTGAAAAGGTGCACATACATGGGAACATTTATGGAGACTAGGAGAGTGACTGCTAGTCTAACTCTGTTTGGTATCAGTACACAGGTAGAACTGTGAAAGATGAGGCCCAGATTAAATTGATTGTGGTTTGCTACGGCTCTGAAATTCAAATGGAAATCCAAGAATTAACATCCCCTTTCTTCTTGACTGTTGAAAGTTTTTTAACACACAGTCTGCCTCAAGTGCAAATGTTGATTAGCACTAGTAGGAAAGTCATTGATGTATAATGCCCTGGCAATTAATGCATCACCAATGCATAACCAGAACAAACTTTACTCTATATGTGTATGTTTATGCACTCTTACAATTTGGCCTATTTCCCCATGGCAGCCTTAATGGTATTCATACTTAGTTTCAGCAAGCCTGCTTAGCATTTTACATTTTAGTTATTCTGCTGGCCAGCTGGATGTTTTAAGCCCCTCCTAGGGCAATAGACACACCCATGGAGATTATCCATTTCCTGACAGATGAAGGAGGATGAAATTCTCAGTTAGCTGCCTGGCAAGGATTGTCAGGATGCTCACACATGGTCCAAAGGGAATGCAAGCAGACCTTTGGCTCCAGTCTCCACATTGGTTCTTTGAACATTTGGGGACCAGACCTGCGTGTGCAGAGATTAGGTCACACAGAGGTATTGCGCCCAGTTTCCATTCAGCTGCCATTTAGTTGTGTTGCAGAAATCTGTGCATGGGAGATTGACAGCAAGTCAGCTGTACCCTGAAAGTGATAATCAGGAATGGATGGTGATGTGTGATCTCTGATTTGGGCAGGGAGTCACATCTTCTCTAATTTTCTACCTTAATTTATAAACTGTGTAAACCCCTGTACAGGGAAGAATAGTTAAGAACAAGCAGAATAACAGAAGGAGAATGAACACCTGGTTTGAGTGGGAGTGCCTACTCTGGAATTGTAGTTCTAGGACATTTGGTGGACTATGTCTCCAGAGCAAGTGGCACTAGCTCTCTGCCTCTATCTCTAGGACATGGTGGACTTGTTTGTGGCAATGAAGACCTTGGCGTGGTTTCTGTAGAAGAGGCCCTCCCGTAGTGCGTTTAGGAGGGGACATTATGAATTCTGATTGTGACACAGAGTTACTCTGCATGAGGTTGGGGAGACCAGGATTGCTGGGGAATGCCAGCACATTAGTAGGTTTTCTATGGAGGACTTGTGTGGGCTTTAGAGGAGCGGAAGAGCTCCTCAATTAGAAGATCCCCAGGGCTGGGCAAGAGGACAAGCCCTGAACATTGCAGTTAAGATGCTGCTTTGGAGAAAATAACAGATTTGTTCGAGACTACCAGAAAGCAGAAGGAAAAGCCTTGTGAAGTTATTCAAGGCAGAAGGTCCCATCAACGCAGTCCTGGTAGCAGGGACTTACTTCCAGCAGAGGAACTCCCAAAACCCCATAAGGAACCATTGAGTGGAGGCTGAGATATTGGCTGTAAGGCTGTAAGAACTACCATTCATGTGCTTACTTTTGAAAATCACGTAGGCACCATTTGGCAAGGGGGTCCTCAGTAGCAGCACCATCTCATCCCTGGTGGGCCACTGAAAGAATAAAACCCTATGGCGATGGGTTGTAGGAGCAAGGATTCTTTCTCTGAAATCTTCTTTACACCTCTCAATTGAACTAAAAAGGGGTTTGAAGGATTTTCCAGGGGGGAAAGGGACTGGGGATAGAGAAGAGACTGCCTCGTCTTCTTATCAAGGTGCCTTTAACCTCTGCAGCTACTTCTGGAGCTTCTAAGCATAAATATTTTGAACACTGTAAAACAAATAAACACATTACTACACACTAGGAAAAATACTTCTTGTGCATTTGTATTCATTACCCTTAATGAGAAAACATACCCTTGATTAGACAGGCTATTGCTCCTCTTCTGATAATTATTTGTTTTGAATAGAATTTTTCTTTCCTCATATGCTCTTTTATTTTATTTCCATTTAACTGTTTAATTGGTAAAGAGAGGAAATACTTTTTCTAAAAAGATAATTCTGCACTAGTTGAACTTGTGAGAAAGAGACTTTTCAAAATAACTTTTTAGTAAAAATTAACTTTGATTTGATTAGGCTATATAAGTGCTAAAGCCTTTTTCTTAATATCTCTATAGGTACTTGCGTGTACTGGTACAGGAAGTTGCTGAAGCGATAAGGTAAGCGACAACTCTCAGCCTTTTGACTCTGATGAAGTGTGACACGCAATTGAAAATCCACCTCTGACTTTTCTTTTTCTTCGTAGACTCCTCTTTAAACTGTGCCGAATACCGGACGAGAGACGGAACACTATCTCTACCGACGAGCATGCGCAACGCGAAACTAAACTACTCTAAACTATACTCAGGTACGCAGGAACAAAATACGCCACTACTCTCCTGACTGAACTCAGTGAAGTGCGCCGTTGGGAGAGTGCGCATGTGCTTTACACTGATTTGTGGTCCTCGCTCTCCCTGCTGGAAGACTAGAGCACTGATTTCAAACCGCTAGTGGCGGCCATTTTGGAAAATCGCGAGCTTACCAATGCTGTCCATGAGGAGTATTTACACTCTCTCTGGTGTCAGTGAACCCTGGAGCTCCTCTTCTGTCTGCTCCGAAGCACTGCCCCCACCATTTGGTAGGTCTTGTTTGGCATTTGGCCCTGATTCCTGACACCTAATGAGATCCCATTTCTTAGCATGGTGCTTTCTGAAGTCCCAACAGTTCTCCCTTTCTATAGTGCTGGCTTTTGAAAACATGTCCACACATTTTTCCCCTTCCTTCTCTTTCAACCATCTCCCTCATTTCCCTTGAAGCCTTCTACTTGCTCCTCATAATACTCCTGCCTTCCACCTTATCTTTTCTATGGTCTCATACACCCCTCTATTTTTAGTCCTGTCTTTCTCCCCACTGTTCCACTCATCCCTCGATCTGCTTCTTGCCTTAATATTGCATCTCTCCTTGTCCCTTCCTCTGCTTGCTCCCATATTTTCCCCTCACTAATATTTTCCTCCAGTCTCTTCTCATCCTATATGCCTCTATCTCCTGTTTCGTGAACTCAGTTATTTGCAACCGCAATTCTTTTCTTAATTGTCCTTTGGACTTCTGGAATCACCCTAATCTCACCTCATCTCTACTTTGCCACTACTTTCATAGATACTCATTTAAACACGTTTTATTTCCAACTGGTGTTGTCCCTGCTACCTTCCCCCCTTTTGTCTACTCATTCCACATTTTGGGCTTTGCCCTCAATCCCCACATGAACACCTTTATACCCTGCCACTGTTTATGATACCTCCTTAAATATTTTGTGATGGCTTCTACGCATTTACAGCTACGTCAGAGTCCTCAACCCTGTTCATCTCACTTTTATCTTCCAACTCATGCAAATAGGATTCTTTAACAATGTTATGTTGCTCTGCCTTAACCATCCCTTGAATCATTTTCACATTAGCTTGCTCCCTTGAATAGTTGTGTCTTGGCCACTGCATTGATGTCCCTCATTTCCTACTTATTCATGGATTTGGATAATTCCCATATGGACCACCAAGAAGAACCTGCCCATCTTCTTTACTTGTCTGGGCTTCCCTGCTACCCCTATTAGCCCCAATTGCTATGCACCACCTACTAATATACATAGGTAAATTATCTGTGGTCATGAGTGCTTCTTTTTTTGTATCCTGAGAATGATGAGCCTGTTCATCAATGTAAACGTTCCCCATCACCATGTCTCCTTTAGTCTTACCTTCCTCAGGGCTTCCAACATTGCACCATACAAAGTGCTCATACATGCCAACCTTCTCAACTTTAAAATCCTACTGAGCAATGCTTAGTGGGGAGACAATTTCCTCTCATTTCCTTTCCACCTTCTCCCAAGTATTCCCACAATCCTTCAAACAGGACCAGACTCAAGAAGTAGACAGGAGACTCTGGATCTGTATTTGGTTCCACTTTGTCTCCAAGCCCAGACATTCCTCCATTTGAATGCTACTCCCTGGAGAACTTAAGTCCCTATGTGTTTTTCGTGTAAATTTCCGTCATGGTCATATGTAGGTTCCCTGGTTGCAAAATCATCAACACCTACCTCTTTTTAGAGGAATTATAGCTTCAAAATCTGCCACATAGACCGAAAGTTGGGGTCCGAGCAAAGTCTGTCACTCAGCTTTAACCCTATCTTTCTCACGTGGGGCAGACTTTCATTTCTGCTTGCTTTTCCATTAGGAATCTCTGGTCATATCCCAGGTGTTTCCCTTATCAGGCAGCAGGGCAACCCCACCCCATGAGGTCAGCATAACAATGTGAGTCTAGGATTCATGGCAATCTTGGTGGGAAATTCATAACGGCCAGATTGGACACACGCTATGCCTGTATGTCACCCACCCATCCACAAAATCCCCCAGGCTAAAGAGGCTTGTTGTTGCTCAGGAAGAAGATACTGATTGCAAGCACTCACAGTAACAGGATTTATCCATTTAATAGAGAAGTTCATCAATAATGTGGAAAGGAACACTTCTATTGACTTAAATTTTAATTGGTCATACCTTGCAGTTGAAAATAAAAGCTGAAAAAGAAGTTGTACTCTAAGAGAATGAGGTATCCTGTTGAAATTTGATCAGAGTGACACAACTTATCAGTTTAGGAGATCTGGGCTGCCTGTTGCCAGCTATGTGCTTTCTAAATGTTTTTGGTTTGACATGATTTAAAGAGAGAAGTTTATTAATAAGATAGCAGTAAAGTACTTCACATAGAGGATCACTGACAGAATACAGGCACTAAAAATATTGTGTGAACAGAATATTGTGTCGAAAATATCCAGGTTCAAAATATTGAGAAGGTAAGTGCAAATAGGTAAGTATAGATTTACTATTCTTAACTCCATATCTACATACCTTGAATATATATATATATATATATATTATCATGATACCTATATGTGGAGTTATAAATAGTAAAACTTTGCTTACCTATAGAAACATACCTTCACAATATTTTGTCCACGATTCTTGGCACGATATTTTGTCCACACAATATTTTTTCACCAATATTTTGTCTAAATACCATACAAATAATCTATGAAGCTAAATACCAATGTAACGGACACATCTTTCCTTATCATGATTTTAAGAGTTTGTGTTAAATTAATTTTGGCAGACTAAGTAATTAAATATTCCACCTGATTATTAAAAAACTATCACCTTCTTAAGTGACACAATTTATATATATTTATATATATTTTTTAAAAGTACTTCACAAGGAAAATTACAGAGACAGCTAGCCATTAAAAGGAGGTATTCCATATCTTAAATTAATTTCATGAACCATTACTATTAAGTAATCAAAGCCCTCCTAATCAGCTTCTCTTTGGCCAACCGGCTGTAATTCCTTCTTCAAAACAAAATTGATAAGACATGGAACACAATCTGATAAAAATCCATAGGGACTACCCTGGTGTCACTTTATTATGGCTACCCCGGTACAGTTAAAAGCAAAAAGGACTTTGATGGTCACAGATATGATTCTCCTGGCACCTGCTAATGCAACATGATTCAGCCGTCTATGAGGGCTATTAAGGGTCTACAGCTTTCATCAGGAGTAGAAACTGCTACCTCAACATTAATGTTGTCCTATCCCTACAAGTCCAGTGTAGTTTTAAGGATAAAGGAACAAAAGGAACACCATTAACATGTAAGCTTTCTTAAATCAGAACAACAAGGTTACCTTCTGGTACATGTAGAAGGCAGGAAAACACATAAATCATTTATATTCAAACTCCATCCATTTTAACTTCCCTCATTCTGCCCATTATGAATGTGAAAAAAGTAAATAAATATAGCCATTTGGGAACATATAAACACAGCAAACCAGTTCATGCAAACTGAAGGTGGAATACACAACACTGCAAATAGTCAATTATGTATCAGTTTTCAACCTATGCCTGTATTTAGGAATTCTTTTTATGGGAGCAAATGGATATCATGCCCCTGTAGTCTTACTCTGGAGTGTTCAGAGACATGAGACTACTGTAGTATATCAATACTTTAATATTGTAAAAATGAGGCCAAATATTGATGCATGTCCGTATTATCTCAAAGAGTCTCTGTTAGTCATCCAGGTGCCATGCTGTACAGGTGCCATGTCGCTACAAGCCTAAGTTCACCATCTGCTTCTTCTTGGATGCCAGCAGCTTCCTGAAAAATGTTCAGCATCTGATGTAGGAGGGTTATGTATGTCAACACATATTATGAGTCATGTTTGTGATGACCTGTTGCATACGTGTCAAATGCTGATGGAAAATGTAGTGACAATTTTGCCACCTATGTCATGGTAACAGTGGGCAGCTTCTCCCAAGAGGATTTTTTTTTTTTTAAAGATTGTAAAGATTTAAATAAAAGGATGGTTGCTTACAGAATCAGACATAACATTTACTAGATATCATGGAGATTAAGGTTGCTACTGTGAATGATCCATGTTGTGTGAGGTCAATTCCTGGTTAAAATAAGATTAGGCAATTCTTTAGAAGGAGAAAGCTTATTAGTACACTGTCCATTTCTGATCAACATGTAATATCTAATCAGCAATTCATCAAATTGATTTGATTCCATTGTATCTCATCAATTAATTCTGTGATGCTGGTCTTAAATGGTATACTTCTCTTTCTAGAAGAGTTTTTATTTGATTTGTGTCTTTATTCAATCACTGCCAATTCCAAATTGTTTTGTTGTTTTTAATTGTCACCTTATACTACCTCTTTGTTAGGAAACACAAACCCAAATGTGTCCAGATGTCAGGCTAATGTGCTTCAATACATGAGCAAAAAAAACTGCCTGATAATTTCAATTGGAGGAATATCTCACCATACTACAAGGATGCTTATAAAGTCATCTCGGGGTCATAGTTCATATGTATATACATTCAACAATAGTAAAAAGAGTGCATGAGAAATCATCAATTTCATCGCCAAAAGTTTTATCAAAAATATATATTGTTTATTGTAATCATAAGTGTAAAAAGAAATAACCATAAACTCAGGTGTAACCGTAGAAATAACCCCCTATGACTCTCAACTCATCACCTATGCCACTTGCACCACATTCGTTCTACAGACAACTCTTACACATATAAAAAACACACAGACAGACAAGACGGCAACAAAGGGAGAACAAATTGCAACAGGACATAATGGTATATAACATATATTCTACAAGGAGAGCGAGAAATATTTCAATATTCAGTTATTTTACGTGCAAACATATAATGAATTTGTTACTAAAAGTCATCACTTAATATATCATGCTGTTCAATCTCCTACTGGACACATCTTGTTGCCTAGTAATGCGCCAACACGCATTTCGGTGAGGACCCACAGTCTTGGTCACACCTTCTTCAGGGCGCTAACAATATAAATAACAGGGCTACAAGGGGTACATCCTGAGAAAGATCTTGCTCGTGGCCCACCACTCTAAACTATAGGGAGCTCCCTATATAAGATTTTGTTTATGAGTATAGCTGTATCCACAGCTCCAAGCAATAACCTTGATAGATGAAAAATGAGAGGATCGCATGTGAAGTAGCCCTGGAAATAAAACACAGAGCACTCTGCGGGTGACGCCATGGGCAGAAGGTTCAGGAGACAGCAAGCTTTTGAGCTAAAATACGATGTTGCTTTACTAATATTGCTGCATTGGAAGTGCAGAGATAGGCATATTCTATGTCTGTATCTGTACTGCGATACTAGCGGCTGTCCTTCCCCTTGCTTGTTCTATTTCCCGGGACATCTTTGGGGGCCAACAACCCTTCCGGTTACTATCAGAAAATCCCACATTGCGGGATTGCTGAGAGGTCTTCATGGCCCTACCTCCTTTCTCCACCACTCTGCAAACACACCTCCTGGTGCATTACTAGTTGGGGAATGAAGTTCCCTTGGCTGCTAAGGGTCATTGGGGTGAATAACCTCTCCTGTTAGCTCTAGTAAATCCCACACAGCGGGATTGTTAAGAGGTCTTAGGAGGCCAAGCCCACTTTCTCCACGACTCTGCAAACGCGCCTCCTGGTGCACTACTGGTTGGGAAACGATTTCCTCTTGGATGCTGAGGGACCTTGGTGGCCAAGAAGACCTTCGGGGTCAGAGGCCCCACCCCCTTTCTCCACCACTCTGCAAACATGATTACTACTTAAAAAACCCCATAGAAATTCACTGAAACAAACAAAGGTGACAGGGACATTATAGTAAGGAATTAGCATTTAAAAAACCTTAGAAATTCACTGAAAAAACAAAGGTTATAGGGACGTTATTGTTAGGAAATAGAATTAAAAAAACCTTAGAAATTCACTGAAAATACCAAAGGCTACAGGGACCTTATAGCTAGGCTCAAGTATCACTCGTACAAAACCAGTGAAATACGGCAGTTATAGTTAGCTGAACTAACTATAACTCACGCCCCCGCAATGCACTGCTTATGACCTCACATATTACATCACTCATGACATGGTCAGTGACATCACTGATGACATCACTGATGACATGGACTGGAACCTGCTAACCCCCCCAGCGCCTTGAGACCCTTACGGGTGAGTAGTCGCGCTTAACAAACGCCTGATTAATTGATTGATTGACATCATCCACAAAATCACTAATGCACCCACTCACACCCCCATAGAACCATTCATACACGCACTCCCACACAACCATTCACAAACCCATTCACATACCCATAAAAGTACTTATACAACCAACTCACTGATTCATAGATCTACAGACACATTCACTCACTCATCCATACAGCCACTCATACACCCATCCACTCATTAATATAGCCACAGACATATGCACTCATACACCTATACAGCCACTCACACACTGAATCAGTCACCCATAGAGCTACTCATACACTTACTCACTGATACAGCCAGTTACACAGCTACTTACCCATACAGCTACACACACATACCCACGTACTGACTCTTAGAGATACTAACATGTACTCACTCACCTATACAGTCACTGACACAACCACATACTCGCCCATATATCCACTCTCACATTCACTCACTCACCCATATAGCTGCTGACTCACCCACTTACTCATCCATACAGTCAATCACAAAGGCTCACTCGCTTACTCAGACAGATACTAACATGTACTCACTCACCTATACAGTCATTGACACAAGCACACACTCACCCATACAGCTGCTCTCACATCCAATCACTCACCCATACAGTCACTCACATACCCCATCACTTACCTATACTGCCTTTCACATGCCCAGTTACTCACTCATATACCACTGACACATGCACTCACTCACTAACACACCATATACACACTCACTGACCCATACAGCCCCTAACACTTGCACACACTAACCCATACAGCCACTGACTCACCCACTTACACATCCATACAGACAATCACACACATCACTGACCCACACAGATACTCAGACACCCATATAGATACTCAGAAAACCAATCACTCACCCATACAGCCACTCACATACCCACTCACACACCCATACAGCCACTTAGACAACGAATGACAGACTGATATAGACATTCACACAACCAGTAACGCACCCATAATTTCACTGAGAAGCCTAATCACTCACGTATACATTCAGTCACACATCTACTGAATCATCCATACAGGCACTCATATACCAACTGATTCACTAATACACCTTGGTGCATATATATTGAACACTCATAAACTTTTAAAAACACTGGATGATGTCATGAGTGATGTCATGATTGATGTCATTTGAGATGTCATCAGTGATGTCATTAGTGATGTCACTGACCATATCATCAGTGATGTAATATGTGAGGTCATAAACTGCTGAATTTCACTGGTTTTATACAAGTGAAACTTGAGCCTAACTATAAAGTCCCTGTAACCTTTGGTTTTTTCAGTGAATATATATATATATATATATATATTATCTACTGGCGGTTGCCAGTAGATAGTTATAGTTACAACCTATTATCCATAGGAAATCCGCGACATTCTATTTGAAATAACTCTCTTGCCGGTTGACGTATCTTCGCAAAATTTTCAAACTTTGTGGGGCGCTCCGGTCCGCTCCTACCCTGAAAGTCTCGGGGGATTCGTCAAGCGGGGCCGAGAAAAAATGGGGGTCCCAAAACGCGTTTTCCCCATGCAATTTTCCATAGGAAACTTTAGACACGGCTACAGCCTGAACTGCTGAACGGAATTACACCAAATTTGGCAAAGAGGTAGTTCTTGGTTCAGAAAGAACCCTTTTGTTAAATGGTGTAAATCCGTTCAGTAGTTGCTGAGAAAATCAAAAGTAAAAGTACATATATATCTATGGCCGCGTCGGATTCGCGCACCCTCCCGATCACGAGCTGCATGCTAATTGGCTGTCAACACTCCAAATCAGGAAGTGTTGGCAGCCATTTTGTCCCTCGGTAGAACCGAGGGACAGAAACAAGTGCGCAAAACGCACAAAGGGGGCAGGGTAGAAACACCCTGACCCCTAGGTCTGCTCAGGAAGTCCCACAAGGACCCCCTGGGCAAAAAAAAATTTTTTTTTTTTTTTAAAAATTGGCAGGATGCGCTCAGGGAGCGCGGATCCTGCCGAAAAAAAAATATCGAAGCGCGGTCGCCCACGCTTCGATAGTTAACTGGCCCCCGGGTGGCCCAAGTCCCGGGGGCATGGTGGGGGGTTTTAATTTATGTAGGGGGCCTCTAAGGCCCCCAAGCCCCGGGGACCGCCACCCCCGGGGCTTTATTTAAAATGATGGCGGGAGGGCTCTGAGCCCTCCCGCAGCCCCGGGGACCGCCACCTCCCGGGCTTCTTTTTTTTTTTTTTTTTAAACCTGTGTGGGGGGCTCCAGCCCCCCCACATGCCCCGGGGACCGCCACCTTCCTGGGGCACTAAACATTTAAATATGGGGGTCCGTTACGGACCCCCAAGCCCCGGGGACCACCACTGAATGGGAGGGGGGCCGCGCGGCCCCCCTCCTGGAGCCCTTGATGGCCCTGGGGACCACCACCCCCAGGGCCGGCTCCTGCAGTGTCCCGGGGTGCCTACCCCGGGACACTGCTGTTTGCTATGACAGGGACGGAGCCTCGCGGCTCCCGTCCTGTCATAGCAAACCACTGCTTTCCACATGGGGAGCAGCATGTTAGCTGCTCCCCATGTGGAAAGCAATGCCGGCTTCCGCAGGAGGCGGGGAGCCGGCTGGGACTGTGGGGGATTGGGGACCCCCCACAGTTTCCAACGTGAGGCCAGGCCCCGGGGATGGGGTCCCCGGGGCCATAAGTGGCCCGGGAGGGGGGCCACGCAGCCCCCCTCCCCAAAGTTCCCAACATTTTTTTAAAAAAATAAGGCAAAGGCCGGCCCCGGGGGATGGGGTCCCCGGGGCCTTAAATGGCCTGAGGAGGGGGGCCACGCAGCCCTCCTCCAAAGAAAAAAAATTAAAAATCGAGGCCATGCCCCGGGGGATGGGGTCCCCGGGGCCAATACAGGCCCAGGGAAGGGGGGCCACGCGGCCCCCTTCCCGTTTAAAAAAAAAAAAATGCTCAGGCCCCGGGGGATGGGGTCCCCGGGGCCAAAAGTGGGCAAGGGAAGGGGGCCACGCAGCCCCCTCCCATTAAAAAAAAAAACAAGAAAAAAAAAAACGACCGGCATCGTGCCGGAGGCCCCGCCCCTCCCTGCAGTACTCTGCAAACGCGCCCTGGCGCGTTTGCAGAGGGGAACGAATTCCCCTTGAATACTGGGGGTCCTGAGACCAACTAGCCCACCAGGAACCTCCAGTATGCGCCAGGGGCTGCCTTGCAGAGACGTGTACATAGGCCACGCCCCTTTTACACCTCTCTGCAACGCAGCTCTGTG
The DNA here is from genome assembly GCA_963921515.1 of Calotriton arnoldi. NCBI lineage: Eukaryota > Metazoa > Chordata > Amphibia > Caudata > Salamandridae > Calotriton > Calotriton arnoldi. The sequence goes on along the minus strand of CAWUFW010009613.1, from coordinate 171,353 downwards.
GCGCTTTTGGAGGTATATGGTGGGCTAGTTGGACTCCAGGGACCCTCAGGATTCAAGGGGACTTAATCCCCCAACTTAAAACGCGCCACAGGGCGCGTTTGCACAGTGGTGAAGGGAGGGGGCGGGGCTCATGTGACATGTGTGCAAACAGGCCCCGTGGCGCGTTTTAAGATGGGAGATTAATCCCCTTCAATCCTGAGGGTCTCTGGGGCCAACTAGCCCAACAGGTACATCCAGAAAGCGCCACAGAGCTGCGTTGCAGAGAGGTGTAAAGGGGTGTGGCCTCTCTACACGTCTCTGCAACGCAGCCCCTGGCGCATACTGGAGGTTCATGGTGGGCTAGTTGGCCCCTAGGGAACCTCATGATTCAAGGGGTCTTAATCCCCCAACTTAAAACGCGCCACGGGGCGCGTTTGCACAGATGTCACCTCAGGCCCCGCCCCTCCCTTCACCATTGTGCAAATATTCCTCTAAAATCTGCCTTACTACGAATTCCGATTTACTCACCTGTTATCAGGAGAGACCTCAGTGCTGCATCTTTCAGCCCAGTACTGGTCCTGAAAAGTAATTTTAACCGTACATACCGGTAACTTGAATTTCCTTCATAGGCTAACATTGACTGGTTTCACTTGGAAATTCTTCTAAGTGTGGAGTTTTGGAACTTTAAAATATTCCTCTAAAATCAGCCGAAATACGAATTCCGATTTACTCACCTGTTATCAGGAGAGACCTCAGTGCTGTATCTTTCAGCCCAGTACTGGTCCTGAAAAGTAATTTTAACCGTACTTACCAGTAACTTGAATTTCCTTCCATAGGCTAACATTGACTGGTTTCACTTGGAAATTCTTCTAAGTGTGGAGTTTTGGAACTTTAAAATATTCCTCTAAAATCAGCCGAAATACGAATTCCGATTTACTCACCTGTTATCAGGAGAGACCTCAGTGCTGTATCTTTCAGCCCAGTACTGGTCCTGAAAAGTAATTTTAACCGTACTTACCAGTAACTTGAATTTCCTTCCATAGGCTAACATTGACTGGTTTCACTTGGAAATTCTTCTAAGTGTGGAGTTTTGGAACTTTAAAATATTCCTCTAAAATCAGCCGAAATACGAATTCCGATTTACTCACCTGTTATCAGGAGAGACCTCAGTGCTGCATCTTTCAGCCGAGTACTGATCCTCAAAAGTAATTTTTACCGTACTTACCAGTAACTTGAATTTCCTTCCATAGGATATCATTGCCTGCTTTTTGCTGAAAAAGTTTCTAAGTGTTGATTTTTGAAACATACAAATATTCCTCTAAAATCAGCCGAAATCCGAATTCTGATTTACTCACCTGTTATCAGGAGAGACCTCAGTGCTGCATCTTTCAGCCCAGTACTGGTCCTGAAAAGTAATTTTAACCGTACTTACCGGTAACTTGAATTTCCTTCATAGGCTAACATTGACTGGTTTCACTTGGAAATTCTTCTAAGTGTGGAGTTTTGGAACTTTATAATATTCCTCTAAAATCAACCAAAGTACGAATTCCAATTTACTCACCTGTTATCAGGAGAGAACCCAGTGCTGCATCTTTTAGCCCAGCACTGACCCTGAAAAGTAATTTTAACCGTACTTACCAGTAACTTATATTTTCTTCCATAGGAATCCATTGTCTGGTTTTCAGCAGAAAAGTTTCAAAGTGTCGATTTTCACAAACTACAAATATTCCTTAAAAATCGCCTGTATGACTTAAACGCATTCTTTCAACTGTTTACAGGAGATGCACCAGTGCTGGATCCAGTATCCAACACTGAGTAAGAAAAAGTAACGATAACAGTTTTTACCTGCTAAGTGAATTTCCTTCCATAGGATAACATTGGTGATTCTATGAGAAAAAGTTTCTAAGTGTCAACTTTTAAAATACAATAATATTCCTTAAAAATCACGACTGTAATCAAAACGCTTTTACTCAACTGTTTACAGGAGATGTACCAGGACTGAATCTAGGATCCAGTCCTGTGGTTAGAAAAGTAATCCATAAAGTAACTAATTGCATTTAGCTAGAAATTCACATTGAGCTGAATGTTGCATTGTGTTTGAAAAGGTGTTGCCCATTGCAACAACTGTAACTACTGTACTTAAAAGTCTATTGCCTATGTGCAAAGTATTTAAACTAAAGTAATTCATTCTGAGAAAGTATTTTTTGTAATGTAATGTATAATGTAATTACAATGTAATTTAAAAAATAAAATATGTAAAAAAAATTGTTTCTAAAAATGTAGTAAATCAGTATGAAAAAAATTAATATAACAATTAATACATTTAAAAATTGTCATTTACAAAACCTTTGAAATTCACTGAAAAACCGTAGGTTTCAGACATGTTATAGTTAGGAATTAGCATTTAAAAAACCTTTGAAATTCACTGAAAAAACCATAGGTTTCAGATATGTTATAGTTAGAAATTAGCATTTAAAAAACCTTTGAAATTCACTGAAAAAACCATAGGTTTTAGGGACAGTTATAGATAGTTGGACATTTTACTCGTACAAAACCCGTGAAATTCCCCGTTATAGTTAGTTCAGCTAACTATAACTCGCGCCCCGCAATGCACTGCTGATGACGTCACATATTACATCACTCATGACATGGTCAGTGACATCACTGATGACATCACTGATGACATCTCAAATGACATCACTGATGACATCATCCACGTGATAATCTGATGCAGCTCTTCACACCCTAATATAACCTTTGATACACCCAATCTAAATTACAGACTGCCATTCGCAAAACCATAGACACTCCAACACCAATAACTACATACCCACTCACTGATTCTTAGGTCTACACACACACATCCACTCACTCACCCGTACAGTCACTCATACTTATGGTCACTCAGTACAGGACTATCATATGCACTCTTACTCCTATATAGACACTCAAACACCGCCACTCATCCATAGAGGTACTCACACACCTAGTCAGTCATGCAAATAATTAAACACACTGCCATTTACTCACCTATACAGTTATACACACACCAGCTCACTTAATCATACAAATACTAGCACATTGTTACGCTCTTATATAATCACTGATACAAGCACACACTCATCCATACAGCCACTATCACAATCACTCACTCTCGCTTATAGCTATTTATATACTCCAACACACATATATACTGCCTTTCACATATGTAGTTACTCACACATGTACCACTGGGACATACATTCACTCACTAACACACTCTTACACACACTTACCCACCCATACAGTCTATCACAGATGCACTCTTGAAACCATCCACCCAGTGAATCACCCACTCACACATCTATGCACAGTCGCACACACCCCATCCACACAAACACTCAGGCACCCATACAGATACTGAGACAACAAATCAATAACTCTTATAGACACTCATGTAGCTATTCACAAACCCATGCAGCCACTTACACAGCAACAGACAGACGGATACAGACATTCACCCAGTTTAGTCACTAACCCATGCATTCAGTAAGATACGTTAAATCACTCACTTATAGAGTCAGTCACGCACCTACTAAATCATCCATACAGACACTTACACACCCACTCATTCTTCAATACGTCTTTTCCTATATATATTAAAAATATTTAAACTTTACAGAAACACACAGTCACTGGATGATGTCATCAGTGATGTCATTTGAGATGTCATCAGTGATGTCATCAGTGATGTCACTGACCATGTCATGAGTGATGTAATATGTGACGTCATCAGCAGTGCATTGCGGGCGCGAGTTATAGTTAGCTGAACTAACTATAACGGGGGAATTTCACGGGTTTTGTACGAGTAAAATGTCCAACTAACTATAACTGTCCCTAAAACCTATGGTTTTTTCAGTGAATTTCAAAGGTTTTTTAAATGCTAATTTCTAACTATAACATATCTGAAACCTATGGTTTTTTCAGTGAATTTCAAAGGTTTTTTAAATGCTAATTCCTAACTATAACATGTCTGAAACCTACGGTTTTTTCAGTGAATATATATATATATATATATATATATATATATATATATATATATATATATATATATATATATAATTCACGGAAAAAAACAAAGGTTACAGAGACGTTATAGTTAGGCTGACATTTCACTTGTACAAAACCAGAGAAATTCAGCTGTTATAGTTAGCTGAGCTAACTATAACTCACGCCCTCGCAATGCACTGCTGAGGACGTCACATATTACATCACTCATGACATGGTCAGTGACATCACTCATGAAATCACTGATGACATCTCAAATGACATCATTCATGACATCAGTGATGACATCATCCAGTGACTGAGTGTTTCTAAAAAGGTTAAGAATTTTATATATATATATAAATATATATATATATATATATGTGCCAAGGTGTATTGAAGAATGAATGGAAGTATGAGTGTCTGTATGGATGTTTCAGAGACTGACTGTATAAGTGAGTGATAATATGTGTCACAGTGAATGTATGGGAGAGAGACTAATCTGTGTGAATGTCTGTATCAGTCTGCCAGTTGGTGTGTAAGTGGCTGCATCGGTTAGTGAGTAGCGACATGAGTGTCTGTATGGGTTATTGATTGGTTGTCTGAGTACCTGTATGAGTGGCTGTATGGGTGGGTGGTAGGGTGTGTGACTCCCTGCATGGATGTGTGAGTGGGTGATTCACTAGGTGTATGGGTTCATGAGTGCATCTGCGAGGGGCTGTATAGGTGAGTGAGTGTTCGTATGGCTCTGTCATTGAGTGAATGGACGTCTCAGTGGTATATGGGTGAGTACCTGCATATGTGTAAGGCAGAATATGTAAGTGTTGGAGTATATAAGTGACTGTATGTGAGAGTTAGTGATTGTGAGAGTGGCTGTATGGATGAGTGTATGCTTGTGTTAGAGGTTGTATAAGAGAGTAAGTTTGTGTTTGTATCTGTATGAATAAGTGAGGTGGTGTGTGTATAACTGCATAGGTGAGCAAATGGCGATGTGAGTGACTAGGTGTGTGAGTAACTCTATGGGTGAGTGGCAGTGTGTGAGTCTCTGTATGGGTACATGAGTACATATATCAGTGACTGTATTGGTGAGTGATTGTGTGTATGAGTGGCTGTATGGGTGAGTGAGTGGATGTGTGTGCAGGCCTATGAATCAGTGAGTGGGTATGTATTAACTGGTATGGGTGTGTTTATGGTTTCGATAATGGTAGTCTGTATTTTAGAGTGGGTGTATGAAAGGTTATAGTAGTGTGTGAGTAGGTGCATCACAGATTATGTGGATGATGTCATGAGTGATGTCATCAGTGATGTCACTGACCATGTCATGAGTGATGTAATATGTGACGTCATCAGCAGTGCATTACAGGGTTACGAGTTATAGTAAGCTCAGCTAACTATAACAGCTGAGTTTCTCTGGTTTTGTACAAGTGAAATGTCAGCCTAACAATAACATCTCTGTAACCTTTGGCTTTTTTTCTGTGATTTTTTAATTTTTTTAAAATTTAATTTCAATCCATAACATGTTCATCAAAAAGAAATTTCATTAGCCATATGGATCCAATAATGCATAAAAAATATTCCATATGACATCTTAAGCATTGGGTACAGAAGTAGAAACAGAAGCTAAAAAAACAATCTGATGGGTGTAAAAAAGATAAATAGGGTTAGGTTACATATGTAAAAATGTTACTCTTTCATATGGTCAATCATTGGGCCCCAAATCTTTAAACCCAATTTCTGTCTGCGTGGTGTTGAATTTTCACCCCAGTCATCTCAGAAAGAAAGGTTTCAATTTGGCCCAATAACTAACTTAAATAAACACATGTGCAAAAAATATGCAGGATATCAGCCTGTTCCGCCCGCAGTGAAAACATTTCCCATCATTCGCCCCCCCATTTATACATTCTAGCGGGAGTATAGTAAAGATCGGATATAGTTTTAAAATGTGGTGCTTTTAGACTAACAGAGATCAATATCGCCTCGGCAATCGCAATAGATTCCTCCAGCACTGCCCCCCCTGCATTCCCAACCAATTGTTCCATTTTTGATTTTGGGACTCTAAATCATCCTGTTGCGAATCCAAGAGACAGTTATATAGAGAACCTATCCGATTTTTACATCTGATAGCCTCTACCAAGGGGTTTTGTTCTACCACCCTATCCTTCTGACTCCTACATAAAAAGTCATGAATCTGTAAAAACTTTAAAAAATCAGTTTTTGGAAGGAGATACTTTCCAGCCAGTGTTGCATATGTGAAAATACCATCATAATTATAAAAATTCCCTATAACCTTTATCCCCTTGTATCTCCATCTGGCTATTATCGTATCCCAAAATATAGGAGGCGGAACTGTTGAGGCGGCCGTGGGTGTATAATAACAAACCCCCTCAATCTGAAAGCATCTCTGTCCCGCTTTCCAAACTTTAAAAGCTGCTATCACAACCTTAAAGCAAGTTTTTTTATAGTAGCTTGGCTCAAGCATCTTAAATAAACAGTTCTCGGCCTCAGAGCCAAGTAGCATCTGATAAATGGAAGGGGCTTCAGCAATATTTCCAACATCCTTCCCGGTGAGTAAAATCTGCATATTTTGCAGCATACAGGCATAATAATAGAGTGTAAAATTAGTCACTGCCCACCAACCACGCATATGGGGTAATGTCATAAATTTCATTGCCCTGCGTGGTTTCCCCTTGCCCCACAAGAATCTACCATATAATTACTGTAACTTCAGGAGCTGTGCCCGAATGAGTTCTAGTGGTACTGATCTAAAATAAAAGAACACTTTAGGTAGAATATTTATTTTGAGCACGTTACACCTTCCCACCAACGATAAATGGAGACATTCAATCCTGTCGAATTGCTTATTAATTCCCATCAGCATAGAGCCCCAATTAGCCTTTACCAATTCTGTCAGACATACCCTAATTTTGATACCAAGATATGTAACTCCATCCGTAAATCTAGGATCACCACTACCGGTTTTATTTGTACAAATGACCTGCATTTTGGTTGAATTGAGTTTATAGCCAGATGCCAGCCCAAACGAGTGAGCTAACTGTTCTATCTCAGGGATGGCAGTAGCCGGGTCAGAGGTTACAACAGCAATGTCATATGCGTAAGCAAACGCCCCAAAAATTTCCTGTCCACAAAACACAGATTTAATCACCGGGCTTTCCTCCAGCATGGTTAAAAATGTGTTGATGTATAAAGCAAATAAAAGCGGGGAGCAGGGACATCCCTGCCTTGTACCCCTGGAGATAGTAACCAGTTCTGACTCCAGACCCATATCCTGGCTGTAGGGGTCCTATACATGACCTGAATAGAGTTGATAAAGCCTGTTCCAAACCCGAGGCATTGCAGGATTGCCTATAAAAACTCCCAGGAGACATGGCCAAATGCCTTTTTGGCATCCAATAATACCAGGCCTATGGTGGCACAATGCACGCTGGCCGCATCCAGCAAAGTCACCACCCTGTTGATATGGTTGTGCCTCTTCCGGGTATGAACCCATACTGTCGGATAGAAACCAATGGGGTAATGACCCGACAAGATGCATAGCCAATAACTTGGCATAAATTTTCCCATCAGAATTCAACAAATAAATTGGTCTTTAAGAGCCCGGTAGGGTGGGAGGCTTGTCCTTTTTTTTAAAACAATGATATTTGCCTTATCCCAAGAAGGTGGCACATACCCATATTGTGCCTCTTGGAATGTGACCAGCATGTTGGTTTTTAATTTTGGAAAGAAGGCTTTGTAAACTTCAACTGGAAGTTTTTCTGGGCCGGATGTTTTGCCCATAGCCAGTAAATGTATTGCTTCCTCTAGCTCTTCCATTGTGATAGGTGTATTCAACAGCGCCGATTCTTCATAGCACAACCTTTCCCTACATGCATTCTGCAATAGAACCTCCCCAGTAAGACCGCCGGGCTTGCTCTCCGGATAGAGTGTCTCAAAGAATGTGCAAAAAACTCTTAAAATCTCTGCAGGTGTCTCCACTATTTTCCCTGTTGAGTCTGTCATAGTCGCAATCCCTTGCGTGGCTTCCTTAGACCGAAGCCTTTGTGCAAGACACCTTCCAGTGGCCTCCCCAAATTCATAACTATCTTCTCTATTTACTTTATATTTACATGCAATTTCTTTGCTCCAGTGTAGGTTAATCGTTGCCTTGCAGCGAGCTACCTCGGTTTGCAGTGATGTGATAGCCATACTATCATGCACACCTTGTATAAGGTTCCGTTAGGCCCTTACAAGATCATCAAAGAAGCCCTGCATCTGAAGTTTGAGTTATTTCTGTTTGTAAAGCCCAAAACTAAAAACCTCCCCCCTGAGGCCTGCCTTAAAGGCATCCCATTCCAACAGGCACGAGGTTGAATTTCGATTATTATCGAAAAATTGCACGATCCAATGTCTAATATGGCTAATAAACAGGGTATCCTGCAGGAGTTTCTTATCAAATGAAAAAGTTCTTAGAGGTCGAGAGATGCTTATAGCCGGGATGTCTAACAGCAGCGGGTCATGGTCGGAAGAGATCCTGGGGCACACTTGAATTTTCAACCCTGAAATTAACATCCTAGAAATGAAGAAATAATCTAACCTAACAAACTTATTATGTGGGTGTGAAAAAAATGTGAAACCGGTGTCAGGATATCTCAGTGTAGACCAAACATCAGCAAGTCCATGATCATCTACCAACTGCTGTAATGCCTCGAAGACTTTCGGCTTCCTACCCCTGTAGTTGGTGATATCAGGCTGTACTTTCTTACAGTCTATATGAATGTTAAAATCACCACACAAAACCAGGGGTGTAGGCTATGATGCTAGTTCTACATTGAGGCCTTCAAGTACCTGTGCCTCATCCAAGTTTGAACCGTAGACTGAGCATACAACAAACTTGGCATCACCTCCTAGACATTCCACTATAACCCACCTACCGTATTTATCTACCATCATCCTGCCCATACCCCATACCCTTTGTGCTGCCAGGATAGCCACCCCACGAGTTGTTGTACCTTGTTGTGTAGTCACAATTATCATATAATCAAGCTCGGCTAAAGCCCTGCATTTATCCCAAGGAATGTGGGTCTCCTGTATACAGATCACATCAGGTTTCATCATTTTAAGCTCTGCCACCACTCACTGCCTTTTACCATTATTGTTCAAGCCACATACGTTACATGCGTACCCCCACAGAAATCTCCCTATCCCCATTAATCAAATCAGACATTCCGTAGGCTGACCCACCTAGGCTTCAAGAACTTAGCACACCCATCAAGCTTCCACATGTTATGGATTAATTTTCTATACCACCCCGAACCCCCCAAGTGCTCCCCACCCCACCCTAACTCACACACCCAAACCCACTCCCCCCAAATCTCCCCAAAGACCCTCCAGCAGGGCCTTCTCGAGAACCCTATCCCATCCCTCCCAAAAACGAGGCAATAGGACCCAAGGTCCCGTGAGATGAAAGGCTCCCTGGCTACCCCGAACACCCCCTTCCTCTTCATTATCTACATTATCATACTACCCCCATACTTAAACTCCAGAGCAAAAGAAAAGAGAGAAAGGATATAGACCCAGGTGCCCCAACTAAAGTGACTGTAAAGATTCTTTGGCTTGCACCTCTGAGGAAAAAAAATGACTATGCCCATTAAGAATTATCTTCAACGTTGCCAGGTTCAGAAGATATATATATATATATATGTATATATATTACCTTGAAGCCTCAGCACACAGTCCTGTGATAGCACAACTTCTCCAAGGACACACAGAAGAACGGCACATCGAGATCCTTAACGAGGCGCTTTATTTAGGCTTTAAAAGCTGGCATGGTTCATGGAGCAGATAACAAGCAAAGTGCAGGGTGCATATCCATAGACAGACCTACGCGTTTCGGCCGTAGCCTTCTACTGGGTCATAGAGTGTAGTGCATAGAGTGTACATTTAAAGGGAAATCACTGCCCTTTCCCACCACCAATTAAAAACTGTTATTGTGTTTAAAGGGGAAACAACCACAAGAAAATATATCATTGCAGCGAGTTAGAAATAAAGCAGAACTAATCATTGTAAAGTACATGAATCTTGAAGACATGATGCAACAGCATCCAAGCGTACATAGTTAAACGGCAGATGGTTTGGGAGCATGCATAATAACCATGAATATACAGTAATTCCCAGCATTCACAGATCAATCTATGTGAAGTACATAAAGTCATTATACTCGGTCTGATATCAGCCACAAGTGTTCATAATTAACCACATTTCCAAGGAGGATAGGACTACCATTGGCAGAGATGGAAGATTCAGATAAATGAATTCGGGCAATATAAAGAAATTGTAGTACGTTTGCACTTTGTTACTTGTGGAAAAAAAGTGGGGAGGGGGGTTAGAAGAGGCATGTTTTATTAACTTGAGGGAAATGAACAAAAAAAAAGAAATGTTGAGTGCAGACATTGGGCCCGGACTTTCCACACTGGTGAGCTATATTTGAATATAAGTGTAGGTACACGGTGAGAGTCTCTGGCCGTGCAGATTGTGCAGATATTAGAAGGCCGGTAGATGGAGAGATTAAGAATGATACGTTCCTTTCTATATGTATTTTTACACGTGTTATGCATCGGAAGATTAGATAACTATGTAACAGTGGTATACATCTATTTGTATGTTTCTTTTAAGTATGTGCTACTAGGAAAAGATACAGCTCCATGTACGCATGCTTTCATTGATATGGTGACACTGTCAACTGTGATATGAAAAGTGTTTGTGCTTTGCATTTGGATAGAGTGAAGAGTGTTAGTAGTTGCTGAGTAGTGAAGAATGAAAAGACAGATGAGGTGAAATACATGGTGGTAAAGGGATTAGTGATTATGGTACTTCATATGAGTGTTTGGGAAGGTATTGTTGAAGTGCGCCGTATATATTTAAGTATTTTCGTGAAATGAGGAATGCAGTCTCTTATGTTGAAAGGTCTGCATGGTGTTGCAAGTAAGGTACAGGGTTGAATTAATATTGAAAATCGGCCCGTGAATGTAAGAGAAATAGGAATGTTTGTAGATTGTGCCTTGTCGGAAAATACAGGTGGTGGGGGGAAGGGGGGTGTTTCTTTACTAGAGATATGTTTTATGAATGTGTGAGAGATAAAAAAGAAATGGAAATGTTCCGAGCATATGTTATGTACGAATTTGTTCACACTGGTGAAGTACATGTGAATATAAATGGAGGGAATTGTCAGGGTGTCTCCCTGTGCTGAATCTGTTTATATTAGAGATCCGGCAGATCAAGAGTTTGGTAATCATACGTCCGTTGACCCCCCTCTCTCCCCGTCTTTGCTCCCGGTCTTTAACGGTTTGTCTCCAGTCGTTTGTAAAAGGAACGTAAGAGAGGCCCATGTACCCTGAGAAATAGCACTTAGACGTTAATTGGCTTGTTGGTGGCATCTGTGCAGCGCACTGAAAGTTGCAATCGGTTTGAGTGGTATACGAGTGCAGTGTGTGATGTTGCAAAGGTTACATGGCCTTGTGTCTAAGGTACAGGGCAGTAGCGGCTCGCCGAGGGAATGCTGCGGGCGGTGGGGCAGGGGAGGGGCAGGGAGGGGGGTAGTAGAGTCTGACATACGACAGACAGGAGTAACATAATTCATTAAATTAAACAATTTACCTTGCGTGCGGTGCATCACCAACTCGGCGCTGCAGCATTCGCAAGGTAAATTGTTTTATTTATTTAATTACTTACCTTACTTCTGTCCGTGGTATGTTGGACTCTTCTACCCCCCTCCCTCCCCTTCCCCCGCCCCACCGCCCCGCAGCACTCCCTCGGCGAGCCGCTACTGGTACAGGGATGAATTGGGGTCCAAAATCGGCCGGGGTAATGTAGAAGAAATGGCCTTCTGCAGATTGAAGCTTGTGGGAAAATAGTGGGGGGGGCTTTAACACGGACATGCTTTAGTAACTTCAGTGAGATGAAAAAAATGAAATTTTGTTTGCACACTTCGTGCAGTGGTTTGTGGACATTTCTAAAGCACACGTGAATATAAGTTAAGGTATTGTCAAGCTTCCTGCTCGTGCTGAACCTGTGTAAATCACAGGGACGGCAGATCGAGAGACTGGGAATGACACGTCCCTTGAGGCCCCCCCCTCCTTATTCCCGCTCTCTAACGGTTCTTGTCCCATCATTTGTTAGAGGAAGGTAACAGAGGCATATGTACCGTGAAAAATAGCACTTAGACCTTCATTGGCTTGTTGGTGGTATCTGTGCAGTGCAAAGAAAGGTGCAATCGGTTTCAGTGGTAGACGAGTGCAGTGTGTGATGTTGCAAGTGTTACATAGTCTTGTGTCTAAGGTACAGGGAAGAATTGGGGTTCAAAATGAGCCAGGGTAATGTACAAGAAATAGCCTTCTGCAGATTTAAGCTTGTGGGAAAATACTGGGAGGGGGCTTTAACATGTACATGGTTTATTAAGTTTAGTGATATTAAAAAAATGAAATGTTGTTTGCACACTTTGTGCATTGGTTTGTGCACACTTGTAAAGCACACGTGAATATAAGTTCAGGTATTGTCAAGCTTCCTACTCGTGCTGAAGGTGCGTACATCACAGGGGCAGCAGATCGACAGACTGGGAATAATATGTCCCTTAAGGCCCCCCTCCCACTCCGTCTTTCCTCTCGCTCTCTAACGGTTTGTGTCCCATCGTTTGTGAAAGGAACGTAACAGAGGCCTATGTATCCTGAGAAATAGCACTTAGACGTTGATTGGCTTGTTGGTGGCATCTTACAGCGCACAGAAAGTTGCAATCGGTTTGAGTGGTATACGAGTACAGTGTGTGATGTTGCAAAGATTACATGGTCTTGTGTCTAAGGTACAGGGCAGTAGCGGCTCGCCGAGGGAATGCTGTGGGGTGGTGGGGTGGGGCGGTGAAGGAGGAGGGAGGGGGGGTAGTAGAGTGCGACATACGACGGACAGGAGTAACATAAGTAATTAAATAAATAAAACAATTTACCTTGCGTGCGGTGCATCACCAACTCGGCTCTGCAGCGCTCGCAAGGTAAATTGTTTTATTTATTTAATTACTTACCTTATTCCTGTCCGTGGTATGTTGGACTCTACTACCCCCCCTCCTTGCCCTTCCCCCGCCCCGCCCCACCGCCCCGCAGCACTCCCTCCGCGAGCCGCTACTGGTACAGGGATGAATTGGGGTCCAAAATCGGCCGGGGTAATGTAGAAGAAATGGCCCTCTGCAGATTGAAGCTTGTGGGAAAATAGTGGGGGGGCTTTAACATGGACATGCTTTAGTAACTTCAATGAGATGAAACAAATGAAATGTTGTTTGCACACTTAGTTCATTCATTTGTGCACACTTGTAAAGCACGTGAATATAAGTTAAGGTATTGTCAAGCTTCCTGCTTGTGCTGAACCTGTGTACATCACAGGGGCAGCAGATCGAGAGACTGGGAACGACACGACCCATGACCCCCCCTTCCTTCCTCCCACTCTCTAACGGTTTGTCTCCCGTCGTTTCTAAAAGGAGGGTAACAGAGGCCCGTGTACCGTGAAAAAATAGCAGTTAGACTGTCACTGGCTTGTTGGTGGCATCTGTGCAGCGCACAAAAAGTTGCAATTGGTTTCAGTGGTAAATGAGTGCAGTGTGTGATGTTGCAAAGGTTAGGTGGTCTTGTGTCTAAGGTACAAGGATGAATTGGGGTCTAAAATGCGCCGGGGTAATGTACAAGAAATAGCCTTCTGCAGATTGAAGCTTGTGGGAAAATACTGTGTGGTGGGGGGCTTTAACACGGACATGGTTTATTAACTTCAGTGAGATGCAAAAAATGAAATGTTGTTTGCACACTCTGGTATTGATTTGTGCATACTTGTGAAGCACACATGAATATAAGTTAAGGTATTGTGAAGCTTCCTGCTTGTGCTGAACCTGCGTACATCACAGGGGCGGCAGATTGAGAGACTGGAATGACACATCCCTTGAGCCCCCCTTTCCTCTCCTGTTTCCTCCCGGTGTGTAATAGTTCCTGTTCCCTTGTTTGCAAAAGGAAGGTAACAGAGGCCTATCTGCGATGATCCTCACTGGTCTTCTGGGGACATGTGAGGAGCACAGAGAAAGTCGTAATGTAGTTCTATGGTATAGAAAAAAGCTGCAAACAGTTGCAACTTACATATCACTCCAATTTTCATTGCTCGATGATTTGTCTTAACAGTTTAACGTTGCTGAGGTATGTCTATGCTTCAACATCTATTTTCACACAAGTTATGTATTAGAATATCTGATACCTATAAAACACAGGTATAAATCTAGTTGTATGCTTCTTTTAAGTATGATGCCACTAGGAAAAGGCATAGGGAGATGTATGCATCCTTTGAGTAATATGGTGAGACTTTGAACTGTGATATGGAAAGGGTTTCTGGTTTGCGTTTGGGAGGCCGAACATTGTTAGTAGTTGCTGAGTAGTGAGATGCAAGAGGCCAATGAGGTTAAAGACATGATAGGAAATGATTTTTTGAAGAACGCAGTATATATTTATGTGGAATGAGTAGTGTTTTGATAATTGAAATCCAGAAAATAGTAATGTAAATAATTGCTTGGTAATTAATATCAGTAATTATATGAAATTATTTTAAAATATTGAATAAATGTAATAAACTAATGAAACTGTTATTTGCTTTTCAGAAAAATTATTCTGTTTGGATCACAAATTCAAGATGGCAAGAAAAGATGAAAGAGAAGGAAACAAAAAAAAGAGATCTACTTAAAGAAAAAGAAACAAAAGGTGTCAAAAACAAATGAGAGTGTTACCAAGGATAAAGTTTGTTTAGGAAAGACCACTAAACAGTTTCTTAAAAAAGTTGTGGAGAAATTATATGAGAAGAATAGGAATGAAAGGACAAAGAAGAGTTTTTCAACTAATGAGAAGGAGAATGACACTTCAAATGGATAAAAGAAAACAAAAAATAAGGAAAAACACAAGTTACAGGGAGACAAAAACAATTTCAAGAGATTCGACAACGACTTTTTCGGAGTAGAGTAATTCAGAATTAATTGAAAGACTGTAAAAAGTATAAAAAACATTACTAGCTTACAAACAAAAGCAGCGGATTGAAACTGTAGTAGATACTGCTTTTAACTTGAAACAAAAATTATTTATATTAATTCTAAAAAGGATGAAATCTTTAAATAAAACAATGAAGTTTCTGAAAGACAAAAGCAAAAGAAAAAGGCTTGTTAATAGAAGTAACTTTTGTAAAACTTTCAGTGGTGAATGTAACACACTTCTACTAGTGAGCCTTTCTTTAATGAAGAAAGCTACTTTCAAGACAACAATTTACCGTTTGCAGTTGATACTGGAGGTCGTTGTTATGAAGTTCGGAATGGTTGTCCCATTGCAAAAGAAGAAATAGTTGTTGTGAGTGTAGAAGAATTAATAGCTCAAGTAGTGCAAGGGAAACGCACACAAGCTCCTGTATATAAGTGGGATTGTAGCAGTATTTTCAGTATTCGACAGGAATTTATTGACATAATACGAAATTTTTTACGACAATTTGCACAGAAAAGTGTTAAACAGAAGATTAGGTTGTTACAAGGGCTAGATCCATGTAATGTAAGAAAATATACTAAGAAGCAAGGTCATTCTCTGGCTTGTCTTTTGAGAAAAGTGTGTAAAAGTACTTTTCATCACTTAAGAATGTTAGCAGTACACCACTCAGGAATGCAGAAGTTTGTAAGGAAAGTGTACTATGTAAAGACTCCTGCATTATGTTTAAGGGAACTGAACACAGCTCTTTTACACAGTGTTTATCAGATGTAGAAAAATGCGTGATGAAATTGAATTTCGTTTTTGGTTCAGAACAGCAGTGTGTAGAAACTGAGAGCTTGACAACTGCAGATGTTAAAGAACATGGGAAAGAGATTAGCATTGATCAGTTTGAAGAAGAAATTACAACGTTTAAGACAGTGTGTTCTGAAAAACCAAACTATGTTTGTATTTGTTGTCGACGTACTCATTATAAAAGTCAAACTAGGAATGTTAATTTGTATTTAAAAAGTGAAAAGGAGAACAATGATAGGTGGCACCAATTTGGAGGCTATTTGTTCGTGGAAGGTCGATTTGAGTTGGGTACTGATCAACGTATTTGTAAATATTGCCACAACAAATTAGAGGACAACAAAATGCCAGCTAAAGGAATACATAACAACTTAGAATTAGTACCTATTCTAGAGGAACTGGCAGATTTGAATACATATGAGTCAGTTCTTATTCAATCTGTTCACCCATTTCAAGCTATAATTCGCATGGAGCCTAAAACAGGTAAACTGCCACCAACATGCTTACAAAGAGGTCTGAAAGGAAGAGTTGCGTACTTACCTTTAGATTTTAAGAAAAATATTGAAACTGTTGGTGGAGACAGAGAGGAAAATGAGGCAGTAGTTATTCTAGTAAATGGTGTACCAACAAAGAGTCGGAAAATATGGCAAGAGTTTGTAGATGTTAATAAACTTCAAAAGGCTACGTTATATCTTGTACAGAACAATATTTTTTATAAAAATGTAAATGTTGATGAAGAGGTAATAAGTTTAGAAGATGAATCAGAAATTTCAAGTGGTCAAATAGAGAAAGTGGACAAGTCGAGGAGTGAAGAGATTTATAAACATTATACAATATGTCCTCTGCATTCAAAAGAAGTAATAGGAAACAGCATTGAGTTATTTCAAATGAAAAAAGCAAAGGGAACTCCAATGAATGTATAGGAGAAAAGCTTAGAAGCTCGTTGTTTTCCACATCTGTTCCCTACTGGACAAGGTGGACGATTTGATGAGCGACCTGTACGGATTCCAGCTTCAGAATATCGCTCAACAAGATTATACTCTGAAGATCCTAGATTTCAACAGTGCATTCCATATATATTTCACCTGTTGTTTGAAAGTGATTTGTCTTCTCTTTCGTATGCAGTGAACCACATACTTAAAATGAGAGTTCATCAATCACTTGTTTCAGCCAAAGAATTCATGGACAAAGTTGAACGTACAGATGAAAATTTAGAAGCACAGTTAATTAATTTGATGGCATGTCAACGTGGAACCAATGAGTATTGGTTTCGTCGTCATGGTGAACTTAAGTGTATGTTAAGAAACTTAGGTACACCAACATGGTTTGTAACACTTAGCTGTGCGGAGTATGCATGGGAAGATTTACTTGAATTTCTACAAGAAGCAAATTCCAATATCAAAAATATTGAAATGAAGACACCTGGAGAACTGTGTTAATTGGATCCTGTAAATGTCTGCAGGTATTTTAATCATAGGTTTCAAGCTATGATGTCTTTTATCTGCAATAAAAATAATTGTCCTCTTGGAGAAGTTATTGATTTTTTTGGGCGAAAAGAGTATCAAGCGAGAGGTGCTCCACATATACATATGCTATTATGGATAAAGAATGTTCCGAAATTTGGAACGGATACTGATGAAACAGTATTGTCTTTCATCAAACAGTATGTTACGTGTGAGATTCCAAGAGAAGGAGGAGAAAAAGCTTGAGACAACAAGTTTTACGTTTCCAGAGTCACCGTTGTGGAAAGTATTGTCGACGAAAATACAAGTCTAAAGGAAAATTTTATACCAAGTGTCGGTTTGGACTCCCACGTCCAGTAATTTCTAAACCAAGAGTAAATTCTTTTATGTCTGCTGTGAGGCACACAATAACTCGGAAATCGCCGAACAATACGTACAACTTAAAAAGAACAGAACAGTCAAAGTATATTAATGACTACAATCCAGTTATTTTGAAAATGTGGAATGCAAACATGGACATTCAATATGTTGCAGATAACTCAATCGCAGTTGCACGCTATGTTACATCATATATAACCAAATCAGAAAAGACAGAGATGAAAGAAATGTGGGAAGAAATTTCACAAAAGAAGAGCCTTAGCAAAAAATTGTACAGCTTTAGCTTGAAAATGCTTTCCCACAGAGAAATTGGATGCTACGAATGTTCGGATCGCTTGTGCTCTTCTAGTTTATATTCAAAGTCACGTGGAATCATTTGGGTAAGTTTAGGTCTTGCCTGCACGCGAAATAGAGTGTTGAAAACATTAGAAGAAATTCAATACTTAGCAGAGAATGATCCGGAAAGTACAGAAATTCTTAAAACTAATATGTTGGATACATACTATCCTAAAAGGAGTCCACATCTGGAAGAGCTTTGTCTGTATGAAATACTTCAACATTACAGCTTTAAAAGAAATGTTACACAGAATTTAAAACAAGGAAAATATGCAGTAATTGGATGTGACGGTTGTTTAGTGAAACATGCCAAAGGAAATCTTATTAATCATAGAAAACTCAGTTGCGAAACTCCAGATAAGTGAGAATTATTTTATTTAGCACTTTTGCAACTGTTCAAGCCATGGCGTAGGGAAACTGAATTACTTGGACATTTTGACTGCTATGAAGATTCTTTTAATGCATGCAAAGATAACATTGCATGTACAATTTTACCTACATATCTACAAATGTTAAATGATGAAATTGAACAAGAAAAGACTATTACAGCTGAAATAGCTAACAACAGTTCTCAAGATAGTCAAAGTTCTGGTCCAGCTAGTCAAGATACACTGGGACAATCAATTATCGAAAATGAAGCAGCAATAGCCATGTATGAAGTAGAAATTGCAATGCAACAAGCACAACAAGAGAATACTACATTGGAAAACTTAGAAGAACAGTTAAATGTTGAACAGAAAGAAATATATGTACAAGTGACAGAACAGATACAACATGGTTTGCTGCATGAAAAAAAGGAATGTATATGTTCATCATTTAAACCTATTCTTATGTACATCAGTGGTCAAGCTGGAACAGGTAAAAGTTTTTTAATTAAAGTTTTGAATAGTTATCTCCCAAAAACTACAGATTCACATTTATCTTGCGCTTGTAACAGCTCCAACTGGATTAGCAGCGCACAATATTAAAGGAATTACTTTACATAGACTACTTATGTTACCAGTTGAACATGATAATAAATTAGAATATCAGAAGTTGTCTGGAGATGCTTCTTATGAAGTGTCAAGAGTGCTGAAGAAAATTAAACTTCCCATCATAGATGAGGTGAGCTTAATGCTTGCCTTTGTACACTTGAGAATGCAACAGGTTTTAAAAACAGATTACGATGTTCTGTTTGGAGGCAAACATGTAATTGTATTTGGAGATCTACTACAACTAACTCCTGTAAAAGGACAACCAGTTTTTAAAACAGTTGTGCATGAAGACACTAGGAAATGTTTGGGAAGTATTGGAACTGTGAATATATGGTTACATTTTGAATGTAAAGAACTTATAAAGAATATGCAACAAGCAACTGATGAAGATTATGGAAATATTCTGAAAGATATAAGAATTGGTGTCCTAACCAAACATGGTAAACAAGCTTTAGAAATTCGGCTACTAAAGAACTTGTTTACAACTGAAAATAAAGCAGCTGAAGTAATGTATAAGAAAATTGGAGAAAACAAGTCTATAGTTTGCCTAATGCCTACACTGCAAGAGTGTTGTACATTTAACCAAGAGCTTCTAAAATTGGAAAAACAAGAAATAGTTCAGTTTCAAGCTATTGATAAACTAGAGCATCAGGGAGTGACCATTCTTCTTTCAGAGAAACTACAGACTAAATTGGACTCTTTGGAAAAGTATGTATCTAAAACTGCTGGCTTAGAAAAAAGTTTACATGTATGTATAAACTGTTGGGTAATTTTGCGACGTAATTTAAATGTAGAAGGGGGTTTAGTAAATGGAGCAATGGGGAAAGTTGTTGATTTTGTAAAATATCAGAACAGAGATGGAATAGAATTCCTGAAAATAAAATTTGATCAGATTACAGAGGGAAAACAGATTGGGCGTTGTGCTGTACGTTTTTTGCTTGTAAAAGACTTGTATGTTCGCAGAAAACAGTTTCCTTCATCTTTAGCATATGCAATACCTATTCATAAATCTCAAGGTTTAAGTATAGACAGTGCTTTGGTAAATATTGGAAGTACTGTGTTCAAAGAGGGAATGGCATATGTTGCATTATCTCGAGTTAGAACATTGTCTGGTTTGTATTTGATTGATTTCGATGACAACATGATTAGTGCTGATGTAAATTGTGTAAGAGAATATAATCGTTTAAGAAGACTTTATGCACCAAATTTAGGTAAATATCCCATTTATGAGAAACGTGTTATGTGTTCTAAACGAAAATATGTTAATGAATCAAGTGCGGTTGAAAAGCATAAAAAATCGAACAAAAAGGAAAAGGTATAAAGAAACAGAAAATGGAAAGTGTTGATGACGTTGTGGGGTACCAATTGGAAAATAGTTCAGGTATCAACTGCTATGGTAATGTTATTCTGAATGTTGTATTTTACCTATAAGATCTTCATAATGAAATTATGGGAAATCAGGAAAAAAGATTATGTTCTGCACTTTATGATGTATTTCAACAATTGACAACTGACAGAAGTAAAATGCATACTGTTTGTGGTATTCGCCAACTCTTGGATATATGTACTGTTTCTTTGACATTCAGTCTTAATATACAACAAGAAGCACAAGAATTTCTGATGGTTATGCTTGGAGTATTAGAAGATGAAGGAAGAGATATTGAAAACTTATTTGGACTAAGTTACAAATGGGATCATAAATGTGAACAGTGTTCATTTAGTTCAAGCAGTGTAGTGGACACAGAACGATTCATATACTTAACAATACCTGACTGCAAATCTGTAGCTTTTAACAAATTAGTAAAAGGAGCAAACCATGATATGAAATGTTCTCATTGTAAATCAGAGATGTTATCTACATTACACATAGAAAGATATGGAAAATATCTGATTTTAACGCTACAACGTTGTAGAGCAAATGGAAGAAAACTGGAAACCAGAATAAAATAATTTGTTGCCAGTCAAATCTCTATTTCTGGAAGAACTTTTACAACATAGTCTATTGTTTTCCATGCTGGACCTACTACGACATGTGGACACTATACTGTGTATTTAAAGTGTAATAAAGGATGAACACATTGCAATGATGCACACTTGGAAATAAAACCCAGATTGCCTTACGAATTACCAAATTCATATTTGATATTTTTGTAGCCTAAGTTTTGAATACATCATTCGGCCTATTGGGAAGATGTAAATATGCTTTAACAAACTCATATTGGATATTTTACAAACCAAACTTTTGAATACATTATTTGGCCTAGTGGGAAAATGTAAACAGAAAGTACAGAGCACTGTAAACAATTACTAATTATAACTACTGTTGGGACTATTATTTGTGGTGATTGGTATTGCATTTGGAAAAATTGCGGTGCAATGAAATAGTTTACATATTTGTTCTGTATATTGTAGGAGATGTAAATTTGTGTACATTTTGAAAATGTTGTTAAGTTAAATAAAATATATCTTTTAGAAGAAGCATGAAATGAAAAAAATTGAAAGGAGGAACACATATAGGTACAGGTATTGAAAATAATGTCGTACACTGATTTTTTTTTTTTTAACAATCTAGTTGATTGTTTTTTTCCCCCGCTGTTTCATGATGAATCTCATTGACATCACTGCGTACAGTGAAGTTAAGTGGAATCTGAAAACAGCAAAAAGGGAAAATAAAATGTTATATAAATGTTAAATTATGTTGTAGTCTTTAAAAAGTAACAGTGTAATTTGTCAAATACATTGCATTACATAACAGTTTTTTCGGTTTATTGTATTGTATGTAGTGGTAAACTTTGAAAAGAGTTTTAATGATGAAAAGCACAATAGTACTTTGATATTTACAGAAAAAATCATAGGTTTCAGGGACGTTATAGTTAGAAATTAGCATTTAAAAACCTTTGAAATTCACTGAAAAAACCATGGGTTTCAGACACGTTATAGTTAGAAATTAGCATTTAAAAACCTTTGAAATTCACTGAAAAACCATAGGTTTCAGGGACGTTATAGTTAGAAATTTTCATTTAAAAAACCTTAGAAATTCACTGAAAAACCATCGGTTTCAGGGACGTTATAGTTAGAAATTAGCATTTAAAAACCATAGAAATTCACTGAAAAAAACCATAGGTTTCAGGGACGTTATAGTTAGTTGGACTTTTCACTCATACAAAACCAGAGAAATTTGGATGTTATAGTTAGTTGAGATAACTATAAGTCGCGCCCCCGCAATGCACTGCTGATGACATCACATATTACATCATTCATGACATGGCCAGTGACATCACTGATGACATCTCAAATGACATCACTGATGACATCACTGATGCCATCATCCACGTGATAATCTGATGCACCTCCTCACACCCTAATATAACCTTTGATACACCCACTCTTAACTACAGACTATCATTTTCGAAACCATAGACACACAAATACCAGTTACTACATACCCACTCACTTATTCCTAGGTCTACACACACATCCACTCATTCACCCATACAGTCACTCATACATGCAGTCACTCATCAATACAGCACTATCATATGCACTCATATACCTATACAAACACTCACACACCACCACTCATCCATAGAGTTACTCACACACCTAGTCAGTCATGCAAAGAATCAATCACACTCCCATTTACTCACCTATACAGTTATACACACACCACCTCACTTATTCATACAGATACTAACACATACTTACTCTCTTATACAATCACTGATACAAGCACACACTCATCCATACAGCCACTCTCACAATCACTCACTCTCACATATAGTCATTTATATACTCCAACACTCACATATTCTGCCTTTCACATATGTAGTTACTCACACATGTACTGCTGAGGCATCCATTTACTCACCAACACACCTATACATACACTCACCCACACATACAGCCCTTCACAGATGCACTTTTGAACCCATACACGCAGTGAATCACCCACTCACACATCTATGCACAGAGTCACATACCCCCCACCCACACAGACACTCATGCACCCATACAGATACGCAGACAACCAATCAATAACCCATATAGACACTCATGTAGCTACTCACCAACCCATTCCGCCGCTTACACACCAACTGACAGACTGATACAGACATTCACACAGTTTAGTCACTAACCCATGCATTCAGTAAGACACGTTTAATCACTCAATTATACAGTCAGTAACGCACCTGCTAAATCATCTATTCAGACACATACACACACTCATTCTTCAATACACCTTGGCATATATATATATATATAAAACATATTTAAACTTTACAGAAACACACAGTGACTGGATGATGTCATCAGTGATGTCATCAGTGATGTCATTTGAGATGTCATCAGTGATGTCATCAGTGATGTCACTGGCCATGTTATGAATGATGTAATATGTGACGTCATCAGCAGTGCATTGCGGGGGCGCGAGTTATAGTTAGCTCAACTAACTGTAACATCCAAATTTCTCTGGTTTTGTATGAGTGAAAAGTCCAACTCACTATAACATCCCTGAAACCTATGGTTTTTTTCAGTGAATTTCTATGGTTTTTTAAATGCTAATTTCTAACTATAACGTCCCCGAAACCGATGTTTTTTTCAGTGAATATATATATATATATATATGCCACATGATTTTAGTTTATTTGATGCCGACGAGTGAGAAACATATGCCAATGACCAATTGATAATTGTTTTTTATATTAGAGTTTGTATTGTGTTTTAAAGGCATAACTTGTCAGCTTGTGTAACCCACCACTTTTAACCAACATATTTGTCACATCCCATTTGGGATAGTTAGATAGTGAACACCAATCCACAATAATGTGGTAGTTACATAATAACTGGCCTGAACATGAATAACAAAATGACATTTTGTCATTTTATAGTTGTATATATTATTAACTTTTTGCAATGTATTCATATTTATATTTATGCACTAAAAGCACTTTATCTGATTTTTTCACTGATGTAAAGTTTTATGTTTACTATTACTATGCTGATGTGCATGTAACTTGCGGCGGTGTTTATATACAACTAACAAATTGCATCTACGTCGTGTGAACAATGCAATGAAGACTGTCAAAATGCGTCACAGCCTTTGCAATAATAAATTGCTTGACAAAAGACTTCAGCTGTGTCGGTGCATGTTTGCAGTTGAAGCAGAAGTGGGAGACATTATCTACTGGCGGTCGCCAGTAGATAGTTATAGTTAGGACCTATTTTCCAAAGGAAATCCGCGACATTCTATTTGAAATAACTCTTGCGTCGGTTGACGAATCTTCGCGAAATTTTCAAACTTTATGGCCCGCTCCGGTCCGCTCCTACCCTGAAAGTCTCAGGGTGATTCGTCAAGCAGGGGCCGAGAAAAAGGGGGTCCCAAAACGTGTTTTCCCCATTCATTTTCCCATAGCAAACTTTAGACACGGTTACAGCCTCGAACTGCTGAACGGAATTACACCAAATTTGGCAAAGAGGTAGTTCTTGGTTCAGAAAGAACCCTTTTGTTAAATGGTGTAAATCCGTTCAGTAGTTCCTGAGAAAATCAAAAGTTAAGTCACATATATATCTATGGCCGAGTAGGGTCCGCGCACCCTCCCGACCACGAGCTGCATGCTAATTGGTTGTCAAGTGGCTGTCAACACTCCAAATCAGGAAGTGTTGGCAGCCATTTTGTCCCTCGGCAGAACCGAGGGACAGAAACAAGTGCGCAAAGCGCAAAAGGGGGCAGGGTAGAAACACCCTGACCCCTAGGTCTGCTCAGGGGTCCCACAAGGACCCCCTGGGCAGAAAAAGCATTTTTTAAATCGGCAGGATGCGCTCATGGTGCGCGGATCCTGCCGATTAGAAAAAACCCAGAAGAAACAAGTGCGCAAACGCACAAAGGGGGCAGGGTAGAAACACCCTGACCTCTAGGTCTGCTCAGGGGGTCCCACAAGGACCCCCTGGGCAGAAAAAGCATTTAAAAAAAAATCGGCGGGATGCGCTCAGGGTGCGCGAATCCCGACGCAAAAATCGAAGCGCGGTCTCCGCGCTGCGATGTTATTTTGCCCCCGGGTGGCCCAAGTCCTGGGGGCATGCGGGGGTAGGTTTATAGTTAATGGGGGGCTCTAAGGCCCCCAAGCCCGGGGACCACCACCCCCGGGGCTTTCTAATAAAAATGCTGCGGGAGGGCACTCGCCTCTCGCAGCCCCGGGGACCACCACCTCCCCGGGCTTCTTTTTAAAAAACTAGTTCCTGTGTGGGGGGCTTGAGCTCCTCCACACGCCCCGGGACCGCCACCTCCCCGGGGCACTAATACTAAATGCGGGGTCCGTAACGGACCTCTCGAGCCCCGGGATCACCACCTCCCCGGGCTTTAAAGACATGGGAGGGGGCCGCGCGGCCCCCTCCTGGAGCCTGTGGTGGCCCTGGGGACCGCCACCCCCAGGGTCGGCTCCTGCAGTGTCCCGGGATGCCTACCCCCAGGACACTGTAGTTTGCAATGGCAGGACGGAGCCTCGCGGCTCCCGTCCTGCCATTGTAAACTGCTTTGCTTCATTGAAGGGAGAGCAGGGAAACCTGCTCTCGCTTCAATGAAGCAGCAGATTGCTTTTCCACATGGGGAGCTGCATGTCAGCAGCTCCCCATGTGGAAAAGCAATGCCGGGACGGTGGGGGATTGGGGACCCCCCACGGTCCCCAACGGAGAGGGCCAGCCCCGGGGGATGGGGTCCCCGGGCAAGTAGTGGCCCGGGATGGGGTCCCTCGGGCAAAGGAGGCTTGAGGAGGGGGCCACGCAGCCCCTCCTTAAAAAAATAATAAAAGAGTGGCCATGCCCCGGGGATGGGGTCCCCGGGGCCGGAATCGGCCATGGGAGGGGGCCACGCGGCCCCTTCCCGTTTAATAAAAAAAGGAAAAAGGGGTAAGGCCCTGGGGGATGGGGTCCCCAGGGCCCAAAAAAGGAAAAGGGGGCCACACAGCCCCCTTCGAGGAAAAAAACCACAAAAAAAAAAAACGATCGTGCCGCAGGCCCCGCCCCTTCCTTTACCACTCTGCAAACGCGCCCTGGCGCGTTTGCAGAGGGGGAACGAATTCCCTTGAATACTGGGGTCTCTGGGCTAACTAGTCCACCAGGAACCTCCAGTATGCCAGGGGCTGCATTGCAGAGAGGTGTACAGAGGCCACGCCCCTTTTACACCTCTCTGCAACGCAGCTCTGTGGCGCTTACTGGAGGTACCTGGTGGGATAGTTGGACCCCAGGGACCCTCAGGATTTAAGGGGACTTAATCCCCAACTTAAAATGCGCCACAGGGCGCTGTTTGCACAGTGGTGAAGGGAGGGGGCTGGGCTTCAGGTGACATGTGTGCAAACAGGCCCCATGGCGCGTTTTAAGATGGGGAATTAAGTCCCTTCAATCCTGAGGGTTCCTGGGGCCAACTAGCCCACCAGGTACCTCCAGTAAGCGCCACGGAGCTGCGTTGCAGAGTGTTGTAAAAGGGGCGTGGCCTCTGAACACCTCTCTGCAACGCAGCTCTCTGGCGCATACTGGAGGTATCTGGTGGGCCAGTTGGCCCCTAGGGACCCTCGGGATTGAGGAGGAATTAATTCTCCAACTTAAAATGCGCCACAGTGCGTGTTTGCAGACATGTCACCTCAGGCCCCACCCCTTCCTTCACCATTGTGCAAATATTCCTCTAAAATCAGCCGAACTACGAATTCCGATTTACTCACCTGTTATCAGGAGAGACCTCAGTGCTGCATCTTTCAGCCCAGTACTGATCCTGAAAAGTAATTTTAACCGTACTTACCAGTAACTTGAATTTCCTTCCATAGGCTAACATTGACTGGTTTCACTTGGAAATTCTTCTAAGTGTGCAGTTTTGGAACTTTATAATATTCCTCTAAAATCAGCCGAAATACGGATTCCGATTTACTCACCTGTTATCAGGAGAGACCTCAGTGCTGCATCTTTCAGCCCAGTACTGATCCTGAAAAGTAATTTTAACCGTACTTACCAGCAACTTGAATTTCCTTCCATAGGCTAACATTGACTGGTTTCACTTGGAAATTCTTCTAAGTGTGGAGTTTTGGAACTTTATAATATTCCTCTAAAATCAGCCGAAATACGAATTCCGATTTACTCACCTGTTATCAGGAGAGACCTCAGTGCTGCATCTTTCAGCCCAGTACTGATCCTGAAAAGTAATTTTAACCGTACTTACCAGTAACTTGAATTTCCTTCCATAGGATATCATTGCCTGCTTTTTGCTGAAAAAGTTTCTAAGTGTCGATTTTTGAAACATACAAATATTCCTCTAAAATCAGCCGAAATATGAATTCCGATTTACTCACCTGTTATCAGGAGAGACCTCAGTGCTGCATCTTTCAGCCCAGTACTGATCCTGAAAAGTAATTCTAACCGTACTTACCAGTAACTTGAATTTCCTTCCATAGGCTAACATTGACTGGTTTCACTTGGAAATTCTTCTAAGTGTGCAGTTTTGGAACTTTATAATATTCCTCTAAAATCAGCCGAAATACGGATTCCGATTTACTCACCTGTTATCAGGAGAGACCTCAGTGCTGCATCTTTCAGCCCAGTACTGATCCTGAAAAGTAATTTTAACCGTACTTACCAGCAACTTGAATTTCCTTCCATAGGCTAACATTGACTGGTTTCACTTGGAAATTCTTCTAAGTGTGGAGTTTTGGAACTTTATAATATTCCTCTAAAATCAACCGAACTACGAATTCGATTTACTCACCTGTTATCAGGAGAGAACCCAGTGCTGCATCTTTTAGCCCAGCACTGACCCTGAAAAGTAATTCTAACCGTACTTACCAGTAACTTATATTTCCTTCCATAGGAATCCATTGTCTGGTTTTCAGCAGAAAAGTTTCAAAGTGTCGATTTTCACAAACTACAAATATTCCTTAAAAATCGCCTGTATGACTTAAACGCATTCTTTCAACTGTTTACAGGAGATGCACCAGTGCTGGATCCAGGATCCAACACTGAGTAAGAAAAGTAACGATAACACTACTTACCTGCTAAGTGAATTTCCTCCCATAGGATAACATTTGTGATTCTATGTGAAAAAGTTTCTAAGTGTCAACTTTTAAAATACAATAATATTCCTTAAAAATCACTACTGTAACCAAAACGCTTTTACTCAACTGTTTACAGGAGATGTCCCAGGACTGAATCTAGGATCCAGTCCTGTGGTTAGAAAAGTAATCCATAAAGTAACTAATTGCATTTAACTAGAAATTCACATTGAGCTCAATGTTGCATTGTGTTTGAAATTGTGTTGCCCATTGCACCAACTGTAACTACTGTACTTAAAACTCTATTGCCTATTTGCAAAGTATTTAAACTAAAGTAATTCATTCTGAGAAAGTATATTTTGTAATGTAATGTATAATGTAATTACAATGTAATTTAATAAATAAAATATCTAAAAATAAATAGTTTTAAAAAATGTAGTAAATCAGTATCAAAAAATAAATATAACAATTAATACATTTAAAAATTGTCATTTACAAAACCTTTGAAATTCACTGAAAAACCATAGGTTTTAGGGGCGTTATAGTTAGAAATTAGCATTTAAAAACCTTTGAAATTCACTGAAAAACCATAGGTTTCAGGCACGTTATAGTTAGAAATTAGCATTTAAAAAACCTTTGAAATTCACTGACAAAACCATAGGTTTTAGGGACAGTTATAGTTAGTTGGACATTTCACTCGTATAAAACCCGTGAAATTCCCCCGTTATAGTTAGTTCAGCTAACTATAACTCGCGCCCCGCAATGCACTGCTGATGACGTCACATATTACATCACTCATGACATGGTCAGTGACATCACTGATGACATCACTGATGACATCTCAAATGACATCACTGATGACATCACTGATGACATCATCCACGTGATAATCTGATGCACCTCCTCACACCCTAATATAACCTTTGATACATCCACTCTAAATTACAGACTGCCATTCGCAAAACCATAGACACTCCAACACCAATAACTACATACCCACTCACTGATTCTTAGGTCTACACACACACATCCACTCACTCACCCGTACAGTCACTCATACTTATGGTCACTCAGTACAGGACTATCATATGCACTCTTACTCCTATATAGACACTCAAACACCGCCACTCATCCATAGAGGTACTCACACACCTAGTCAGTCATGCAAATAATTAAACACACTGCCATTTACTCACCTATACAGTTATACACACACCAGCTCACTTAATCATACAAATACTAGCACATTGTTACGCTCTTATACAATCACTGATACAAGCACACACTCATCCATACAGCCACTATCACAATCACTCACTCTCGCTTATAGCTATTTATATACTCCAACACACATATATACTGCCTTTCACATATGTAGTTAGTCACACATGTACCACTGGGACATACATTCACTCACTAACACACTCTTACACACACTTACCCACCCATACAGTCTATCACAGATGCACTCTTGAAACCATCCACCCAGTGAATCACCCACTCACACATCTATGCACAGAGTCGCACACACCCCTCCCACACAAACACTTAGGCACCCATACAGATACTCAGACAACCATTCAATAACTCATATAGACACTCATGTAGCTATTCACAAACACATGCAGCCACTTACACAGCAACAGACAGACGGATACAGACATTCACCCAGTTTAGTCACTAACCCATGCATTCAGTAAGATACGTTAAATCACTCACTTATAGAGTCAGTCACGCACCTACTAAATCATCCATACAGACACTTATACACCCACTCATTCTTCAATACGTCTTTTCCTATATATATTAAAAATATTTAAACTTTACAGAAACACAGTTACTGCATGATGTCATCAGTGATGTCATTTGAGATGTCATCAGTGATGTCATCAGTGATGTCACTGACCATGTCATGAGTGATGTAATATGTGACGTCATCAGCAGTGCATTATGGGCGCGAGTTATAGTTAGCTGAACTAACTATAACGGGGAATTTCACGGGTTTTGTACGAGTGAAATGTCCAACTAACTATAACTGTCCCTAAAACCTATGGTTTTTTCAGTGAATATATATATATATATATATAGTTGAGCAAATTTAGAATTGCGCTGGTGTTGAGAGTGCTCTATATTGGAGCTGCTTTCCACCTAAACTTGAGAACTGCCCAGAGTTTTCTGCTTCTTTATTTGCATAATTTATGTGCCACTCTATATATATATATATATATATATATAATCTACTGGCGGTCGCCAGTAGATAGTTATAGTTAGGACCTATTTTCCATAGGAAATTCGCAACATTCTATTTCCAATAACTTTGGCGCCGGTTGATGAATCTTTGCGAAATTTTCAAACCTCGTGGGGCGCTCTGGTCTGCTCCTATCCTGAAAGTTTCGGGGTGATTCGGGGGCCGAGAAAAAAGGGGGGGTCCCAAAACGTGTTTTCTCCATGTTAATTCCCATAGGAAATTTTAGACACGGCTACAGCTCGAACTGCTGAATGGAATTACACCAAATTTGGCAAAAAGGTAGCGTTGGTTCAGAAAGCGACCTTTTTTAAATGGTGTAAACCGTTCAGTAGTTGCTGAGAAATTCAAAAATAAGGGTAAAAAATCAATTTCCATAGGAAACTTTATGCAAGGCTACAGCCCGAACTGCTAAACGGAATTACACCAAATTTGGCAAAGAGGTAGTTCTTGGTTCAGAAAGAACCCTTTTGTTAAATGGTGTAAATCTGCTCAGTAGTTCCTGAGAAAATCAAAAGTAAAAACACATATATATCTGGGCGGAGCTTAACCACACATGTCATCGTGAGATCTGATTGGCTGTCAGCACTTCATCCTGGAATTGCTGGCAGCCATCTTGGGACCAATATAAATGATAGTACCCCATTGAAATGCATTGTAGTGAATCGAAGATTTTGAGGGTTACCAAAAGGAGAACTATAAAGGGTGATAACAGACTTTAGTTACATTCGAATTCATTTGTTGATGGTACCATACTAATTTCAGGAATTGTGGTGTGTTCTAAGGTGATTTTACCCTGTGAAAAACCTTCTGCTGGGATATCATGAATCATGTTTGAGAGAAAACTATTTTCACATGCTTGTCCCATACAGTTTTGGAAGGTGCTCCAGAAGCTAAAATGAGAGCATATTTTCTGTAAATTCACATTATCTTTCTCAGTCATGTGAGAATGAAGTCTGACATTCTCAGTAAAACATGTACATCCAACAAGGGCAGAGACTGTCAGTTGATTCCTTTGTGTTCTACTGCAGCTTCCCAGAGTGCTCTAAAGAACAACTAGAGTGCTAACAGCCTTACTTATGACAAAAGTATGGCACACCTGAAGCCATCTTGATTGGAATAAACTGGTAACACTTAAAACATTTAATTTAAAAATTAACAAAATGATGGGGTCCATTTTTTCATAGAAATTATGGTTAGTGCTGTAGAAAGAAAAATTAGGACGTTTCAAGTGTGATCTCAAATATCTTCCTGTTATATTTCAACAGGAGCAGCCTGTCAGTTGATGCCTTTGTGTTCTACTGCAGCTTCCCAGAGTGTTCTAAAGAACAACTAGAGCGCTAACAGTCTTACTTATGACAAAAGTATGGCACACCTGAAGCCATCTTGATTGGAATAAACTGGTAACACTTAAAACATTTAATTTAAAAAGGAACAACATGAGGGGGTTCATGTTGCCATAGAAATTATGGTTAGTGCTGTAGAAAGAAAAATTAGGACATGTTTTAAGTGAGATCTCAAATATCTTCCTGTTATATTTCAACAGGAGCAGCCTGTCAGTTGATGCCTTTGTGTTCTACTGCAGATTCCCAGAGTGTTCTAAAGAACAACTAGAGTGCTAACAGCCTTACTTATGACAAAAGTATGGCACACCTGAAGCCAACTTGATTGGAATAAACTGGTAACACTTAAAACATTTAATTTAAAAAGGAACAAAATGAGGGGGTTCATTTTGCCATAGAAATTATGGTTAGTGCTGTAGAAAGAAAATGTAGGGCATGTTTTAAGTGAGATCTCAAATCCTCTTCTATTTCATTAGACAATTCTGACATGCAGACTGAAACAATCACTTTCAATACCAGCAGTAGACTTCCAGTTAACTCCCTGGTGAGCAGTAGCTTTACTACAGTGATCTAATGAACAACTAGAGTGCTAACATTCTGAATTTATGGCAAATGTGTGACACATCTGAATGCCTTCTTGATGGAATCAAAGTAAAAACTGAAAGCATTTCCTACTGAGGAGACTGCAGTAAATGACGAAATTAGGAAACTTCATAACAAATAAGTCTCCCAAGATGGCCACCAGAGAAAAAAGAGCCCAAATGTAGCACAAATATCACCCAGATGTAGCCCACATATAGCCCAATGACAGAAGTGTGCAAAACACTTTTTAGTTTTAGTTTTTCTGCAGTTTTATATAGTGCAAACTGGTCAAGTATTGGAGCGTTACATCTTACTTGGACCCCTTATTGCGTATTTTGCACGAAGTACATGAGATTGATCTTGCGAAACATTGACCTTTACGATTCTATTAACCTGAAGTTGCTCTGAACCGAGCTTTGTAACACCCGTTTTTACCTACTGGTTTTAATTAATTCTCACTGTATTGTATTAGGAAAGAGGATTTACTGTTTTTATGTACACTTTTATGATCTATGTTTCTAAATCAGATCAAATAAAGTTTAATGAATTCTATGGCAGGACGGAGGCGAGTATTATGCATATCTTTCCTCACTTTATTTACATAGCAGTTCGAAGAAAACGTAACACAACAATCATTAAACAAAAGACTACACAACCCATGAACCATTAGGGGGGTAGTCTCCAAGGCAACTATAGTCCAATCATATCACAGTCCATCGTATATAATATTGTGACGTCCCTTCCGCTTCCTCTTTCTTTCACTGCTCGTCAGTTAAGTGCATTCCTTACATTCTAGGCTTAATCTGACGTTGTTGCTGTTTGTATAGCGGTTTCTTGTGCACGTTATTAGCATTATTGCCTTGGTATTGTTTCATATTCCCTGCACAGCAGGCTCTTGCCCGAGCACGTTCTCCCCCTCGCAGTTTCTCCTGCTGTGTGCTCTGCGCGCGGTGAGATCCTGTCAGGCGCGCCTGGTCCGAGCGAGGCAGCTCCGTCGAGCGCTCCCGCTGGTCTTTATGCGCATTTGAGAATCCGGTCACTCCTTTAGTGTCAGCTTGATTCCCGAACAACCCTCGCCTAATTTTGACACCGCTACGCGGTGATTTCCCCACACGGCCAGGTTAGTGACCAGCGCCACCTGGTGGTGGTAATTGGTATTGAGCCTCAGTCTATTCTTATAACAGCTTCGGGGAAAGCCCAGCTGTTGGAGCACCGGCGAGGGGGCTGCCTTAAGGATTTTAAGGGCATTTGTTCTGTGCTCACACCCTCTGCTATCATGTCTTCTCCAGAAGACCATTTTTACTCCTCCTACCAGGAAGTGGAGGAGGAATGGCCCCCCAACTTCTCCCTACAGCAGTGGACCAAGCCCTCTCTCTGGCTATTTCTAGGGCACTGGCTCCTCTTAGGGATCAGGTTGATAAGCTGGCGAAAAGCATCCCTGGGGTGTTCAGTGACCCAGATCTGGTGGTGGCGGGTCCCAGTAGCTCCCAGATGGGGAATAAAAGGGCCGTTAAGCATAACACGGGGCACTTGGAAGGATTTGATAAACTTACGGAGACCTTCCTCAAGAGTGCGCGAACGCTAAAACATGCACCCTGCCGGGAGGAGGAGGGGCCCGGAGAAGATTGCGACACTGTCACCACTATTGTAGACCCCGACGGCGGGTTTCCTTAGAGGGAGAGGGTGTATCGGAGGACGATTTCTCCTCCGATGAGGATAAGGACTCGGGCGTTCCTGGCATCCAGAGTCCCACTCCTCTCAGTCCCCGGTTGGGGACGGGGTCCACTCGGACATGTTCGAGCCTACCCAAATTTACCATCCTAGGTCAGCGGACTGGACACCTGACGCCAAAGTGGCAGAGTATGTGGTGGGGAAAATCCATCAACCCCTTGAAAGGGAGGTCAGGAATAGGATGAGGGGAGAATGCCCCAGGCCCTCACTGAAGGGGAAGGTGGCACACACGCCTGAAATTGATGAGAAACTATGTACCTTTTTCTCCAAGTATATGAGGGATCCCAAGAAAGGAATTGATAGGTCTTGGACGTGGTAGGGCCCTTGACCCAAATTATTCAATTGACGGAGCGTTCCAAAGAGTCAGGATCCCCTTTGTCCACGGATATTGTGGCTGGTTGTGCGCACTACCCTAAACCCTAAAACCCTACCCCTCCACTACCCAAACACCACTGCACTACCCTAAACCCTAAAACACTACCCCCAGCACGACACCCTACACTACCCAAACATAACTGCACTACCCTAAACCCTAAAACACTACCACCAGCACGACTCCCTACACTACCCAAACACCACTGCACTACCCTAAACCCTAAATCTACCCACAGCACAACCCCCTATACTACACAAACACCACTGCACTACCCTAAACCCTAAAACACTACCCCCAGCACGACCCCTTCACTACACAAACACCACTGCACTGCCTTAAACCCTAAAACACTACCCCCAGCACGACCCCCTACACTACACAAACACCACTGCACTACCCTAAACCCTAAATCTACCCCCAGCATGACCCCTACACTACACAAACACCACTGCACTACCCTAAACCCTAAAACACTACCCCCAGCACGACCCCCTTCACTATCTAAACACAACTGCACTACCCTAAACCCTAAAACACTACCCCCAGCACGACCCCCTTCACTACCCAAACACAACTGCACTACCCTAAACTCAAAAACACTACCCCCAGCACGACCCCCTACACTACCCAAACACCACTGCATGACCCTAAACCCTAAAACACTACCCCCTACACTACACAAACACCACTGCACTACCCTAAACCCTAAAACACTAGAACCCAGCACGACCCCCTACAGTACACAAACATCAATGCACTACCCTAAACCCTAAAACACTACCCCAGCACGACCCCTACACTACACAAACACCACTGCACTACCGTAAACCCAAAACACTACCCCAGCACTACCCCCTACACTACCCAAACACCATTGCACTACCCTAAACCCTAAAACACTACCCCCAGCATGACCCCTACACTACCCAAACACCACTGCACTACCCTAAACCCTAAAACACTACCCCCAGCATGACTCCCTACACTACACAAACACCACTGGACTACCCTAAACCCTAAAACACTACCCCCAGCACGACTCCCTACACTACCCAAACACCACTGCACTACACTAAACCTTAAATCTACCCCAGCATGACCTCCCACACTACACAAACACCACTGCACTACACTAAACCCTAAAACACTACCCCCAGCACGACCCCCTACACTACCCAAACACCACTGCACTACCCTAAACCCTAAAACACTAACCCCAGCATGACCCCCTACACTACCCAAACACCACTGCACTACCCTATACCCTAAAACACGACCCCCTACACTACACAAACACAACTGCACTACCCTAAACCCTAAAACACTACCCACAGCATGACCCCTACACTACATAAACACCACTGCACTACCCTAAACCCTAAAACACTACCCCTACACTACACAAACACCATTGCACTACCCTAAACCCTAAAACACTACCTCCAGCATGACCCCTACACTACACAAACACCACTGCACTACCCTAAACCCCCTACACTATACAAACACCACTGCATTACTCTAAACCCTAAAACACTACCCCCAGCATGACCCCCTCACAACACAAACACCACTGCACTACCCTAAACCCTAAATCGACCCCTAGCACGACCCCCTACACTACCCAAACACCACTGCCATACCCTAAACCCTAAAACACTACCCCCAGCATGAACCCCTACACTACCCAAACACCACTGCACTACCCTA
The DNA here is from genome assembly GCA_963921515.1 of Calotriton arnoldi. NCBI lineage: Eukaryota > Metazoa > Chordata > Amphibia > Caudata > Salamandridae > Calotriton > Calotriton arnoldi. The sequence continues at coordinate 135,359 of CAWUFW010009613.1, read as the reverse complement.
AACCCTAAAACACTACCCCCAGCACTACCCCCTACACTACACAAACACCACTGCACTACCCGAAACCCTAAAACACTACCCCAGCACTACCCCCTACACTACACAAACACCACTGCACTACCCTAAACCCTAAAACACTACCCCAGCACGACTCCCTACACTACCCAAACACCACTGCACTATCCTAAACCCTAAATCTACCCCCAGCACGACCCCCTATACTACCCAAACACCACTGCACTACCCTAAACCATAAAACACTACCCCCAGCATGACCCCCTACACTACACAAACACCACTGCACTACCCTAAACCCTAAAACACTACCACCAGCATGACCCCCTACACTACTCAAACACCACTGCACTATCCTAAACCCTAAAACACTACCCCCAGCACGACCCCCTATACTACCCATACACCACTGCACTACCCTAAACCCTAAAACACTACCTCCAGCACGACCCCCTATACTACTGCACTACCCTAAACCCTAAAACACTACCCCCAGCACGACCCCCTACACTACCCAAACACCACTGCACTACCCTAAACCCTAAAACACTACCCCCAGCATGACCCCTACACCACCCAAACACCACTGCACTACCCTAAACCCTAAAACCACGACCCCTACACTACACAAACACCACTGCACTATCCTAAACCCTAAAACACTACCCCAGCACGACCCCCTACACTACCCATACACCACTGCACTACCCTAAAACCTAAAACACTACCCCCAGCACGACCCCCTACACTACTGCACTACCCTAAACCCTAAAACACTACCCCCAGCACGACCCCCTACACTACCCAAACACCACTGCACTACCCTAAACCCTAAAACACTACCCCCAGCATGACCCCCTACACCACCCAAACACCACTGCACTACCCTAAACCCTAAAAAAGAAACCCCCACCCCATGCCCAATCCCCTTTACCTCTCACTCCTCATGGTTCCTCTCTCCTCGTGGTTCCTGCTTCACGTCGTCTCTGAGGGGCGGTGCACGTCGTTGTGAGGAAACGGAACAGCCTCTGTTCCTTACAACGACATGGATCGTCTACATGCTTTTAGAACGCATGGTCATTTACCATACATACCTTTACAACAAAATTCGTTGTAAAGGCATGCGTGGTAAATGACCATGCGTTCTAAAAAAATGCGTAGTAATGACTTCATGATGTACAACGCATGCGTGGTAATGCATGCGTTGTAATGGTATCGCAAAGTAAAAAAGTCGTTGTAACGGCTGTTTACCGATCGAAGCTGGCCCCTGTTCTTCAGTGAGACGTTTATTTGATTAATTAGGAGGAAGGAATGTGGTTTTTTAACCGAAAAGTGCATTCCCGGCTGTTGTATTGTGAAAGTGTCCGCGTGGCCTGGTTTCACTTCCAGTGAGATAGTGGAAGAGTCTGTTTGGATCTAAAGGAGTTCTGTTGTTGGACGGGGCCGGCGCGACATGTCCTCAGAAAACATAGCTAATGGAAAGCGTCCTCCCTGAAGTGTGGAGCAGTGCCATGAGAGGTCAACGAGTGTGCGTCCCACCGCAGTATGACCGTACCGCGTGACCCATGTGCCACCTCCAGGGTACGGGAGGCAGAAGCGGCATCGCAGGTCCTCTTGAAGACCGTTGTAGCACTAATTCTACATTTTGGTACTAGGGCATTTTAACTTCAGTGCCCTCGTTACCTTTTTTGTGGGTTGTGGTGCTTGTCACTTCGCTGCCCCGCCAGTGCACATGACTGGACACCCCACCTCGTGTGCCATCTGCAGGGCCTCTGCCCTCGGATCACTGGTTTCGGTTTCTGGAGTGGCAACATAAACAGTTGCTCCCAAAGGACTAGCCTGAACACTTAGGTGAATATCCCCTGCACCAGCATTCCATGGAAATTCTTTCCTAGCTCTCCCACATCAACGAGGACGTCATAATAGCACGGCTCCGCTCGCCACACCGTATGACGTCATCGGAGCCATAAGAGGACCTCGTCGGCGTGCTGACATCAGTTCCACCCATTTTTTCCGTGCCACCGAGGCAAACAGGGGACCGAGACATTTTCAAATGTATACATAGTATAATAAATATATATATATTCACTGAAAAAAACATAGGTTTCAGGCACGTTATAGTTAGAAATTAGCATTTAAAAAACCTTAGAAATTCACTGAAAAAACCATAGGTTTCAGGGGCGTTATAGTTAGTTGGACATTTCACTCGTACAAAACCATAGAAATTCCCCCGTTATAGTTAGTTCAGCTAATTATAACTCGCGCGCCCGCAATGCACTGCTGATGACGTCACATATTACATCACTCATGACATGGTCAGTGACATCACTGATGACATCTCACATTACATCACTGATGACATCACTGATGACATCATCCAGAGAATGTGTGTTTTTCTGAAAATTAAATATGTTTTATATATGTATATCTCAAGGTCGATGGAAGAATAAATGGGTATATAAGTGTCTAAATGGATGATTTCTTTTGTAAAATTGATTGTATAACTGACTAAGTGTATCTTAGTGAATACATGGGTTAGTGAGTAATGTTTAAATATGAAAATATCTGTATCAGTCTCTCACTTTGTGTATAAGTGGCTGCATGGGTTGGTCAGTAGCTACATGAGTGTCTATATGGGTTATTAGTTGGTTTTTGAGTATCAGTATGAGTGTCTGAGTCTCTGCATGGTTCGGTGGGGGGTATTACTTAGTGCATAGATGCATGAATGAGTGACTCACTGTTTGTATGTGTTGAAGACAGCATGTGTGCAGGAGTGTATAGGTGGATGAGTATGTGTATGGGTGTGTTAGTGAGTGAATGACTGTCTCAATAGTGTCTTTATGAGTAACTACATATGTTTTAAACTAGTATATGTGAGTATTGGTGTATATAAGTGAGTATATGTGAGAGTGAGAGATTGGAAGAGTTCCTGTACAAATAAGTAGGTGTTTCTATAAGTGATTGTTTAAGAGAGTAAGAATGTGTAAGTTTCTGTAGAAGTAAGTGTGGTAGTGTATGTATAACTGTATATGCAAGTAAATGGATGTTTGATACTTTGTTTGCATGTGTGACTATGTGTGTGAGTAACTCTATGGATGAGTGGCGGTGTGTAACAGGATGTATAGGTGTATGAGTACATATGATGAGTGAGTACATGTATGAGTGACTGTATAGGGACTGTTGGTGAATGAGTGGATGTGTGTTTAGATCTTGGAATTACTGAATAGGTGTGTTGTAACTGGTATTGGTATGTCCATTGTTTTGAAAATGTTAGTTTGTATTTTTGAGTGTGTGTATCAAAGGTTATATTAGGGTGAGAGGAGGTCTGCCACTCTATCACAAGGATGATGTCATCAGTGATGTCATCAGTGATGTCATTTAAGATGTCATGAGTGATGTCATGAGTGATGTCACTGACCATGTCATGAGTGATGTAATATGTGACATCATCAGCAGTGCATTGTGGGCCGCGAGTTATAATTAGCTGAACTAACTATAACGGGGGAATTTCTATGGTTTTGTACGAGTGAAATGTCCAACTAACTATAACGCCCCTGAAACCTATGGTTTTTTCAGTGAATTTCTAAGGTTTTTAAATGCTAATTTCTAACTATAACGTGCCTGAAACCTATGGTTTTTCAGTGAATATATATATATATATATATATATATATATATATATATATATATATATATATATATATGCAAAGTAAATCCCTGCAATCCGCGCAGGAAAAAACGAGCCACTCCAGTTCCAAAGTTCAAAGATATTCCAGGTTTATTTTACGGCAACAAAAGACGACGCGTTTCGATCTCTAGCGAGATCTTGGTCACATGACCTCTTAGTCAGTTCCACATCTATTTAAAGACATACTAACATGCACGGCACAGCGTGCAGTGAGACATAAAGAAAATACTGCAGTGATTTCCAAAGTTGTTTAACATTTAAGAAGTTGAAAACAAAAGGCATTATTAATTGACATAAATGCATTTGAAGGTATAAATTAAGGTGTGTATCTAAATTGTACCTTAAACAACAAATCATCAGTTGATGATGTGTACATCATACCATATCATAGACATCTTATTGTACTGTTGTAGAACATTTAAATAATAGGTCTAGTGCCCCTTGAAGTATCTCAAACATTATTTATTGGGTATAGTACCCTTAGGTTGATAAGTGGCTCACATAGACCTAATTATGATGACAGCTAAGTTTACATTGAAAGAATTTTTATATACATATGTGTATGTGTCTAAAAATTGGTGCATAGACGTGGCTGTTAACAGAGGGAGTAGGTGAACTGTGCATATATTGTAGTCAAAATTTGTCTTGCACCTAGGTACATTCACACTAATTGCTAGAACTGAAATGTCATGAAGGATTCTTTGATTACCCAATTATGTAGTGCAGTGCAAATGACAATATAGACTATAACATGCCCAGTGATTCTGTGGAGATAGCAGTTACTGTGAACATACTGGCTCTCTCGTGCTCTTAACAATATTTTTTAGTGGCTATCCTCCTCTCATGTGGTGAAGCCGATCTGTTGGAAATAGATAAAACAGAAACCGTTAATGTCACTTGTATAATTAGACTTATGGTCATAACATCATAATTACAAAACCTAGCTTGGGCATCACAATTTCAACAACAGACAAACCATCAAGAGTTAATTTATATCCACATTTTCTTCTTCAATGCATCATGTATTTCTGAAAAAAACAGGAAATCAACAGTGCAGGTTAAAACCACCAACAAGTGAAATTAAAATTTGGAAATCTACAATCTAACTGAATAGGAACTATTCAATTGGTTAACAGGAAGCGTCCCAATATTTATAAATGTACATATAATTCTTCGTCATTGTTCATACCTGTGGGGAACATACTGCCAGCTAGGAGAATTAATCTGGATTCTAGTCTGCGTAATGCTTGGATTCGATTCCCTCCTCTAGGATGTTTGGAAATTGTTGCTAGACCAAAGAACTTGCCTTTGGTCCAATCGCCTTCATGTGCCTCATTGAAGTGTCTGGATGTGCTGTAACTGAAGTCGCGATTAGTTATCGCTCTCCAATGTTCCAAGATTCTCTTCTTGACCGGGAATGTTGTCGAACCAACATACCATTTCCCACATGGACAGGTGATAGCATAAATTACGAAATCAGTCCCACAAGTTATGGGTTTTGTTATTTTCCATTTACTTCTCGATCTCTGTAATTTCACTTCACTTACATTCTCACTGTATCTACAGGCTTTGTATTTGCTGCATTTGTAAAAGCCTCCCTTTGCTCTAGCCACGTTTTCTTGTTACTCTGTAAGTGGCTATTGACTAAGATATCCTTAAGGGATAGGTTTTTTCTGAAAGTAACTGTTGGTGAGTTACCTAACTTTTGGAAAGTAGTGGATCTTGTGTCAAGATATGCCATCTTCTCTTCAAGATGTTTCTCAGTTCACCTGCCTGTGTGCTGTATGTGGTTATGAACCGCACTGGGGTTCCTGTGTCATCTGCTTTCTCTCGAATCTTGGGAGGTTGAAATAAGGCTTCATCATGACTGACAGAGTCAGCCTTGGTGATACCCCTGCGTAACATCTTGGTCGTGTAACCTCTATTCTTAAATCTCTTGACCATGTCTAGTTTGTTTTTTTCATACAAAGTTTCTGTGCTACAATTGCGCCTAGCTCTAAGAAACTCACTATATGGAATACTCCATCTGAAGTTAGGGGGTGACAACTAGCTGAATGGAGAATAGAATTGCCTGCAGTCTTTTTTCTAAATAGGTCTGTTGTCAATTTGCCATCACTTATAGTTAACCTGATATCCAAAAAGTCAATACTCTGTTGGCTGTGTAACATAGTAAACTTTAGATTCATGGTGTTACTGTTCAAACATTCAACAAAGTCAAGGAGATCGCATTCGTTACCCTCCCACACAAAAAAGACATCATCTATAAATCTTAACCATAGTCCAATGTTGTTAGACCAGGGTTCCATTTCATCACTCCAGAGTATCTGCTTCTCCCACCACCCCACCACTAGATTAGCATAGCTAGGGGCAAAGCAAGTACCCATCGATGTACCCTGTAGTTGCTTGTACCACTTCCCATCAAACATAAACACATTCTCTGTCAGACATATTTCGATCATCTGCAGGATCATGCGTGTGTGTTCTAAAATTCGATATTTCTTGCTTTGAGGAAGTGTTGGCATGCTTTGAGGCCGTCTATGTGTCTAATGCTCGTGTAGAGACTTTCAACGTCTAAGCAGACCATCCAGTATTTACTTTCCCAATGCAAGTTTTGGATTTTTGCAGAAAATCTTTTGTATCCCTGAGGTAGGAATTAAGATCTTTAACATATGGGAAGAGAAAATGGTCTACAAATTCAGAGGTGTTTTCTAATAGACTATTTTTAGAAGACACAATTGGACGTCCTGGTGGGTTATCCGCATCTTTATGTACCTTTGGTAAAAGGTAAAAGTGGGTGTGGTGGGTGTTTTGTTCATTAAAAACTGTTTCTCGTCCCAACTCAGAAGTTTGTTGTTAAACCATTCTTCTAGGTTTTCGTGATATCTGGTCTGTAAGGTGATCAAGTAAGTTTTGTCTACCCTTTCATAACAAGTAGTATTATTGAGCTGTCTCTGGGCTTCCTGGACGTATTTGTCTCTGTCCATTACCACAATGTTTCCCCCTTGTCTGATGATTTAATGACAATCTTATCATCTTTCTGTAATCTAGAGACTGCCTCCCATTGTTCTTTAGTAATATTCCTCTTTTAGGGTTGGTGGCTGTGAGTTCGAGTAAGTCATTACTTACTGTTTCATGGAACAGATCAGTGTTGTCCTTTGGTGTTTGGGGTACATACTTTGATGGAGCTCTAAATTTAGTTAGGCTAGAGGCCCCTATGTCTATGCCCAATGTATGTAGAGTAGTATCATCATGTGCCTGGTCGAGGGGATTTTGGGTGCTGGCTGTGATTGCAGTATGTTCTTGTAATTGCTGCAAAATATTCAATGTGGGGATGTCTGCTATGGCTAGTGGTGGAAGTACCTCACTGTTATCACTGGTTGAGCCTACACTTCTACTATTGACATTATCCCGCATAGCATGCATTTTATACAATTTGACTTTGCGTATAAATTGATATAGATCAATGCGTGTTTGAGCATAATCTATGGGAGCATCTGGACAAAAGGATAATCCTAATTTCAGGACCTGTTCTTCTGTTTCAGTTATATCTCTACAGGAAAGGTTCATTACCGTAAGTTGCTGAGTGTTGTTCTCCAATATTTCTTCTTGTTGTTCTGGCTTCTTGTTCCCACACCAGTGCTGCTGTACTTTTCTTCTCCTACAGCGCCTTTTGTAGCTCTCGTGTTGGCGCCTCTTCCTTTTCCCCCGGGTTTTCCCCTGTATGACTGTTCCTGATTTCGTTGTATGAGGCGCAGTTCCTCGGAAAAAGAAGACAATTCCCCTTGATTTGATGCACCACTATCCACAGACTCTTGGTCTGAACTTAGATCCGTGATGGAGCCATCCATGCCTTTGTCTGCTATGCCCAGGGCTCTGTCCTTCGCCATTTCAGCTCTTGTTTTATCGAATTTTCTGGCGAAAGTTAGTATTCGCCCGGTCCGGTAATCCCTCTCATCCCGTTGAAACTTTCTTTCTTTCCTCTCGATTACTCCCTTTTCAAATGTTTTGATCCTTTCATCCACAGCCATCAGTACATTCTTTACCTCAGTCTTATCACAAGTTTTATCTAGTTCATCCATAAGTACTTGAATTTGCTGAGTCAGCTCCTTGTGCTCTTCCCATGCGTTCTTGATCAGCATGTGGAGCATATTCTTGGAGCATGTATTAGTGTTGTCTGTCCAATCTTTGAGCAGCTGTGGATTAGGGCTGTTTAATGTGGGTATGATGAAAATCCTTAATCCTCTCGGAATTCTATTCACTTCAAGATAGTTTTGCAGAGAAGTGGCTTCCCACCATCTGCTCGTTTCTCTTTTACGTAATCTTTCCAATTGATTACCCTTTTGTTTGATCGTCAACATGGCTGGCAGGGCTGTTTGTTGGTTATCAGCGTTCCCCACTGTTTCTGAACTCCGCTTGAAGATTAAATTCGCGGACGCTTCCCGTCCTTTTAACCATTCTGCTGCCATGGTAAAAAGAAACCCTTTTCAATTAAAGTCATTAACTTTTGGAAACTGCGCTTGTGTAAATAATTTACTAGCGAACTCTGGCGTGTCCGGAAATCCGCTCGTATGGAGTTCTGTAACTCGAGCGGTTACGTGAACTGAGGGTGAGAGTAGAACCGAAAAAAAGTTTTAGTGGTGCTTACGTTTGTTGTTCTCTCTCCCAGTACTGGCGTGCTGGTGTGTGAAGCATCCACTCCTACAGGACACAGCCGGCGGGCGTGTTCATTAGGTTTCCAAACGACTGGCTGGCGGGAAAACACTGCCCTTCCTTCGAGTTGGGGCTCGTGTAGCGGACGCCACCGCTGACATATGCAAAGTAAATCCCTGCAATCCGCGCAGGAAAAACGAGCCACTCCAGTTCCAAAGTTCAAAGATATTCCAGGTTTATTTTACGGCAACAAAAGACGACGCGTTTCGATCTCTAGCGAGATCTTGGTCACATGACCTCTTAGTCAGTTCCACATCTATTTAAAGACATACTAACATGCACGGCACAGCGTGCAGTGAGACATAAAGAAAATACTGCAGTGATTTCCAAAGTTGTTTAACATTTAAGAAGTTGAAAACAAAAGGCATTATTAATTGACATAAATGCATTTGAAGGTATAAATTAAGGTGTGTATCTAAATTGTACCTTAAACAACAAATCATCAGTTGATGATGTGTACATCATACCATATCATAGACATCTTATTGTACTGTTGTAGAACATTTAAATAATAGGTCTAGTGCCCCTTGAAGTATCTCAAACATTATATATATATATGGTATATCTGTTCCACTACCTTTCCTGTATCAAAGCATGTTTTAGAGCACTGGAGAGCGATGACCAATCGCGACCAGCGCTACAGCACAGCAAGACACTTCTCCACGGAACATGAGGCCGACAGGACCAAAGCCAGGCTTTTTGGACTGGACACAGTCAAACCCAACCCCAGGGGAGGCAATTGCAAGGCTGCTTTACGTAAACTTGAGTCACGTTTCATTCTTCTAACAGGCACCAAATTCCCCTATGGTTTAAACCAAGACGAGGAACTGTATTCCCATCTTTAGATCACTACAACACTTACTACTTGCCTGAGCAGCCTACCCACACCCCGTCTCTTCCCTTCCTTTTCTAATTTTTAATTTTTAATTCTCTTAAATATTTGTACCATGCCAGTAGATGCTATGCAACCATTATTTCTGTAGCCTTTCTGTGGATGTCTTTCTTGATATAACATTGTATCACTGTTTGTAATAATTGCCAAATGTGCTGATATTTTTGTAGTCAATAGTTTGTCGCTAATATGACCACATCTCTTTTGATCTTTGCAGACAGGTGTAGCAGAGAGTCATCTGTGAATCACATCTTGATGCTACTGTTATGCGCACTGGAATACTTGGCGGATCTTCTCCTACTGCTCCTAGTCACTATCACGGCAGTTTGCATGCGATTAGGAACTATAACTCCACTTTAACAAGCAACGTTTTGCTTGCGCTGAGCAAACCTACACTGAGTCACTTATGTCATCCAGAGACAGTACTACCACCACACGCAGTGTTCAGAAATAATTAGCGACAGGTCTCACCACGGGCACTAGACCCAGCACCCCGAGCACACAGAGCAATGAACTACAGTGACTCTTGCGGCATCACACAACACCACCATGATGTCTTGTTCTCACTAGATCGTAAATGACAACACTGGTCACATCCACAGTTTTTACCATTTACAAAAGGAAATCACTGTTAAGTAATTTACCAGCATCTACGTCTGCTTTGTTTTTGTAACATTATGATTTTCATGTGCCATAAACATTTATTTCTTTTATGTCTATGCTTTTAACGATGTGCACGTACCTTTAAAAGAACTTGTAATGGAGGCGGAGGTCATGTGACCAAGACCAGAGACGTGGTCGAAACGCATCGTCCTTTTCTGCTGTTTAAAAAATAAACAACCTGCAAATTGACCGAGTTGGCTCAAGTGACTTCTGTGACCCAGTTGCTTTTCCGTTGGAAATATATGCATAAATATATATATATATATATATTTTTTTTTTCAAAACAAGCCCCCAAGCTTCAAAGACGCACTCCACGAAGGTACGTTCTGCCAGAACCTTTTATTGCAGAAGCGGCATAAACAAGCCCAATCAATGCATTTCCCTTATGCGTTTCGGTGCCGCTTGCACCTTAATCATAGGGTGGGCAAGTTGGTAAACCTGTAATGGACTTCCACTTATTTTCCACTGTAGGAATTCGCTTTCCAGTAAGCGGCATGCCGGGAGTGGTAGTCCCGATTCTTCCCCTTCGGTGGAGCCCGTTTACCAACTTTGTTTCACTGCCAATGTTCAAATTAATGATATTTCACAGCCCTCCGGTGGGCCTCAGGTCTGTTCATCCGCTTCACATTGCCACTTCCTTCGTGCTGCTAAAGGTGCTGCGAATCAGTTCCCAGCCCCGCAGATCTCAGTCCAGTTCAAATGGCGGTGCAGTCTTCCACGGCCGGAGCCGCCGTGCATTAACATTTTCAAAACAAGCCCCCAAGCTTCAAAGACGCACTCCAGAAAGGTACGTTCTGCCAGAACCTTTTATTGCAGAAGCGGCATAAACAAGCCCAATCAATGCATTTTCCTTACGCGTTTCGGTGCCGCTTGCCTGTAATCGACTTCCACTTATTTTCCACTGAAGGCATTCGCTTTCCAGTAAGCGGCATGCCGGGAGTGGTAGTCCTGATTCTTCCCCTTCGGTGGGGCCCGTTTACCAACTTTGTGGAAAGTGGAAAATAAGTGGAAGTCCATTACAGGTTTACCAACTTGCCCACCCTATGATTAAGGTGCAAGCGGCACCGAAACGCGTAAGGGAAATGCATTGATTGGGCTTGTTTATGCCGCTTCTGCAATAAAAGGTTCTGGCAGAACGTACCTTCGTGGAGTGCATCTTTGAAGCTTGGGGGCTTGTTTTGAAAATATATATATATATGTGTGTGTATATATATATATATATAAAATATATATATATATATATATATTCACAAGAAATCGGCGGTTGTTAAACACCCAGCGCCAGACGGGTTGGGGCTGGGAAGCCCTTAAAAAGGTATCAGCACTTAATTATGTGCCAATTTAACAAAAGATGTGTAGCATTAATGTAACATACATTCCAAGATGGCTGTCAAACTCATAATTGGGCCCATAGACATCCACTCACACAGTCAGGCATTCACTGACCCACTGACAGACCCACTCATACACTGACACACGCACTCACAGACCCACTCAGACACTCACACACCTACTTACAGACCCACTCAGACACTCATGTACCCGCTCTGACACCCACTCAGACACACACGTACTCATTCACAGTCCCACTCAGACACTCATGCACCCATTGGCAGATCCACTCAGACACTCACACACAGACTCACTGAGATACTCATGCACTCACTCACACACTCACTCAAAGGTTACAGTTTACAGATAGGTAATAAAAGTAAAAAAACTTTGAAATTTACTTAAAAAACAAAGGTTACAGGGATGTTATAGTTAGAAAATAACATAAAAACATAGAAATTCAATTATAAAACCAAAATTACTTGGACATTAAAGTTAGGAAATAGAATAATAAAAACCTTAGAAATTCACTGAAAAAACAAAGGTTACAGGGACATTATAGTTGGGCTCAGATGTCCCTCATACAAAACCATTGAAATTGGACAGTTAAAGTAATCTGAGCTAACTATAATTTATGCCCCCACAATGCACTGCTTATGACCTCACATATTATATCACTCATGACATGGTCAGTTACATCACTGATGACATCTCAAATGACATCACTGATGACATCACTGACGCCATCATCCACAGTACCACTCTATATACCCACTCACACCCCTATCCAGTTTCCCATACACCCACTCAAATACCCACACAACCATTCACGTACCAATTCACAGACCCATACAAGTATTCACACAACCACTCACTCCTCCATAGAGCCACTCATATACCCACTCACTCATACAAACACTCACTCACCCACATAGCTACTCATACAACGAGTCACTGACCCATACAGTCACTCACACAGCCACACACTCACGCATACAGCTACTCACACACACATACTTAGTCACCTATACAGCCACTCAGACACCTACTTACTCACCCATACAGCTTCTCAACACAGCCATTCACTCAACCTTACAAGCACTCACATATTCATGCACATACCCACACAACTACTTACATACCCTTTCACACATCCATACAAGCACTCCCACATCTGCATGCTCACCCATACAGCCACTCACACACTCACCCTCAAATACAAAACACCCACTCAAACAGCTACTCATTTACCCATACACCCACTTAAAAACTCAATCACTGGCTCATACAGACATTCAGACACCCACTCACTCAACTATGCAGTCACTCACCTACCCACTCACCCACCCATACAGCCACTCACACAGCCACTTGCTCACCCATACAGCCACTGACTCACACACACTCACTCACTAATACAGCCAGTCGCACAGCCACTCACTCACCCACACAGCTACTCACATGCCCACTTATACATCCATACAGCTACTTACACATCCACTCACACACCCATACAGCCACTCACACACCCACTCACACCCAGATACATACAGTCACACAACTACTCAGATCACATCACATATGTTAGATATAGTATCACGCAATAGAACAGAAAGAATAGTAATGTATATTATGCACTAGCTTAGTATATATCTTTAAATTCCAGAAACGTTTACAAAATACTTACACTCATTTGAGATGTCATGAGTGATGTCATTTGAGATGCCATTTGACATGTCATCAATGATGTCATGAGTGATGTCACTGACCATGTCATGAGTGATGTAATATGTGAGGCCATCAGCAGTACATTGCGGGGCATAAGTTATAGTTAGCTCAGGTAATTATAACTGCTGAATTTCAATGTTTTTGTATAAGTGAAATCTGAGCCTAACTATAAAGTCCCTGTAACCTTTGTTTTTTTCAGTGAATTTGTAAGGTTTTTTTAACTTCTATTTTCTAACTATAACGTCCCTGTAACCTTTGTCTTTTTTAGTGAATATATATGAACTTGCCTATATCTTTGGGGGCCTTTGACAAATCTTCGTGAAATTTTCTAAAAAAGGTGGCCCAGTGAATCTTCACGGAAAGTTTTGGGGTGATCCTTCAAGGGGGGCTGAGAAAAAGGGGGGGTCAAAAAAGTGCTTTTCCCATGTTAATTCCCATAGGACCGTTAGACATGGCTGTAGCCCGAACCGCTGGATGGAATTAAACCGAATTTGGCAGGAAGGTCGATTTTGGATTGCAGATCAAGCTTTCAGTTATCTGGTATATATCTGTTCAGTAGTTGTTGAGAAATGTAAGGAAAAATATGAAAATATCTGTGATTGCGACTAATTAGCATCAATTTCACGATTAATTTTGAATGCATGTGCCAACAGGAATGCTGTGATTGGCTGGCCGCTACCTGACTAGAGAGTTGCATCCATCATTTTACAACAGTCCTCTGGGCTGAAACCAAATGGCTGAAAGTGGCATACGGGGTCAGGTTACATGTGCCCATACCCCATGAGAGGGATATAGGGGTGTTTGAGGAACCCCTTTTAAGTAGAATGTGTCTTAAGAAAGCCTTTTTTGCCATTCATTATATTTACAAATTTACCACAACCATTAGTACAGGCCCCATGTAACACTGGAAGGAGTTTGTGGCTATCACTGAAAAAATAAAAAAATATATGCTTATATACTCACCCTCAGTTTCACTTAGGTACTCAGTCATTCAATCTGAGACTGATGCTCTCACAGAGAGATGCACTCAGATATTCATGAACTCACTCATAGACCCACTCAGACACTCATGCACTCACTCACAAACCCACTCAGAGACCCTAGCACCCACTCAAAGACCTACTCAGATACTCACACACCAACTCACAGACCCACTCAGAAACTCACACACTCATTCTCAGACCCACTCAGAGACTCATGCATCCACTCATAGACTGAGTCAGACACTCATGCACCCACTCACAGACCCACTCAGAGATTCACACACTCAGTCACAGACACACTCAGAGACTGGCACATCCACTCACAGATGCACTCAGACATTCATGCACTCACTCAGAGTCCCACTCATATTCTCATGCAGTCACTCAGAGACCCATGCAAACACTCAAGCACTCACTCACACTCATTGATATTCTGACGCAGTCACTCACTGAGACACTCATAAACCCACTCAGAGACCTACTAAGAGACTCATACATCCACTCACAGACCATGTCAGAAACTGAGATACCCTCTCACAGATCCACTTAGATACTGCTGTATCCATACACATGCACACTCAGAGACTCATGCACCCAGTCACACACCCACTCGGAAACAGATGCGCCCACTGAGAGACCCACTCCCCATTCACAGACTCCACTCAGAGACTCATGTACCAACTCACAGAACCACTCATATACCTTATGAATCTAGTCACACTCAAACAGTTACAGATCCACTGCTGGTGGTTGTTGAATGAATGATTTTGTTTTGTATATTTGTGACGCATTCACGAATATCGCGACAGTGTTGGGGCTATTTTGAGTATATGACTGGCTGTATCAGTGGCTGTATCCTTATGCAGATAGGAATGAGAGTTGCAATGTGACTGTCAGAGTGGATGTATAACTGGGCATAGGGGTGTCTAAGTGCAGTTGTCAGTGACTCAAATTTGAAACTATATGTGTTAGTTTTGGAACAGATAGGTATCTGCCTATGGCCTACCTTCTGCGTACCTTGGGGGTGAGTTATATATAATAGAAGATGATTTTAAGGCTCGGCAACCACTTTTTAAAGTCAATTTGGCCTATTATTGAAACATCACACACAGATTCTAAAGAAGCAGGTCTGATACATGTTTGAGGTGGCGATTGTCTATATGGTTGAACTGTTATTGTTAGTGACTCAGTACATATCTGAATGAGTGTCTCAGTCACTATTTGAGTGATGGTTTGTATATTTAAGGATGTAGGTTGCTATATGACTACCATTCTTAGTGTCTTTCTGTTTTTTTAAATGTGTATCTATGGGGCAGCATGGACTGCATTGAAGGTTTGTTAGTGAGTATTGGGGTTGCAACTGTGTCTGTAGAAGTTCTCCCAGTAGACCTAGATACATATGATGTATCTGTATCTGTGATTGAATGCTTAGGTGCTCCTATGAATGAGTGGCTGGGCATATTTGTGGCTATATCCTTTGCAGATAGTTGTGTGAGTTGCAATGTGAGTGTGAGGACTGAATCTATAGCTGGGCAGAGTGGTCTGAAAGGGCAGTTGTCAGTTACTCAAATTTGAGAGTATATGTGTTAGGTTTTTAGCAGATAGTTGACTGCCTATGGCTTACCTACTAAAATATATGAGAGAGCATCCCTTCTAACAAAAGAGACAGGGTTTAAATACTTAGAAACAATAATATGGCTTAACTACTACATATCTTAGAGGAGAGTTATATATAATAGAAGAGGTGTTTAGGGCTTGGTAAGCATTCTTTAAAGTGAATTGGTCCTACTATTGAAACTTCAGACACAGGTTCTGCAGAAGGGAGCCTGAGACATGTTTCAAGTGGCAGTTGTCAATATGATTCAGTTCTCAGTGTTAGTGATTCAGTAGAGATCTGAATGAGTGTCTCAGTTCTTCTTTGATTATGTCTTTGGATATTTAAGGAAGTAGGTTGCTATATGACTATCATTGTTAGAGTATCTATGGCTCTCTAAATGTGTATGTAAGGGGTTGCATGGAATGCTTTTAAGCTGTTTTAGTGAGTATTAGGGTACATAACTGTGTCTGCAGAAGGACCCCCAGTAGGCCTAGATCCATGTGTTGTATCTGTATAGCTAAGTGATTGCTTACGATCGATTGTGAGTAGCTGGGTGTATTAGTGGCTCTATCGTTTTGCACATAGGTATGTGAGTTGCAATCTGACTGTCAGACTGAATGTATAACTGGCTAAAGGG
Organism: Calotriton arnoldi; assembly: GCA_963921515.1. NCBI lineage: Eukaryota > Metazoa > Chordata > Amphibia > Caudata > Salamandridae > Calotriton > Calotriton arnoldi. Next base: position 119,115 of record CAWUFW010009613.1, on the reverse strand, counting down.
GTATGTAAGTGACTTTAATGTGAAAATATATGTGTTGGGTTTAGACCAGATAGGTGATTGCTGATGGCCTTCCTATTGCCTATCTTAGGGGAGAGTTATATGTCATAGAAGAGGAGTTTAAGGCTTGGAAGGCACTTATTTTAAGTGAAATTTTGTTTGCTATTAAATGTGCACATCCAGGTTCTGCGGAAGCAGGCCTGAGAAATGTTTGAAGCAACAGTATTTTATATATTTGAATTGTTAGTGTTAGTGGCTTAGTAGATATCTGAATGAGTGTCTCAGTACCTATTAGAGTGTGTGTTTGCATATTTAAGGATATATGTTGCTATACCACTATCCCTCTTAGTGTCTTTATTGCTTTTTAAATGTATATTTAAGGGGCAGCATGGAGTGCTTACTTGCTGTGTTAGTGAGTATCGGGGCACACACCTGTGTGCGGAACTGCCCCAATAGGGCTACATAAATATGATTTATTTCTATATTTTAGCACTGTGTCAGGATCTGAGAGTGTGTGTGAGTACACTATGAGTGAGTGAATGGGTGTGTCACTTACTATTTCAGTAAACAAGTGGTGGTGTGATGCACTGTATGAATCAAATAGTGGGTATGTGAGTGTCTGTACGAATAAGTGAATGTTTGAATGAGATGTCATGTGAGTGACTGTAATTCTGCAATTTCATACTGAAATGTTTACTTACAGAATATGCCAAAGACAAATATGAGAAGCAATCAAAAGACCACTTTATGTTTGAAAACAGTCTCCATGGATATCTCTAATCAATATGTCTGTGGTAGATTGCATTTTTTGAGACATCTTAAAATGTTGAACTGTAGCCACTATTGAAAACAAAAGGACACAAAAATATGTTAGTATGTGATCTTCAAAATTACAGCATTATAATAATACATATGTTTTATACTATAACACTATATTACAATGCGATAAAAATATCATTTTCCCTTTTTGACTGCTCTCAGCTTTCATACTACTTCACCATACATGGTGGTCTGTATGTAGCATCATCTTCAAACAGTGGGGAAAAAACAATTGCATGGATTGTACAAAAAAAACAGACGTGCACAGTACATCATTGTAAATATGTGGTAATATGCTTTGCACTCACTACAATTTGCTAATCAGTTGTTTTACCTACACTTACTCTACTACTGAAAACAAATGTATCTCAAAACATTTTCTATTATTATTATACCTGGTACAGTACTACGAATATATGTATACCACAGTTGAATTTTCAAGATGCTTTTCAAAATATCATCCCTAGTAGGCCAAATGATGTCTAAAACACTGAAGATCCAGGCTGATGAAATCCAATACATTTCTCTTTTTCTAGAATAATATGCAGAACTTTGCTTGAAGGAAGATAACATAACTGTTTAGTACTTCCAAAGGCATTTTTGGTTTCACTTGAAGGTTGCTATAATTCCATTCTGTTCTTCCAGGTTGAACTTAAAATACACAGTGGTGCATCTACGTGTTATATCAACTCCTTTGCAACAGATAAAAGGACTGTTGTATTATAGAGTACTTTTTAAAGACATCACCCTCAATGGGCTGAATGATGTCTACAACTTTAATGATTTATGTTGAAAAAATTTCATACATCACTATTTCCTAAAATGAATTCCTTAGAATTTTGTTTGAAGAAACAAGGGGTAAGAATTTCCAATTTTGAGCAGTATAGCTTAGAGTTCAAGGTTGCTATCATTGTAATCTGTCCATCTGGTGTCAGTCTTTAAATAGACAGTGTAGTGTCCAGATGTTAAATTAAGTCCTGCATGAAAGATGATAACCATTGTTGTGCAAGTTCTTCCAGAATTTGATATTTGACCTGCTTTGAAGCATGAAATTTTGGTTTCCTATTTAGATCCATCTGCTCTACATCGTTGCAGCATTAATTTGAGGTATTTTCCACTTCTTTGTATTTTAAATGTAGACATAACGTCCAATCTACAATTTGAGCAAGTCTTATTTTAGTTTGCTGTTTAAATCAATCTGAAAAAAAGGCACTGTTTTGCATTCTGTTATTGTTTAGCATAGGAAACGGTCAGCATTTATTTCAGTAGTAGATGTAAATGAGAAATCTTCACAGGCATGGTCCCATTTGTAACTCAGTCCAAATAAGTCATCAAGTTTTAGTTCTTCTTCTTCTAAAACTGCAAGCATGACTATTATAAATTCTTGTGCGTCTTGTTCAGTGTCGATACTTTAAGCCTTTTTACAAGTTTGGTGGTCTGCTAAGCCCGTGGTGAACCCACCTGCTGGATTCTGAGCTGAGTCCAGGGTGGGTGGGAGGTGTTGCTGCGGTGTCACAGTGATGGGTATGTTAGGCTCATAGGCGAGCCTAAGCAGCATACCGCTGCTGTGACAGCGCCTACAGCAAGTTTGTGCATTATGTGGCATGCACCATGCCATGCATGGCACACATGATGGTGCACTTTTGGGGGGGCACATCGTTTGTCCCTCCATGCAGCCCCATGGCAGATTTGCCCGAGGGCTCTGTTAGGGGCCTCTTTCCATGCCTTTCCACCAAGCATTGCATGGCGGGGTCACCGCCTTGAAATGCTGGGTGGAAAGGCAGGTCTGAATCTGCTTGACCATGTAGGCATCTGCACCATCAAGATTCCCACCTGCTTTCCACACCACCACTGCCATGGGATCCTGGCAGTGGTCTTGTGGTGGTCCCACCGCCACCATCGTAATAAGGCGGATGACTGCTACCACGAGTACGGGGGTCCCAGGACTACTAATGAGGCCCTAAATATTACTGATCTGCTACATGTATCCAAAAGGGCTCGAAACCTGAAGCAGACTGTTTAAACTTCTGTCACTGAATAAATGTTGTAGTAAATGATACAGTGCAAAACAGAAACTTTCATCACATTTTTTTCAATTTGTTAACAAAGATATGATAAATGAAACACTATGTTGAGAACCACATTTGCATAGCAGTTGATACCTGAACTGTGTTCCAACTGGTGTCCTACAATATCTACCTCAGTTTCCACTTTTTTCCTCTTAGCACCTTCTACCTTGTCTTGGTTTCCTTTCATTTCTTGGACACCAGTTGAGTCTTTTTTAAGCTTCAGTTTTGGACATATTATCTATTTCTCATAAATTGGTTATTGTCCTAAACGAGGAGCGTATAAACTTCCTAACTGATTGTGCTTTCTTACACAACTTCCATCAGCACTAACTTTTTTGTCATCAAATTCCATCAGATACAAACCAGATAATGTTCCTACTCGAGACAATGCAATATATGCCATTACTTCATTAAACACACTACGGCCGATGTTCACAAAAGCTCCGTCTACATTTAAACCTTGAGATTTGTGGCTGGTTACAGGGCACGCTAGGGACACTGGGAACTGCTTTCGTTAGACATACGTGTCCTTTACAACCAAAACATGTACAATACATCACCCAATCTGCTTTACACCATCAATCTGATCACATTTTATAGCTAAGTATTCTATCTGATCCCTGTTTGGAAAATGAATGAAATCAATAACGTTACCCATGTCACCATTTACCAAGCCTTCCTCTACATTCAAATTATGCTGCAAAATAACTCTACAGTTTTTACACACACGTAAACACTTTTCTAAACCTGAAGTCTTCGATACAGACTTCTCCATTGAATCCAATGTTGCTTGTAGTTTTTCAGTTAGAAGTATTGTTACTCCTCGGTGTTCCATATTATTGATAGCTGTAATTTCCAAAATATGCTGTTTTTCCAATTTCACTAGTTCGTCATTAATGTTGGAGTATTCTTGTAGCGTAGCCATTAAACAAACTATGGCTTTGTCTTCTGCTATATTATATATTACTTGTGCTGGTGTATTTTTAGATGAAAACAGTTTCTTGATTAGTCAACTTTCCAAAGCATGTTTACCGTCTTTTGTCAAAACTCCTTTTCTAATGTCCTTTAGAATATCTCCATATTCCACATCAGATGCTTGACGCATATTCTTCACTAGTTCCTTGTATTCAAAGTTTAACCAAATATTTACATTGCCAATGCTTCCCAAATAATTTCTTGTTTCATCATGGAAAATTGTCTTGAAAACAGGTTGGCCTTTCATGGGGGAATGTTGCCGTAGGTCACCGAAGCCAATTAATTGCTTTCCTCCAAACAGCATGTCATACTCTGTTTTTAAAATCTGTTGCATTCTCAAGTGTATAAAGGCAAGCATTATGTTTGCCACTGGATTCAAGCCAGCCTGGCTGATGACGGCTGGAATGCCAGAACCGGTCCTAGGATGCTTGTTTCCGGTCCAGGGAAGACATGGCTTGGCAGTTCGGGCTGGACTGTTCCCATGAGGCACAGGGTCAGACTGATTTGCATATGGCCATGTCTGAACTGGGGTGGTGGAGTGAGCTAAAGAATGATGATGGATTAAACCCAGATCAGTTGACTGGGGGTGAGTGTTTGATTGGCTCAAACGTTCCGTCCATCATCCCCTTTTGTATCACTTTGTTCGCCCTAAGTTGGCGGGGGTATGCCCAGACGTGGGTCCCTTGCTCACTTTGCCACTGGATTCAAGCCAGCCTGGCTGATGATGGCTGGAATGCCAGAAACCGGTCCTAGGATGCTTGTTTCCGGTCCAGGGAAGACATGGCTTGGCAGTTCGGGCTGGACTGTTCCCATGAGGCACAGGGTCAGACTGATTTGCATATGGCCATGTCTGAACTGGGGTGGTGGGAGTGAGCTAAAGAATGATGATGGATTAAACCCAGATCAGTTGACTGGGGGTGAGTGTTTGATTGGCTCAAACGTTCCGTCCATCATCCCCTTTTGTATCGCTTTGTTCGCCCTGGGTTGGCGGGGGTATGCCCAGACGTGGGTCCCTTGCTCACTTTGCCACTGGATTCAAGCCAGCCTGGCTGATGACGGCTGGAATGCCAGAAACCGGTCCTAGGATGCTTGTTTCCGGTCCAGGGAAGACATGGCTTGGCAGTTCGGGCTGGACTGTTCCCATGAGGCACAGGGTCAGACTGATTTGCATATGGCCATGTCTGAACTGGGGTGGTGGAGTGAGCTAAAGAATGATGATGGATTAAACCCAGATCAGTTGACTGGGGGTGAGTGTTTGATTGGCTCAAACGTTCCGTCCATCATCCCCTTTTGTATCGCTTTGTTCGCCCTAGGTTGGCGGGGTATGCCCAGACGTGGGTCCCTTGCTCACTTTGCCACTGGATTCAAGCCAGCCTGGCTGATGACGGCTGGAATGCCAGAAACCGGTCCTAGGATGCTTGTTTCCGGTCCAGGGAAGACATGGCTTGGCAGTTCGGGCTGGACTGTTCCCATGAGGCACAGGGTCAGACTGATTTGCATATGGCCATGTCTGAACTGGGGTGGTGGAGTGAGCTAAAGAATGATGATGGATTAAACCCAGATCAGTTGACTGGGGGTGAGTGTTTGATTGGCTCAAACGTTCCGTCCATCATCCCCTTTGTATCACTTTGTTCGCCCCTAAGTTGGCGGGGGTATGCCCAGACGTGGGTCCCTTGCTCACTTTGCCACTGGATTCAAGCCAGCCTGGCTGATGATGGCTGGAATGCCAGAAACCGGTCCTAGGATGCTTGTTTCCGGTCCAGGGAAGACATGGCTTGGCAGTTCGGGCTGGACTGTTTCCATGAGGCACAGGGTCAGACTGATTTGCATATGGCCATGTCTGAACTGGGGTGGTGGAGTGAGCTAAAGAATGATGATGGATTAAACCCAGATCAGTTGACTGGGGGTGAGTGTTTGATTGGCTCAAACGTTCCGTCCATCATCCCCTTTTGTATCGCTTTGTTCGCCCTAAGTTGGCGGGGGTATGCCCAGACGTGGGTCCCTTGCTCACTTTGCCACTGGATTCAAGCCAGCCTGGCTGATGACGGCTGGAATGCCAGAAACCGGTCCTAGGATGCTTGTTTCCGGTCCAGGGAAGACATGGCTTGGCAGTTCGGGCTGGACTGTTCCCATGAGGCACAGGGTCAGACTGATTTGCATATGGCCATGTCTGAACTGGGGTGGTGGAGTGAGCTAAAGAATGATGATGGATTAAACCCAGATCAGTTGACTGGGGGTGAGTGTTTGATTGGCTCAAACGTTCCGTCCATCATCCCCATTTGTATCGCTTTGTTCGCCCTAAGTTGGCGGGGGTATGCCCAGACGTGGGTCCCTTGCTCACTTTGCCACTGGATTCAAGCCAGCCTGGCTGATGACGGCTGGAATGCCAGAAACCGGTCCTAGGATGCTTGTTTCCGGTCCAGGGAAGACATGGCTTGGCAGTTCGGGCTGGACTGTTCCCATGAGGCACAGGGTCAGACTGATTTGCATATGGCCATGTCTGAACTGGGGTGGTGGAGTGAGCTAAAGAATGATGATGGATTAAACCCAGATCAGTTGACTGGGGGTGAGTGTTTGATTGGCTCAAACGTTCCGTCCATCATCCCCTTTTGTATCGCTGTAACCATGCTCATATCATCAATGATTAAAATCTTCAGTTTCCTCAGTACTCTTGAGACCTCATGACAAGCTTCACCAGATAACTTCTGGTATTCCAGTTTATTATCATGTTCAACAGGTAGCATAAGTAGTTAATGTAAAGTAATTCCTTTAATGTTGTGTGCTGCTAATCGAGTTGGTGCTATTACTACAGAGGATACATGTGATTATGTGGTTCTGTGTAGATAACTGATGAGAACTTTAATTAAGAAACTTTTTCCTGTTCCAGCTTGACCACTGATGTATAATAGGATAGGTTTAAATGATGAGCATTCACATTGTTTATTCTAATGGAGGAATCATTGCTCTATGTTGTCTTTTATTTCTATATACATTTGTTTCTGCTTCGTGTTTAGTTGTCCTTCTAACTGTTCAAAATCAATAGTGTCCTGTCTCGCTTGTTCATTCATGTTTATTACTGCTTCATTTTGAATAATTGGTTGTCCAAGTGGATTTTGACTCCATGGTCCTGAACTTTGGCTTCTTTGCGAACTTTCTCTAGCTATTTCAGCTGTGATAGTTTCTTCTTGTTCACTCTCATCGTTTAACATTTTAAAATAGATAGGCAAGACTGAACCCTGAATACTGTATTGTATAGTGTTGAAAGAATCTTCATAGTATTCATAGTCTCTAAGTAATTTTGCTTCAATACGCCAAGGCTTGAAGAGTTGCAGAAGTGGAAAATAGAAAGTTCTCTCTTGTCTGGAGTTTGGCAACTGAGTTTTCTATGATTAGTTCAATTTCCTTTTGTATGTTTGACCATACATCCCTCACATCCAGCTACTGCGTACTTTTCTTCTAGTATGTTTTCTGTTACATTCCTTTTATATCTGTAGTGTTGAAGTACTTCATAGAGGCACATATTTTCCAGATGTGGACTCCTTCTTGGACAATATATATATCCAACATATTTGTTTTGACAATATCAGTACTTTCTTGCTTGAATTCTGCTAAGTATTGTATTTCTGGAATAGACTTCAACACTCTGTTCCGCATGTTGGCTAGGCCTAGACTTACCCAAATAATTCCTCTTGACTTTGAAAACAAACTTGCTGAGCTCAACCAAACCAAGCACTCATAGGATCCTATCTCTCCATGATAAAGCATTGTCAAGCTCAAGGTGTACAATTTTTTACTGAGACTCTTTTCTGTAGAAATCTCCTCCCACATTTCTTTAATCTCTGACTTCTCTGATTTTATAATATATTATGTGACATAACAAGCAACAACTATCAAGAAGTCTGCAATGAATTGTATATCCACGTTTGAATATAGTCATTAATATACTTTGAGGCTTCTTTCTTCTTATATTGTATGTGTTTTTTGGTGATATCCGAGTTAATGTATGTCTTACTGCTGACAAACAGCTGTTTACTCTTCCTTGTGAAATGACAGGTTGTGGGAATCCAAAACAACATCTTGTGTAACAGTTACCTTTGCATCTGTATTTTTGTTGACAGTATTTTCTGCATCTATCACTTTGAAACCGTAAAACTTGATGTCACAAGCTGTTTTCACCACCATCTTTTGGAATGGTATATGTGACATACTGTTCGGTGAAATACAGGACAGAATCATCACTATCTGTTCCAAATTGGAGCATCCTTTATCCATTGTAAGATGTGTATATGAGGAGCACCTTTTGCTTGGCACTCTTTTCACCAAAAGAAATCAGTTACTTCTCTAAGAGGAGGATTTGTTCTGTTGCAGATGAAAGACATCATAGCTTGAAACCTGTGGTGAAAATATCTGCAAACATTAGCGAGAACCAAGGAACAAAGTTCTCCAGCTGTCTTCACTTCGATGTTTGTTATGTTTGAGTTTGCTTCTCGCAAGAATTAAAGCAGGTCATCCCATACATACTCAGCACAACTGAGTGTTAGAAACTAAGTAGGTGCTCCTAGGTTTCTCAACATGCATTTGAGTTCACCATGACGATAACACCAATACTTTTTGGTGCCATGTTCGTACGCAATCAAATTGATTAAGCTGTATTCCAAGTTTTCATCCCTTCCATAAACTTTGTCAATGAATTCCATTGCAGAGATATTTGGTAGATGAACTCCTGTTTTTAATATGTGGTGAACAGCAAATGAAAGTCTAGACAAGTCACTCTCAAACAGAAGATGAAATGTGTAGGGAATGCACTGCCGAAAACTTTGATCTTCTGAGTATACTCTTGTTGACCAGTATTCAGATGTGATATCTGTACAGGGCGGTCAATCTGTCCACTTGATGGTAATCTTTCATCCTCCACATATATTGCATCTTCAACAACATCAACATTCTTAAAATAAACATTATTTTGTGGCAGGTATAATGTAGCTTTTTTAACTTTACTAATATCTACGAACTCTTGCCAGACTGTTTTATTCTTTGTAGGCACACCATTTACTAGAATGACAAGTGGTTCATGATCCTCTCAGTCTACACCAACAGTTTTAATATTCTGTTTAAAATCTAAAGGTAAGTACACAACTTTTCCTTTAATTCCTTTTTGTAGGTCAGTTGGTGGCAGCTTCCCTGTCTTAGGCTTCATACGAGTGGGTGTACACATTGTATATGAATGGACTCATAAACATGTAAATCTCTTAGTTCTTGTTGAATAGATGCCAATTCTAATTTGTTATGTAGTCTTCTAGTGGGCAATTTGTTTTCTTCTAACTCATTGAAGCAATACTTACATATAACTTGCCAAGTGGACAAGTCAAACAGCTCCTCTACAAATAAATAAACAGCAAATTGTTGCCACTTATCATTGTTCCGCTTTTCACTTTTTAAATACAAATCAACATTAAGAGTTTGACTTTTGTAGAGAGTGTGTCAAAAACAAATACAAACACAGTTTGGTTTTTCAGACAAAACTATCTTAAACTTTGTAATCTCTTCTACAAAGTTATGAATGCTAATCTCTGTGTCCTCTTCTGCTACAGCTGCAGATACCAACTCCTCATTTTCCCTAGATTCTTGGTCTGGACCAAAATAATAAAACTGAACTTCATCAAAAGCATTTTCATCCTCCGCAACTCTACCATGCAAAAGAGCTCTATTAATTTCTCCTAAACAGAGTGCAGGAGTTTCAACATAGTAAAGTCTCCTAACTAACTTCCACATTTCAGAGTAGTGAACAGCTAAAATTCTGAAGTGATGAAAGCTGTTTTGGCATACTTTCTTTGATAGACACACTAGTGAATGTCCCTGTAACTGACTATGCTTCCTCACGTTGCACTGATGTAAGCCCTGCAAAATCACAATTTTCTGTTCAAACATCTGCATAAAAACTGACATAAGAAATGTCTCATTATATCAATCGATTCTTGTTGAACACTACAAATACTGCTACAATTCCACTTATATACAGGGGCCTGTCTATGCCTTCCCATTACCTCTGCAGCTATCACTTTGTCAACATTCCTAGGTACCATTCCTCTTTTGCAATAGGAATACCACCATTCATCTCATAACATCGACCAGTTGTTTCAACTGCATGCACTAATGTAGTCTCTTGGAAGTATCTTTCTCCATTAAAGAAAGGGTCAGTGCTAGATGTATGCTTCCATTTACCTTTAAAGATTTTACAAAAGTTATTTTTATTCACAAGTCTTTTTTATGCCATTTTCTCCTCATACTCCTCACTGTTTTATCCAGTCTTTTCATTCAGTTTAATATTAATATAAACATTTTTCTCTTCAAGGCAAAGGCTTCATCTACTACAGTTTCTAGGTGTTGTTTTTGCTTATAAGCTGTGGATCTTCTCTGATACTGTTTTATATTTCTTCCCAACTTTTGCATTACCCTATTTGTAAACATACTTCATCTTATGTCTTTGTGCTGTTTCTGCCTTGCTGTTAGATTACTTGTATGTTTTAGAAGTTTCCACTTTGAACATGTCTTACTGCTTTTTGTTTTTGAGTTGTTGGTAAAGTTTTCTTTTTGTTGACATCATTTTCCATGCTTTTCATTTTTATAACTACTGTTCTAAGAAACTGCTTAGTTCTCTTACCAGCAGATTATTTTTCCAGGACTTCATGCTGTCCAACAGGGCTTTTTTTGTTCTGCATGTTTTCCAAGTAGTACTGTTTCTTTTGTGCTTTTCTCCTCGGTTTCCTTTTTTGTCATCTTAAACTTAAATTCTTCTCTTTGAACCCAAGTAGATATCTGCTAACAAAACAGAGTATACATTTTAGATTCTATAATTTAAACATCTAATATCGTACATATATGATTATGATACTATTTCATAGCATTCTAGAGGTAAGAAACTTAACAGCTATGCTCACTGTGAAAGTATATGTATTATTTCTAAGTACACAGTACCCTCTCCTATAGGCTACTTACAGCATAGATAATTAATGAGCTATATGTACTTGATAGAAAGTCTAAGATTTACAAAGTGTTTTAAATTTCCATGGTCCCTACTACTAAACTTCAATACAGAGACTTCAATAGCAGGCCCGATATATGTTGAAAGAGCAGGTTCTCTGCATGGCTGAGGTGTTAATGTCAGTTCCTAAAGACATATCTGATTGAGTGTGTCAGTTCCTGTTTGACTGTGTGTTTGCATATTTAAAGGAGTATGTTCATATATTAATGACTCTCCTAGTGACTCTGCATCTCTAAATGTGTTTGGAAGGAGATGCATGGATTTATTGGGTGTGTTTATATCATTGAGGGTATGTAACTCTGTCTACAACTGCGTCCATGATCCCTTCTTACATAGCATCTGTGTGTGTGTCTGGGAGTGAATGTGCAAGTGCCTCTGTGCATGTTTTACTGAATGTGCAAGAGGCTGTATCCTTTAGAAGATAGCTATGTGAGTTGCAGTAAAGGTTTCAGACTGGATGTATAACTAGACATATTGGTATGTAAGTGCAGATGAGTATCCTTAAAACTAGAAAGTAAATATGTCTTATGTTTTAAGGACATACTTCACTACCTATGGCCTACATACATTCTACGTAAGGGGTGACTTATATGTAGTAGAAGAGTATTTTTAGACTTGGGAACATATTTAAAATGTCACGTCTGCCTACTGCTAAACTTCCACACAGACTGTCCAGTAGCAGACCCGAGACAAGTTGAAAGGGCAAGTAGTCTGCATGGCTGACTTTTTAGTATCAGTTCTTCAGTACATATGTGAATGAGTGTGCCAGTCCCTATTTGACTGTGTCTTTGCATATTCAATAGAGTATGTTGGTATATGAGTGGCTCTCTTTCTAACTCTATGGCTCTCTAAATGTGTATATAACAGGCTGCATGGATTAGTTATTCGGTGGGTTACAGAGCATTGGGGTACATAACTCTGTGTGGAACTGCCTTCATTAGGCCTACTTACATAAGAGCTGTCTGTGTGTCTGGGAGTAAATGTGGAAGTACCTTGGTGCATGTCTGAGTGGATTTGTGACAGGCTGTATCCATTTGGAGATAGCTATGTGAGTTGCAGTAAAGGTGTGACACTGGATGTATAACTAGACATGTGGGTGAGTAAGTGCAGATGTGAGTCACTAAAACTTGAAAGTATATGGCTTATGTGGGATGGGTATGCCCAGACGTGGGTCCCTTGCTCACTGTGCCACTTGATTCAAGCTAGCCTGGCTGAAGAAGGGTGACATACCCTGAAACCGGTCCCAGGATGCTTGTTTCCAGTCCAGGGAGGACCTGGCCTGGCAGTTCGGTCTGGATTGTTACCATGGGGCACAGGGTCAAGACTGATTTGCATATGGCTGGGTCCAAACTGGGGTGGCGTAGTGGGCAAAGAGCAATGGATTTAACCCAGATCTTTTGACTGGGGGAGAATGTTTGCATTGTCAGCATTCCGTCCATCATTTGTTTGCTGTAACAATAATGTTTTAAGTACACACCTTTCTGCCTATGACCTACTTACAGCCGACCTAACGGGAGACTTATTTGCAGTAGGAGAGCAGACTGAAGACATGTTGAAAGGGCAATCATCTAAATGACTGACTTGTTAATGTGACTTCCTCAGTATATATGTAAATGAGTGTGTCATTTCCTACTTGGGTGAGTCTTCGCATAGTTAAGTAAGTATGTTGCTATATGACTGCCTCTCTTACTGAGTCTGTGGCTCTGTAAATGTGTATGGAGGGAGCTGCATGTATTGGATACTGGGTGTATTACAGAGCATTGGGATATATAAGGTTGTGTGCAACTGCCTCCATTAGGCCTAGTTACATAAGAGTTCACTGTGTTTGGGAGTGAATGTTGTAAAGCCTCTGTGAATGGCTGTCTTACTCTGTAAGTGTATGTATCCTTTTTCAGATAGGTATATAAGTTGCAGAATAGGTGTAAGACTGCATGTAATGCTGGGCATATGAGCCTTTGAGTGCATTAGAAAGACACTGAAACTTGAAAGTATATATCTTATGTTTTTTTTAAGTTTAAGTTTATTGAAAACCAGAGGAGAAAGAACAATACAATAGTAACATAATAAAAAATCAATTGATAATAAAAGGTGTATAAAGGGTAAAAAGAAGTACTGGTAACAATAAACAAATGATGAATAAAGGAAGGGTAAGGAGGCAAGAGGGGGGGAGGGAAGGAAGGGGGGGAATACATCATTATATTATTTTTAAAAAATGAACGAAGAAAATATGCAATTAAACACTGTAGGCAGAATAAATAGGCAGAAAAGACATTGCCATAAAATTAAACCATCAAAACTATAAATGAACAACGGGGTGCAATCATGGTGGTTTCCGAACATCGTCTGATGTATTAACAGCAGTCACAGTGGAGATATTCAGAGAAGCGAGCGATGATAAATATGTAGTAAAAGGAAGCCATAACACATCTCTTTTAATTGCAAGAGAAATGGGGCGTAACATAGTTAGTGTCGAGTCTATGATGAAAACACACAGCATTCCACCAAGCTTTAACAGTGACTTTATCAGCTTGTTTCCAATTTGAAGTGATTAAATGAAAGGCGATAGCAATGAATAAATCTATCAACTGAAAATGAGATGGTGACTGGGGCCATTGAAGTGAGAGTGAACCTAGGAAAATGTTAGATAAGGAAAAAGGGAAGTGGACTTTAAAAACCTTGCGTATTTGGGACCAAACAGATTGCCAAATTTGGGAAATAGGAGGGCATTCGAATAACATGTCTTTTAAATCAGCAGAAGGGCAGTGACATGACCAGCAAGTAGAGGGAGTGGTAGAGAAGAAAGAAGCTAGTTTTGCAGGGGAAAGTAAGAGACGGTGATACATGAAATAGAGTGTTTGGGTGGTATTAGCAGCACGTGAAGTTTTGTGAATCTTGAGCCATAACTTGTCCCAAGTGGAGGCCGACCAACATTGCAGGAGATCCCGTTCCCATGCCAATTCAGTCCTTGTTTTTTGTCGCTCAAGGTTTGATAATAAACATTTATAGATGGAAGATGCTGAGGGGGAAAAATCTAAAAGGGGAAAAATTGTAGAACATCATAAAGGAGGGTTAGAGACAGGTGGAAGAAGGAGGATATATTGATTAAGTGAGGGAAGCAAAAGATTATATTGAGCTTTGAAAGCATTAGGGAGAGAGAATTTGGATTGAAGAGCGAGAAAAGATAAAGGGGCTTGATGCTCCAAGAGTTGGGAAATCCAAGTTAGACCTTTGGAGTGCCAAGATTTCCAGTAAATAGAATGGTGTTTGATTCGTAAAGATTTATTGTGCCAAATAGGTTGTTGAGATAACGAAGTCATAGAAGGATAAGAAGAGGGCAGAAGAGGGTTTAAGAGCTTACAAGTATGAGCGATGACAGAAGAGCGCAAAGAGGAAAAAGTGTGAGTAATGGGTAAGGATTTCTTGAAAATCAAAAGGGGAGACAAAAAAAATTTCTATGGTTAACCATACCGGGGGATGTGTAGGAATAGCAGGGGAAATCCAGCGAGAAGCTTGTTTAAGGGGAAATGCATAGTGATAAGATTTAAAATCAGGGAATTTAAGACCACCATGATATTTATCTTTCTTTAGCATGGACAAGGCTAAACGGGGTCGTTTGTTGTTCCAAAGGAATTTTACTAATAGTGAATCAATTTTCTTAAAGTAATATCCAGGAATATGGACAGGAATCATGGAGAGAGAGTAAAGAATTAAAGGAGTAAGCATCATCTTAATTGAATCTAAGAGACCCCACCAGGAAAGAAAAAGAGGATGCCACCTGGTAATGGAGTCACGGAGGGGCATATTACCAAGGATTTGCGATAATTATCGCAAAGCGTGCTTAGCGCTGTTTTTTGTATCGCCGGCTATCGCTGGATTTCATCGCGGAGATAACGCGTTATTATCAACGCTTATCTCCAAGGTGATAAAACGGCGAAACCCAGCAATAGCGCGAGGAATCCAGCGATAATTTCACTGCGCTAATGAAAAGCTTGCTAATAGGCAGGTGAGGACTTAACCTTACATTCCACCTCCCATTGACAAGATGGTTAAGTCAAGTTTTTTTCAGGTGTTAAATTCAAGAGATAATCGTGGTTAGCACGACTTTTTTTATCGCTTCACGGGCATTGCTAATAGGGGGAAGTTGTGTTAGCGACTGTTTGCAGTTGCTTTTAGTTGGGAACGCCTACTTTGCATGTCATTAGCGATAATTATCGCTGACATGCAAAGCGGCAACAAAACGGTCGCGTTCGCCATAAAGCTGTCGCTAACAGCTGTTAGCGACAGCTTGCTAATAGGGCGATAATAATATCGCCGCTTTATCGGCAAAAAGTGCCACTATAGTGGCGATACTGCCCTTGATAATATGCCCCTTAATGCCTTAAGAATAGAATTAAAATTCAATTTTAGAGTTTCCGAGATATTCGAGGAAAACCATAAGCCTAAGTACTTTATCTTAGAAGGTTGCCAGGAGAAGCCCGTGTGAAGAAAAGAGTGTTTAAGACATAAAACATTAAGAGGCAAAATTGAACATTTATCTCGATTAAGGCGGTAACCAGACAAGCGAGAAAAAATATCAACTTGGTGTAAGAAAGGAGGGAGGGAGATATCCGGATTAGAACAATAAAAAAGAATATCGTCTACATATACAGACATTTTAACTTGTTGAGGGCCAAGTTGAAATCCAGAGATTTGAGTATCTTGCCTAATTTTAGTTAGAAAAGGTTCCAAAGCCACTATAAACAGTAAGGGTGAAAGGGGACATCCCTGTCGGACCCCCCTAGAAAGTGAGAAATATTTCGAGATCTTACCATTTACAAAGATAGATGCTTTAGGGCCGGAATACAAAAGGGAAATCAATGAGATCAATTTGGGGGGGGAAGCCAATCCATTTCAACGCATAAAACATAAAATCCCAACCTATTCTATCGAAAGCCTTCTCGGCGACTAAGGCTATAGCAGCAAGAGAATAATCTAAAGAAGAGGCTTTACTGAGAACATTAAAGAAAACACGGGAGTTATCGAAAGATAAATGATCTTTAACAAAGCCCGATTGTTCTGGGCCAATAAGATCAGGAAGGATAGGGTCAATTCGTAAAGCTAAAAGTTTCGCAAAAATCTTGTAATCTGTGTTAACTAAGGAGATGGGACGGTAATTTTTGCATAGCGAGGGGTTTTTATTGTCCTTTGGGATTAAACAGATCAAAGCTTCTTGGAAAGTACCTTGCGAAGAACCAAGGGAAATGAAATAATTAAACAGAAGGAGAAGATGTGGAAGGAGAAGTTTAGAAAAGTGTTCATAAAATTCAACTGTAAATCCGTCAGGTCCAGGGGTTTTACCACGGCGTAATACTGATATAGCATGAGTAAGTTCAGTTAGAGAGATATCAGTTCCTAAGGAATCAAAGTCAATGTCGTGTGAAGTAGGGGGAGTAATGGATTGGAAATAAGAAGACAAATCTGAATGGGATGGCAAAGATTCAGGCGAATATAAATGTTTATAAAAAGAGACAAGTTCATTTAAAATGTCCTCGTCCTTAAAAAGTGGAGAACCATTAGAGCTTTGCAACAATTCTATTTTAGTGCGGTCTCGTCTTATTTTTAAGTAGTTTGCTAATAACTTCCCCATCTTACTTTGACCACCGTAATAGCGAGAACTACTTTTCAAAAGATAAGAGGAAACGGCATCAGTAGAAAGTCGATTAAAGGTGAGTTTAGCCTTAAGGAGATCCTGCAAAGAAGATTCAGTATTTGAGTGATAATAAGCATACTCCAGTTGTTTAATTTTCGTGAGAAGTTGGCTAGTTTGTTTCTCAAGACCTTTTTTCTTACGTGAAACAAAATTGATTATAAAACCTTTGCAGCAGCTTTAAAGGAATCCCAAACCAGTGCAGGGGTGGAATCTGGAGTCTTTTAATAACAAAAAATTCAGAGGCAAAGGACTTGAATTGGCTGGAAAAATCAGGGTCTGTAAGCAATGCATTATTAAAGCGCCATCTACCAGCACCAGGGACAAAGGGCAGCAAATCAAAATCAACCCAAACCGGAGCGTGGTCCAATATCAAAATGGAGCCTATCTCGGATTGGATAACGTGATGAGTTAGGGATTTACTTAAGAATAAATAGTCGATGCGGGATTGGGAGTGATGTGGGGTTGAGTAAAAGCTGTACTCTCTAAGGTCTGGATGGCATAATCTCCAGATATCCACTAAAGGTTTACGGCGTATGGTGGAGGTGAATTGTGAATGCATCTTATTGTTTACAAATTTAACTGAAGAGTGTCTGTCTAATATGGGGTCACAGACTTGGTTACAATCGCCACCAAAAATAATGTAATCATCATCAAATGTAAGTAACTTGTCAGAATTTTTTATCTACAGAAAATATCTTATGTTTTAAGAACATATCTCATGGCCTACAGCCTACTTACACTCTACCTTAAGGGTGACTTACATGTAGTACAAGTGGGCTTTTCATACTTGAAAACATGATGCAAATATCAACTCTGCCTAGTAGCAGCACTACACACGCAGGCGCACTACACACGCAGGCTGTCCAGTAGCAGGCCCAACCTACTTAGCCACTCATACACAAAGTCAGAGACTCACTGACATACTCACACACCCACTAACAGATCCCACTTCAACAATCATAACTCTGTCACAGACACATTCAAAGACTCAAACAGGTTTTAAAGAGTTATTTAGATAGTGATGTATCTAGTGTGATGGTTGGAATCAATTACATAGTTACAAATTTTGAATGTGCTGGTGGCTGTTAAATGTCTGATTTTGTTTTGTATATTCGTGACATATTCACAAATATCGCGACAGTGTTGCGAATATTTAAAAAATATATATATTTATAAAAGAAATTAAGAATATTTTGGGTACTAGGGTGGCTTTAAGGAGAGCCTTTATGTTATGTTATGTTATGTTATGTTATAAGCATTTATAACGCGCACGGCTACTCAGGAGTGTCCCGACGCGAGAGCCACATGATAACATAGGAGCAAGAAAAGGAGACTGCAGATTAAACAAACAACAGAGTTTTAAGTCGCTTCCTAAACAGCCTAGGATCTTGAGTGCTGCATAGTGCGTATGGCAGAGAGTTCCGCTTCTGCAGCCTTAAAGGAGAGGGAGCTACCCCCATCCTTGCTAGACGGAAGCGAGGGATCGCAGCCAGACACTGTGAGGCTGAGCGCAGTTGTCTCCGTGGCGCATAAAAGCTAAAACGTTTCCTGAGGTAGAGCGGGCCGAATCCGTGAAGGGCTTCATGGGCTAGGGTCAGAGCCTTAAATTTAACTCTTTGGAACACGGGGAGCCAGTGCAAATCATGAGGATGTTGTTTTATGCTTGCCCTTCCCGCTACATTAAGCAAGACTCTGGCCGCCGCATTTTGAATTGTTTGCAGCTTCTTCAATAGATAACCTGGCAAACCAATGTACAGAGCATTGGCGTAGTCAATGCGTGAGAGGATCAGGGCGCGGATAACTGTTTCCTTCACTGCCCTGGGTAACAGGGGTAAGAACTTCCTCAGGGATTTCAGTGTTCCAAAACACTGACCTGCTAATTTCTTTATGTGTGTGGAGAACCGAAGATCTTCACTGAACCAGACCCCCAGATTTTTGACTGGTGAACCCACTGATTTAGGTAAAGGGTAGTCTGTCGGCCACAGCATTTCCCTAAACTGCGGCGGGAAGGACCCCTACAAGAGAATCTCCGACTTATCCTCATTGCACTTAAGCTGGGCAGCTGCGGGCCATTTGAAAACAGCTGTGAGACATTCTTTGGCCTGAGCCGGGTCAGTGTCTTTATCCCTCCAAGTGAAGAGGAGCTGGGTATCATCCGCATAGGCAATGATCTTAGCTCCCAGCTCCTCAGCAAGATAGACCAAGGGGGTGACACATATATTGAAAAGCAGCGGGCTCAGGGTGGAGCCCTGCGGCACCCCAGTTGTGACCTTTTTAGGTGCCGATGAGGCCGGAGGTAGTCACACTTGCTGCGATCTATCTTCCAGGAAAGATTTAAGCCAGTTCCACGCCAGACCAGAGACCCCGATGTTCGAGAGACGGGCTAATAGTTGGGAATGAGGCACGTGTCGAAGGCGGCAGAGAGGTCCAATAAAATCAGCGCTGCTCTGCCACCTGTGTCCAAACAGTCCCTTATTGCCTCTGTCATTTCAGCCAGGGCCGTCTCTGTACTGTATGTGGCCTGGAATCCCGATTTAGCTGGATGGAGCAGGCCAGATGTTTCAACAAAATTAGCAAGCTGTTTGTAAACCGCTTTCTCACATACTTTAGCCACCGCCGGGAGAAGGGAAATAGGGCGGTAGCTAGCAGGAATGGAAGGGTCCAAGGATGGCTTTTTCAATAAGGGTAAAAGTTTGGCCTGCTTCCACTCCAGTGGCACAGTGGCGGTCTGGAGGGACGTATTAATCAGGATGTTGGCCTCAGGGTTAACAACCTCGGCCACAGCAGCTAGCAACCTGGCCAGACAGGGGTCAGCCGGGGAGCCTGACTTAAGTGATTTGAGGATAGTCAATGAGTCTTGTAGGGCAATAGGCAAGAAAGCCGTCAGCGACGGAGAGGAAGATAAATTGACAATAGTGGTCTTAGGGAGGGAAAGCCCTACCTGACTAGGGGGACAAGACCTGAGGTTGGCCTAAATCATCTGGATCTTATCTATAAAAAAGCTGGATAGTTTCTCGCACCATGTGTCTGAGGCTGGGAGGGTGATAAGTTCTGCGCGGGGAGCTAAAAAGCTCTGAACAATTGAAAATATTTCTTTGGCATTATTTTTAGACAGGGAAATGCGCTCCGCATAATGACGACTTTTGGCCTGCTTAATGGCGGCGTAGTATGCGTTATGTTCATTGTGTGTGTATATGACAGCTCAGCCGCGGTCCATGCAGGTAACAACGGTGGGGAGGTGGGGCCGGGTTGGGGGGGATTCCGAGGGACGATGCAGAGGGAAAATTAAATAAATAATTAATTTTACCTCTGCATCGTCCTTCGAAATTCCCCCAACCCAGCCCCACCGCTGTTACCTGCACGGACCGCGGCTGTGACAGCTACAGATAAGACCGGATGCAGAGTTTCACGTTACTGAGAAACAGCCTGTTGCCTTTGTCTGTAAAGTGAACTCCATCACATCTATAGATTCCATCATGCCAAAACACAGGCTGTTGCTGTAGATAGAGCCGATGTTATGATCTCTGAGGAAAACAGAAACAGCTTTAATAACATGTTTTCTGGCTTTGCCAATTTTTGGACAGAATTGATTAGACCACTTTCATTTCTGCCTTTTGCATATGTTAGAGTACACCAATACAATATGAGGGAAAAGTGTCATTAATTGTGCAAGGTATCTTTCATTAGGATTTCTAGTCCTACCATAGTCAGTGTGCATAGGTCATTGCCACCGCAGTGCACAATCATGGGGTGAGGGGGTTGGGAATCCACAATACATTTAACCAAAGGCCGAAATTCATGCAACTTCAATCCTCTCTGGCCAACCCAAGCAATGTCCACATAAGGCAAACCCAAGTCCTTGTCAATGTCATTCTTTCCAGCAGACTGTCTGGCCTAAATAACAATGCTGTGGCCCAGAATCCACCCTCTAACCATTTTGAAGTGAAGCAGCAGCAGCACACAGGAGAAGGCTGGAGCTTAATGAGACACTTTTCAAAATGGAAGGCAGTTAAAATGAAGGTGTGCTCCTGGTTTAAACTTGATTGGATGCTGTGAATATGGAGGAGAATAAAATTAGGTAGTGTCTTTGAGGTATAAGTAAGCCAGAGTCCTATGCACATGTCATATTAACACCATGAAAGTTCATCAAGTGATTTGAGTACAATTGTCAATGAAAGTCCAGATGAATCCAATTCTTGTCTTTAATTCAAACAATACACTTCCTTTACCCCTAACACTGCACAGTGAAGCAATCTTTAAGGTATAAGTAACTAGATCTATCAGTGACTGCAGGAAAAATAAAAAAGTGTAATGCAGACTTGGATATGATTTTCATTCTGTAATGTAAACCGCACCTGTTGCAGCACATTTTGTAACTAATTTTGTTCTTCGTTTTAGAAAAATGAAAACTCTACATGAAACATTTTGAAGATCCAAACCAGCACTTACACTTACACTCAGAACCAAACATAGGCTCTGACACAACCAGTGGCAAACCCATAGAGGTATTCACTTAGTGAATCACAGACCCACTCACACAGTCATCGACCACTTTAGACATTCACTGACACATTCACACTCCCACTAAAATATCCACTCTTACACCCACTAACAGACACACAGATGCTTATACATCCGCTGAGAAATATTACAGGTTCCAGTTATGGAATGTTTTTTAGAAAAACCTAAGAAAGTCACTGAAAAAAACAAGGATTATAGGGATACTATACTTAGGAAATAAATTTTAAAAACGTAGAAATTCACTGAAAATAGCAAAGGTTAGAGGGATGTTATAAGTAGGAAATAGAATTAAAATAACCTTAGAAATTCAATGGAAAAAACCTTTTTGTTGGAAATGCAGATAAAACACACTAGATTTGCTTTGGCCTTGTGTATACAGTTAGGATGGTTAGTACTTTACAGAAGTGGAGCTTCAACGTGGGCACCTGCTTTGTTTATATCTATAAGTACTTTCTGTTGAGATTTTATTTGTGTGAAATGAGCATTTTGGCAGAATTTATTCTGTCCTGTGTATTTAGCTAAGAAGAGGCCACCATTTTCTCCAACACCTCTGCCCAACTGTAGTACTTTCTGCTGGGTAATTCGTAAGAGCTACCCCGCTGGGAAATGTTTAGTGCATCTCCTATAGTACAGCTGCATAAAGGACACTGGGGAAATGTCTTCAGCAACCTTGTGTGTCTATCAAGGCTCACCTGAAGTTTCCACGGGAACGATAGGCAAGAGATTGAAGAGTTGGTCCCTACTTCCCGCTATCACATAGCCTGCCCAATCAAGGTCAAAGCAAGACCCAGTGTACAGGGGGAAGAGGGGAAACAAGAAAAGGAAAAAATGAAGAAGGTCCCTCAGCATGACATGGGCAGCAAGGATTCGTCACTGGAAACGTCTGTGATATGTAAGCAAAGAACCGAAATAAGACTACACTCAGGGTAACATGTAACAAGGGAGTAAACAACAACTAAACGTATATCAATGTTATCTACCTGGTTCATTCCTCTCTTCCACTAGTGTCCAAAAGAAGTGTTACAGGAGTCAACGATTAATTCTGCATTGAAGAGATGAACAGAGAGAATTACCATGTGTACACTGTTCCTTTTATGCAATGTATATGTACTAGGTCATGTGCTTTCCATTGCTAAGAACAAAGAAAAAAGAAACATAGCCCAAAATATTGTAGCCTAATCACCAACCCTAATGAAAGGCCTGAGTAATCAGTAACAAGGAAAAAATGCAAAAATGTGCAGGCTAACATAATTTCTTGTCTCCTTAAATCAGGAACCAGGTCACTGACCCCAATACTTCAGTGCAGCCAGGTTTTACACAACAAAAAGGAATGCAGATGCCCATTTCAGCCATGGAGATCCAATCAGATAAGTATTTACTAGATTCACTTAAGGAAGATTCTTGTAAAGGTAATTGCAGCGCATGCGCGTTACTGCCTTTGTTACTGTGATTATTTGCAGGATTCTTTCTTTTGTCTTTCAGGCTGCATTCCCGCTGACAATGTCTTAAGGAGAGCTGAAAACCGGCAACTGAGAACCCGATGATAGGAGTCAGGTGCCGAGAGGACTGGAGCACAGTGACCCGGAAGCAGGTACGCGCACTCGGACGTGAAGGAACGCTCGCTCGAACCAGAACGCGAAGCGCTCCTTCCGTTCGAACGGGTGCCTTTAAAACTGCGAGGCTCCGCCCCTGTTGCAAACTGTAACTTTGTGAATGTGCTTGTTCCTCAAGCGTCTTCACTATATGACTTTATAAGATGGAACTGCAGAGAAAATATACTTGGATGATCTGTATTATAAGGAAAGTAAGTGTTTGGTGGAGATGCAATCATACTCAGAACTTCCACTTTTCTCTTCTATAATATTGGCATGTATGCTACAAGATATGCTATCAATGGTTTATATTATATGTAGTAGAAAAGCAGTTTAAGGGTTACTAACATGTTTCCAATATCAACTAAGCCTAGCCTGTATACTTCTTAAGTTTTTTTAGTCGTACACCCCTCGTGACCACTCGCTCTGGGTACGTGACTCCGGCGTAGTTTTGGTTGTAGTAAAACCCATATATTGAGACTTACAATGTTTATTTTAAGGTAAGAGATATGGTATTATAGTATGAAAAGTAGTATATCTACTGATGAAAAACATTTTAACGGTCATTTTGATATTTTTTGGGGAGACGCGACGCCATCGCACACCGTCGCAGCACGTATTTCTGGAGTCACGTAGGGGACACGACACTTGAAATCCATTTTCAATGTCGTTTTAATACATTTGCAGCACCACATTTCTGACGCAATGGAGCCGCGCAGAGGTCGTGCATCCCATGTGATACAGAAAAAATTGAATTTGATTGGTGTAACACCTTTGTATGATAATTATAGGGAAGTCCACCCCTTTGCACAATGTATTGGGTGTGGTGTGAATTTTCACAGTGTATTATAGCGAGACAGGAGCTTGGACTTGGCTTGTAGTTTTTTTTGGGAGTTTCAAATTTGGGAAGATGGCATCTGCAGATGAGTATATGGAAGAGGAGAAGCGGAACTTTTTGAACCAACCGAAGAAAGGAACCAGAAAGTATTACCTGGGAGTTTTTTGTTATACTGGAGGGAGAAAAGAAAGTCAATGCAGGCAAGATCTTGTGTATTTTATGCAAAAAAGTGCTTTCACAAGGTTCAGAGAAAAAATATTCCTGCGCTACAATCAGTATGTACAAGCATCTGAAGACCATCTCTGGACCTCGTCTGGTACGTGCAGAGATGGAGAGACTGAGGAAGCAGCAAGGAACTTCTGGTGTTGGTGCTGGAACATCTCCTGCTGTATAACTTTCTGAAGTTCCTACAACAAATCCAGAATTATGAAAAATGTGCATCTATTGTCCCAAGTGCAGTACTTCTCTAAGTGAAGGCGAACAATGTGTAGCTACACTTATTAAAATTATTAATGCACCTAGCTGCTAATTGTTTTTTGAAGCTGAAGCACAGTTATTGTTTTTGGGTCCGTGTTTTTTTAAAGGACATTTTTGGTTTGAAGCAAATGAAAAAAACACCCAAAAAGTGTTAAAAATGCCCAAAAAAATCATAAATTGTTAAAAAAAATGGTCCTTGTTAGAATCACATAATCCAGTTAAAGGAAGATATTTGATATGTTAAATGTACGTTTGTAAAAGTGTGAATGTATGTCTTTATGTCTAATAGTATGTTATTGACTGTTTAAATGAGTATATGGATGAATAACTGATTCAATATGTGTACAAGTGTTTGTATGAGTGACAGGGTGCATGATTGTAGTATGAGTGAGTGGATGGATGTGTCAGTGACTGTATGGATGAGTGACTGAGTGCTTGAGTAGTGTATGGGTCAGTGTGTGTGTCAGTGACTGTATAGCTGATTGAGTGGGTGCGTAACTAACTAAATAGGTGAGTGACTGCGTGTCGGAGTAACTGTGTGGGTAATTGAGAGGATACAAGAATGAGTGTATGGGTAATTAAGTGGATGGATGAGTGACTGCATGTTTGAATAAGTGGGTGTGTGAGGGGCTGTGTGATGGCTCTTTGAGTAAGTTAATGGGTGTCTCAGTGTGTGTATGAGTGAGTGAAAGTGTAAGAGGGTGAGTCAATGGAGTATGGATAAGTGAATAGGTCTGTCACTGGGTGTATGGGTGAGTGCATGAGTGGTATATGGATGAGTGAGTGTGTTTGTGAGTGGCTGTATGAATGAGTGAGTGGGTGAGAGAGTGAGAGCGCATGTGAGACAGTGGGTGCTTGAGGAGCTGTATTAGTAACTGAAAGTGAATGTCAGTATGCTATTGGTGTCTCTATGCTCTGTAAATGTGAATGTAAGTGACTGCATGGATTGCTTACTGGCTGTGTTAGTGAATATTATGGTATGCAACTATGTGTTCAGAATTGTCTCCAGTAGGGGAAGCTACATATGCTTTATTTCTATATGCATAGGCATAGCGGTCTCTAAGTGTAGTTCTGAGTGACTGGAATATAAAACTATATGTGTTAGGTTTTGAGGAGATGGGCCACTCCCTATGGTCTAACTACTGCCTACTGTAGCGGTGAGTTAAATGAAATTGAGGAGAAGTTAAAGGCTTGGCAAGCAGCTCTTAAACTCAATTTGGCCTACTATTGTAACTGTATAAGCAGGCCTGAGACATGTTTGAAGTGGCAGTTGTGTATATGGTTGACTTGTTAGTGTTTTTGATTTAGATAACTGAATGATTGTGTTAGTCCCTATTTGGGTGTGTTTGGATATTGAAGGAAGGATGTTGCTATATGAGTAACTCTCTTGGGGCCCGATTATGACTTTTGGTGGTGCGGGGGTGGGCAGCACTCTACCTCTGCGCCCTTGCAATGCCAAGAGTCGCTGCTGCCCGTCTGCCAGATTAGAACTTAAAAGTGGTCTGGAGGGCTGGAAGCATGGCAGTTCCTGCTGCAGTGCCTCTGTCAAAGGCGGCTGTGCCTTTGAAAAAGGTACCGCAATGGGAACGCCACACAAGGTTCCCGGATGGCATGGACATTCATGCCGTTCAGGAACATGTGTGCATCCACAGGGCATGAGGCACCAGGGGGCCCTGTAGGGCCCTTTTGTTTCCTCTTTGCCATGGTTTTCATGGCAGTGGCACCACCATGAAAACTGTGGCGGCAAGTAAACTCCAAATATGCTTGGCGGGACCACGTAAGTCCTTCCAAGCATATTGCGGCCTATGTATTGCGACGCCACCTCCAGAGAATGCAGTTCCATGGCGGCCGTCCCATGACGGTCCAACTGCTCAAGTCATAAAGGGGCGGTCAGACCGCAGGTGTGGCGGTGGCTGGACCGCCGCACCACCACAAATCTGGTGGTCCTTAGTGTCTCTATACTCTCTAAATGTGTATCTACATGGCTGCATGGATTGGTTACTCGCTTTGTTAGTGAATATTGGGATATGCAACTCTGTGTGCAGAATTGTCTCCAGTAGGCCTTGATACATATGATATATCTGTATATCTGAATTAATGCTTGGGAGCTATTGAAAGTGACTGGCTGTGTGTATTACTGGCTCTATTGTTTTGCAGATAGGCATGTGAGTTCAATCTGACTGTCAGACTTAATGTATAACTGGGTATAGGGGTGCATAAGTACAGTTGTCTGTGACTTTAATGTGAAATGATATGTGTTAGGTTTTGACCAGATAGGTCTTCCTTCCTTCCTACTGCCTACCTTCGGAGTGAGTTATATGTAATAGAAGAGGAGCTGAGGGCTTGGCACCCACTTTTTATAATCAATTTGGCCTATTATTGAAAGGCCACACACTGGTTCTGCAGAAGCAGGCCTTAGACATGTTTGAATCTGCAGTTCTGTATATGGATGACATGTTAGTGTTAGTGCCTCAGTAGATATTTGAATGACTGTCTTAGTCCCGATTTGGGTGTGTCTTTGGCTATTTAAGAAAGTATGTTGTTATATGACTACCTCTCTTAGGGCCCGGTTCGCAAAGCTAAAGTGAGACAAAAGTCTAACTTTACGAAAGTCGTAAAGTTCAACTTTCGGTATTCACAAAGGGCATTTACGAGTAGTAAATGCCCTATGTGAAAACCGAAAGTCATACAGTTAAGGTTTTCATCTAACTTTACCTCTGTGAATCGGGCCCTTAGTGTCTGTTTCACTCTGTTAATGTGTATCCAAGGGGGGTGCATGGATTTCCTACTGGTTGTTTTAGTGAGTATTGGTGTATGCAACTGTGTGTGCAGATCTGCCTCCATAAGGGCTAGCTACATATGATATATCTGTATATCTGAGTGAATGCTTAGTGGCTATTTTGAGTATGTGACTGGCTGTATTAGTGGCTGTATCCTTTTGCAGATAGGAATGAGAGTTACAATGTGACTGTCAGACTGGATGTATAACTGGACATAGGGGTGTCTAAGTGCAGCTGTCAGTGACTCAAATTTGAAACTATATATGTTAGTTTTGGAACAGATAGGTATCTGTCTATGGCCTGCCTACTGCGTACTTTGGGGGTGAGTTATATGTAATAGAAAACAATTTTAAGGGTTGACAATGACTTTTCAAAGTCAAATTGGCCTATTATTGAAACTGCACACCCAGGTTCTAAAGAAGCAGGCCTGAGACATGTTTGAGGTGGCAGTTGTCTATATGCTTGAGCTGTTATTGTTAGTGGCTCAGTACATATCTGAATGAGTGTCTCAGTCACTATTTGAGTGTGTGTTTGCATATTTAAGGATGTATGTTGCTATATGACTACCATTCTTAGTGTCTTTCTGGTTTTTTAAATGTGTATCTACGGGGCAGCATGGACTGCTTTGAAGGTTTTATAGTAAGTATTGGGGTATGCAACTGTGTCTGTAGAAGTGCTCCCAGTAGACCTAGATACATTTGATGTATCTGTATCTGTGATTGAATGCTTAGGTGCTGCTATGAATGAGTGGCTGGGCGTATTTGTGGCTATATCCTTTTGCAAATAGTTATGTGAATTGCAATGTGAGTGTGAGACTGAACCTAACTCTGGGCAGCGGTGTCTGAAAGTGCAGTTCTCAGTCACTAAAATTTGAGAGTGCATGCGTTAGGATTTTAGCAGATAGCTGACTGCCCATGGCTTAACTACTAAAATATATGAAAGTGCAACCCTTCTAACAAAAGGGACAGGGTTTAAATACTTAGCAACAATAATATGGCCTAACTACTACATACCTTAGAGGTGAGTTATATATAATAGAAGAGGTGTTAGGGCTTGGTAAGCATTTTTAAAGTGAATTCGTCGTACTAATTAAATTCAGACACAGGTACGGCAAAAGGGAGCCTGAGACATGTTTCAAGCGGCAGTTGTCAATATGATTCAGTTGTCAGTGTTAGTGTTTCAGTAGAGATCTGAATGAGTGTCTCAGTTCTTCTTTGAGTATGTCTTTGGATATTTAAGGAAGTATGTTGCTATATAACTAACATTGTTAGGGTGTGTATGGCTCTCTAAATGTGTATGTAAGGGGTTGCATGGAAATGCTTTTAAGCTGTTTTAGTGAGTAATGGGGTACACAACTGTGTCTGCAAAAGGACCCCCAGTAGGTCTAGATCCATGTGTTGTATCTATATAGCTAAGTGAGTGCTTGCAATCGATTGTGAGTAGCTGGGTGTATTAGTGGCTCTATCGTTTTGCAGATAGGTATGTGAGTTGCAATCTGACTGTCAGACTGAATGGATAATTGGGTATAGGGGTATGTAAGTGCAGTTGTCAATGACTTTAATGTGAACATATATGTGTTAGGTTTTGACCAGATAGGTCATTGCTGATGGCCTTCCTAATGCCTACCTTACGGGCGAGTTATATGTCATAGAAGAGGAGTTTAAGGCTTGTCAAGCATTTATTTTAAATGAAATTAGTTTGCTATTAAAAGTGCACAGCCAGGTTCTGCAGAATCAGGCCTGAGAAATGTTCGAAGCAACAGTATTTTATATATTTGAATTGTTAGTGTTAGTGGCTTTGTAGATATCTGAATTATTGTCTCAGTCCCTATTTGAGTGTGTGTTTGCATATTTAAGGATGTGTGTTGCTATACCACTATCACTCTTAGGGGTCGATTCCGATGTCGTTCTGAAAGCATATACCGAATCGGTTCCGGAATGCTTTCCGGATGTCTCAGATCGGGGGAGTCCGACCGAGTGATTTGGATGTATCCGGATTTTTCCGGGATATGATTCGGTCAGACTCCCATTGAAGAAAGGGGTGGTTGGGGAAAACCTTGCACCCTGTGGCAGGCACCCCGTGGTGCCTGCCACAATATGCATGGTTGGAAAGGGAAGTGCTTTGGGTACCCCCGAGGACTTGATTCGGAAAGCCCTGGGTGAAGGGGGGCATGCTATGGGCCCCCAAAGACAGATTCTACCAGCCAATTTGTTCCGGAGAAAACGATTCGGAACGGCTGTCCGAATAGGTCATTGTACTCGCACGCTCTGGAACCGAGTCCATAGAGGTGTACGATTTGGCTCCGAAAGATGGGACCTGTCCCAATCACTTTCGGAACCGATTCAGACAGCCCTACCGGTTTCCAGCATCGGACTCGGTAATTGGGAAGTGTGTACGATTCAGTCGGAAACAAGGGTTCCGGATAGGATTCGGCAAACATGAATCAGATTCGGAGCCCTTTCGAACAACATTGGAATCGACCCCTAAGTGTCTTTATTACTTTTTAAATGTATATTTAAGGGGCAGCATGGAGTGCTTACTTGCTGTGTTAGTGAGTATCGGGACACACAACTGTGTAGAGAACTGCCCCAGTAGGGCTACATAAATATGATGTATTTCTATATTTTAGCACTGTGTCAGGATCTGAGATTGTGTGTGAGTACACTATGAATGAGTGAATGGGTGTGTCACTTACTATTTCAGAAAACAATTGGTGGTGTGATACACTGTATGAATCAAATAGTGGGTATGTGAGTGTCAGTAAGAATTAGTGAATGTTTGAATGAAATGTCGTGTGAGTGACTGTAATTCTGTAAATTCATACTGAAACGTTTACTTACAGAATAAGACAAAGAGAGATATGAGAAGCAATCAGAAGACCACTTTATGTTTGTAAACAGTCTCCATGGATATCTCTAATCAATATGTCTGTGGTAGAATACACGTTTTGAGACATCTTAAAATGTTGAACGGTAGCCACTATTGAAAACAAAAGGACATAAAAATATGCTAGTACGTGATCTTCAAATTTCCAGCATTATAATAATACATATTTCTTATACTAAAGCACTGTATTACAATGTGATAAAAATATCACTTTTCCCTTTTTGACTGTTCTCAGCTTTCATGCTACTTCACCATACACGGTGGTCTGTATGTAGCATCATCTTCGAACAGTGGGGAAAAAGCAATTGTATGGATTGTACAAAAAAAACAGAACTTCACAATACATCATTGTAAATATGTGTTACTATGCTTTGCACCCACTACAATTTGCACATCAGTTGTTTTACCTACACTTACTCTACTATTGAAAACAAATGCATCTCAAAACATTTTCTTTTATTATTATACCTGGTACAGTACTACGAATATATGTATACCACAGTTGAATTTTCAAGATGCTTTTCAAAATATCATCCCTAGTAGGCCAAATGATGTCTAAAATACTGATGATCCAGGCTGATGAAATCCAATAAATTTCTATTTTTCTAGAAATAATATGCAGAACTTTGCTTGAAGGAAGAAAACATAATTGTTTAGTACTTCCAAAGTCATTTTTGGTTTCATTTGAAGGTTGCTATAATTCCATTCTGTGCTTCCAGTTTAAATTTAAATTACACTGTGTTGTATCTACATGTTATTTCAACTCCTTTGCAAAAGATAAAAGGACTGTTGTAATATAGAGTACTTTTAAAGACATTACCCCCAATGGGCTGAATGATGTCTACAACTTTAATGATTTATGTTGAAGTAACTTCATACATTACTTTTTCCTAAAATTAATTCCTTAGAATTTTGTTTGAAGAAACAAGAGGTAAGAATTTCATAGTTTGAGCAGTATAGCTTTGTATTTAAGGTTGCTATCATTGCAATCCGTCCATCTGGTGTCAGTCTTTAAATAGACAGTGTAGTGTGAAGATGTTATGTTAAGTCCTTCATGAAAGATGATAGCCATTGTTGTGCAAGTTCTTCCAGAATATGATATTTGACCTGATTTGAAGTTTGAAATGTTGGTTTCCAGTTTAGATCCATCTGCTCTTCATCATTGCAGCATTAATTTGAGGTATTTTCCACTTCTTTGTATTTGCAATGTAGACATAGCGTCCAATCTACAATTTGAGCAGGTCTTATTTTGGTTTGCTATTTAAATCTGTTAAATTACACTGGGGGATATTCTCAAGAACGTGCGATAATTATCGCCAACCTAGGTTAACGCAACTTCTCATAACGCCGTCTATCGCAGGAAACTAACGCCGTGTCAACGGCGTATTCTCTACACGCCGGCAACAGGCGATAGTTTCCCGATAACGCGGCAAATGTCCGCGTTAAAATTACCGGGACGCCGATAAAAAAGGAAACCCGAACGTGAAAAAAGTGGCGATGGGCCCAACAGCAATAAAAATATCAGCGATAAGCAGCGCCAGGCTTGCTATTCCCACGTTAGGCGGGAAAAATCACCATAAAAGCTGCAAAAAAACAAAACCCTAACAACTGAGAAGCACCATGGAGGAAGCTGGAACAACTACAGAGGCCAACCAGAACCCCACAAACCCCCCGGAGGACCAGCCAGGGACCTCGGGGAAGGAGTAGGGCAAGGAGAAGAAGAAGAGGAACCCGCAATTCAGTCCGCAGGAAAACAAGATCCTGAAAACGGAGGTGATAGAACACCACCAACAACTGTTCATCACCTCCACTGTGTCATTGGCAACTAAAAATGCAATATGGCAGTCCATCTTGGCCAAGGTGAATGCAGTCGGAGTGAAGAGAAGGGAAGTGGACGACTGCAAGAAGCGCTGGAATGATGTGAAGCGCAAAACCAAGCTGAAACTCGCTAACAACCGGAAAGCAGCAATGCAGACTGGAGGTGGGAGTCCAGCGCCACAGCAGGAACTGGATGAGATGGAGGAAATGGTGTCCACAGTCATCAGTCGGGAGACGGTGGCAGGAGTTGGGGGACCGGACACTGCTCAACATGACCTGACCCAACAGCAACAGGGTGAGTAACGACCAGGTACTGGGGGGACGGGGGGAGATGGGCACAGTGGCACACATGTACAAATAAGTATAGCACAGTGCACACCCACAATGACTCTGGATCATGTCCCTGATCTCCTTGGCATACTGCAGCACACATAGAAACAGCAAGTAGGCCCCCATCGAAAATGTGCCCAGAGGGGGCCCTCCCCACACATCACTAATCTCACAACAAACACATGCACATGTGCTGAACCCAGCAAAGCTGCGGGTCCGTGAGCCACGCTGACAATGCAAGTGACACTGAATGACAATTAGCATGGCTGCAGTCCAATTATCATGACATGGTGCACGCCATGACACTTAGGTGGCTCAGTGTGGACCACATCCGTAAAGGAGCAGGTCACACTCTGACACATCCACGTGCACAAACAACCCCTGACATCAACAAGACATCTGCGGACAAACCATGCCCAAGAGTCCCAACTCCCACCAAGAGCCCAATTTACCCAAGTCTGCAACATCTCAGCACAGTATAAGCACAGAAGTGAAAGGCACACCGCCTGAAAGGGATAAGGGCCAGCAAAATCAGAGCTGCAGGGGCGACTCTCCCACAATGCAGCACACACACATAAGAATCAGAGCACATCAACATTGACAACAATGTGGTACAAACTGCAACACTTTCACAACAGAACAGAGGACACAACTGCTGCCGCTTGTGTGTAGAAACTGGCCAATCACATTTGGCATAGCAGGAAACTGTGAGATGATAATGTACAAGTACAACCTCACATCCCTGATGGTGTAGAAATGTCCACTGTCCCACATCAAATAGGGATCTCCTCACAAACAGTCACAATGTACATTGTCATACAGTCTGTTTGTAAACTTGTCCAATTCGTGAACATACATGGAACACACTGTTAAATTGCATCTCCCCTTTATATTGCAGAGGGAGAATCAACACCTCCTGCAGAGCAGACCGTACATCTCTTCACTGGTGTTGAAGAGGACCTCCACACCATGGACACTGATGCCCTCCAACAGCTCATGGACACCCTCAGCACCCCACCCCCAGGAGCAGGGCAGCCCAGCTGCATCGAGGAGACCCCACCCCCTGCACAGACCACACAGCAGGAAGCAGCCACCACCACGGCTGTCTCCCAGGACCCCCACGACCAACATATGGCATTCCAACGCCGTGTGTTAGAGGGTGGAAGGAGATGGCTGATCAGGTGCTGGTGAGGTTCGACCTCATGGCAGCCAAACTAGTTGCCATACGTGGGTGTCTAAGTCCCATCAGGGACCACTTACAGTCCCTAACGGACACCCACAGTCCGCTCCATGCTCTCCAACAAGCCATGGCTGACATCACCGGAGTCATGACTCTGAGACAAGAACAACTGTCTAGTCAGAGTGGCTCCAGCGATGTCAGCCCGGAGTTGGGACACATGCGGAGGATCATGGAGAACATGGAGCGGATGCAGGCGGAAAGAATGGCTGCCACGGCTGCACACCAGCGAGATGTAGCTGGGATCTTCCATGCCCTGCAGATCCTCATCATGGCATTGCTGCCACAAGGCCTGGCGGAGATGAATGCTGCTGCTACTACTCCATCCACATCTCCGCCCCCGATGTGTCAGTGCCTCACAGTGCGGCAGACAATCCACCTCCGGCCCCTGATGTGTCACTGCCACACAGTGCGGCAGACATTCCATCTCCGGCCCCTGATGTGTCAGTGCCACACAGTGCTGCAGACAAAACACCACCACCCACATGTGAGGCACATCACACATCAGAGGACGATGATGTGGATGATCCTGCCTTTGTGATAAGAAGGAAGCGGTAGCATTCATCTCTGCCATATGGCCTGTTTCAGCTTGGTTCTGCCCTCTGCATCATGCCCTGGAATAACACCTTCCACTGTCCCCCGATACACTCTGCGACACTCACCTTGGCCCTCGACATGGACTGCCATATTTGGTTTGGTTACCAATGACACAGCAATCAGACTGCGGACTGAACTCTTTCTCATCCGATGAACTTGTCAATCCCTAAAGGACTCTGGCTGGCCCTCCACGGGGCAACAATGTAAAGTGGGGTTTGCATGGCCATGTACAGGTCCCCGCCATGAAATGCTGGGTGGAATGGAGGTCAGAATCTGCTTGACCATGCAGGCATCTGCAACATCGAGATTCCCACCTGCTTCCCACACCACCACTGCCATGGGATCCTGGCGGTGGTATTGTGATGGTCCCACCGCCACCATTGTAATAAGGCGGATGGCCCGCTACTGCGAGTACGGGGGTCCTAGGACTACTAATGAGGCCCTAAATATTACTGATCTGCTACATGTATCAAAAAGGTCTAGAATACCTGAAACAGACTGTTTAAACTTATGTCACTGACTAAATGTTGGAGTAAATGATACAGTGCTGAACTGAACCACGCCTCCATGCTATTTTGTGAGAAGAAGCCCTGTTTTCACTCTGAAAGTAACTGTGCTCTTTTTAAAAAACTTTTAATTACGCCGTATGTTCATGAGAATCTCCAACCTCTTGTTACATCTCTCTCCACCACCCGCAGACAGCTGCCGCAGACCCCGGTCCGTCACGGCTTGTGCCGATTGTACGGAGGGTCGTCACGGCAACCAGCACAACTTCCGGTTGCCAGCCAGAAGTCCGAGTTAGCGCTCCAGCCCTTCCCGCACCATACCCTACTTAGAGCAGGGCAGAGAGCGGACGTGCGCAGCGGCGCGCCAAAGGCAACCCGTCTGCGCCCGTCCGCGCCTGACCGACGCCAGAGGCCAGGACCCCTGCTTCCAAGGCTGTCGCCACCATCCCAGGTAACATGGCAATTCTAAAGTATACGAACAGGGAACTAAAAGAGCTAAACAAACCCTGCACAGGACCTAACGCCATCTTAGAAGAGGCTCTATCCAGACATCCCAACATTTCCCTTCTACCGAGAGCCCCCAACCCAACCAAAACCACAACCTCTAACGACCTTAGCAAACCAGACATTCCCGAACTACTTAATGCCATCTATCTGAATGCACGCTCTATCCCCAAACACTCAGTTGAGATATGCCTGTTAGACCTGGTCACTCCAAACCTATGTTTCGTCACGGAAACCTGGCTACATGAACATGCTTCCCCTGACGTTCACATCGCCTTCCCTCCTCAGTACAAAATCACCAGATTAGACAGGAAGGAGAAAAAAGGGGAGGTCTATTAATAGCCTCCACCGGGGATCTGAATATTACAATTCTAGAAACTATCACCTCAGACCATCTAGAACTCTGTATCTTCAAATTTGAAAGCCTATCCAATGGAACTTGGAGAGGGGCCTTAATCTATTGCCCCCCCGGCCCCAAAGGTGATTTCTCTGACACGTTGCTAGAGACCTTTGCGCCTCATATACTAGCCTCTGACAACTTCTTACTTATCGGAGATTTTAACCTCCATGCTGAGATTCTCTCCAACGCGGAGACTGACCAGCTGATCTCAAATATGAACACTCTCGGACTCGTCCAGCGGATCACCGGCCCACAGAGCAGGCCACACACTTGACCTCCTTTTCACAAACTACCCAGGAATCACTGCCGAACCCCCTGAGCCACTATTATGGACAGACCAACACTTATTAAAATTCACTATTCCCACAACAATGACTAAAAACGGCCCTAATAACACGTCAACATTGCGAAGACCCTGGCGAAAAATCACCCTGCCCCTCTTCTCAAAGCATCTTAGCTTAGACTTTTCAGGGACAGAAACCAATATACATCAGGCGGCACTAGACCTTGACAAAGCCATCCTGGCTGCGCTAGACAAAATTGCTCCCCTCACCGAGGTCAAAATCAAGCCCAGGTCTGCTCCCTGGTTCACAGACCAACTAAAAACTACAAAACTTCTGTGTAGGACTGCGGAGCGCAAATGGCGCAAAAGCAAAAGTACGACTGACCGTGAAATATATAAAAATATCCATCATGGCTACATGACTGACATCAAATTGGCAAAAAAACTTTTTCTCCTAAATAGGATAAACCTGGCAGAAAACTCAAGCAAAGAACTCTATCAAATTCTGAAAGAATTCACAGTTCCCACCAACCAGCCATCAATACCTGACTCCCAAACCTGGACGGACTCTCTCTCCGAATATTTCGAAGAAAAAATCATGGCCATTCATCGGTCCTTCCCTCCACCACACAACACTAATTCTGAAGATGTGCCCAGCATGTCCACCGACCCCTCCCACATCATGGACGAATTCACCAAGCTTGACATCAAAGCAGTCTCCACTGCCATGTCGAGGATAAAATCAGATTCCCCCACTGATATGGTATCGCCTAAAATCCTTCCCACTATCGCCCCAGTATTATTGGAAAGTCTCACAGAGCTATTCAATAAATCACTCTTGGAGGCGGACTTTCCAAAAAGCTGGAAGGCAGCCAGGGTAAGACCGATGTTAAAAAAAAACACTGCCGACCCAATGCTGCTCCCCAACTACCGCCCAATCTCTTTGCTTCCCTACTTCGGGAAAATACTAGAATCTCCGATCAACCAGCAGCTCGTCAACCATCTGGAGAGTCAGGGACTGCTCGACCCCTCCCAATAGGGCTTTAGGGCGGCTCACAGCACTGAGACTGCACTGGTCGAGGTAACAGACAACATCAGGCTGGCCTTGGACAAACATCAGTCAGCCATCCTCGTCCTGCTCGATCTGTCCGCAGCCTTTGACACCATCTCCCACAGCATTTTAGAACACCGGCTCAGGGAGATAGGTGTCAGAGGCACTGCCCTCGAGTGGTTTAAGAGCTACCTAGCCGACCGAGTGACAACAGTACAGATCGGCAACAACCTCTCACGTGAGAGACCAGTCAAGATGGGTGTGCCACAGGGCTCCATTTTGAGCCCGACCCTATTCAATCTGTACATGACGCCACTGGCCAAGGTGGTCAGATCCTACGGATTTGATGTCATATCCTACGCAGATGACACACAGATTCTGGTCACTATCGGCCCAGATCCTACCGAAACACAGCTACGCTTCAATAAATGCCTATCCCACATTGACAGGTGGATGAGCTCCAATCACTTACAACTAAACGGAGCCAAGTCTGAGGTCATGCTCTTCGGCAAAGCACAGGAGCACTGGTCCACCGACTGGTGGCCATCCCACCTTGGCCTCTGCCCCACCCCCAAACTGACGGTGCGGAACCTAGGTTTCCACATGGACAACCAATTGTCCATGAAGAACCAGATCAACCATATCATTGGCACGTGTTTTGGAGTAATGCGTAGCCTACGGAAGGTCTTCAAGTGGATACCAGCGGAGGCGAGGAAACCATTAGTCCAAGGGCTGATAATAAACCGAATGGACTACGGAAACTCCTTACTGTTTTCAATCAACGAAAACCTTCTGGACAGACTACAGATCTTGCAGAACACTGCGGCAAGGCTGGTCCTGGATCTTCCTCCCAGATCCCCCTCCGCACCCTGCTTAAGATCTCTTCACTGGCTACCAGTCAGAAAACGAATCCATTTCAAGGTCCTCTGTCTAATCCACAAACAATTGTATGGAAAAGGCCCGAGATACTGGACCAAGAAATTATGTTGGTACCAACCATGCAGGGCGCTCAGATCCAGCAACCAATTTCTGCTCACCCCTCTCAAGATACATACTGCCAGAAAAGGAGGCCGATCTTTCTCCTTTCTCACCCCATCATCCTGGAACAAAATTCCAATCCATCTGCGAAATGTCTCTGATCACAATTCTTTTCGCAAAAGGCTGAAGACATGGCTTTTTGACATCTGAGCCATTCACTTCCTTTCAGAGCCGTCTGCTAGCGCCATGAGCCTTTTGAGTGATGTGTGCGCTGTACAAATGCCCCTGATTTGATTTGATTTGAGTGCTGAACAGAAACTTTTATCATATTTTTTTTCAATTTGTTAACAAGATATGGTAAATGAAACACTATTTTGAGAACCACATTTGCACAGCAGTTGATACCTGAACTGTGTTCCAACTGGTGTCCTACAATATCTAACTCAGTTTCCACTTTTTTCCTCTTAGCACCTTCTACCTTGTCCTGGTTTCCTTTTTCTTAAATACCAGTTAAGTCTTTTGTATGCTTCAGTTTTGGACACCTTATCCATTTCTCATAAATAGGGTATTGCCCTGAATGAGGAGCGTAAAAACTTCTTAACCGATTGTACTTTCTACACAACTTCCATCAGCACTAACTTTTTGTCATCAAATTCCATCAGATACAAACAAGATAATGTTCTTACTGGAGACAATGCAACATATGCCATTCCTTCATTAAATACACTACTACCGATGTTCACAAAATCTCTGTCTACATTTAAACCTTGAGCTTTGTGAATTCTTCAAAAGGGAGGTGCACCAGGAAAGAAGTTCAATTTGCAAGATTTAGTCCAACATCTTCATTTATTAATCCTTAATATTGTACAAATTTAAAAAAATCAGCCAACGCATTTCGTTCCTGGATACATAGGAACTTCATCAGGGCTGAAACTATCACATAAAAGACAGTATAAATCACCACATTTAAAACATTAACAGTGACATTACATACTTACATACAATGAACACAAAACACATTTAAATCTCTATGTATCCCATAGAGATCTCAACCCAATATATAGATTTTTGACACAGAACAAAACACAAAGAAAGCAAACTCGAAGTAATATAACACAAAACAACCCACATATACATAAATTTATAACCATCATGAGTCCATATTTACCCCAATAGTATACGAACTAACTTTTTGTATACAGACCTATGTACAAATATTAATCACATATAAAAATATATACATCCTCCTTTCCCACCTCACGTGAATGAATATTAGATACTTGAATTTATATGAGTAAACAGCATATTCATTAAAAAAGGAAGAGACTGATGAAATAGTGGCCATGTATTGGAGAGCCAATTGGGCTATGCCTATTGCCCATTTGAGTTCAAAGTTCCAAACCACTAATACAACATTTCAAACACATTATCTCTCAAATGTATTGACGTCTGAGGACGGATCTCACCTTAGAACATAGTATGTCGTATTCACAATACTTGGAAATATTTGTTGATGTACCACCCTAGGACAACCATCATATCAAGGGGTTAAATTCATCCTGTTCACAGATGGTATGAAGGGACCATATCTTGCCCCAGCCTGAGACCTATATAGAAGAAAAACCTTTAGCCCAAGCATGCAAAAGCTCGTGCATCTCTCATTGTAATCCAAACTATCTGAAATATATCTTTAACAGTGGGTAAAGTCACAATGGGACCAGTGTTAAATGTATAGCACACCTCCCTCTATCATGTCACCACTACCATAGAGGACATAAAACAATGGTCACCCAGAAAAAGCCAACCCGTCAAACGGCCATTGCCGGATACAATATTAGGCATATCAGCATGTTACGATTTTCTGACCCGGAATACATCAAAAAACAGCCCGAAGTGCAAACCGCATTATCGGTTAGGTGTATAGATGAATTCCCATGGGTGCTTCTTCGAGTACACGTGACCAGTAAATAACAATACAAATTGTGACTCAGGATACGTCAAACTGGTAGAGTGACGGGCAGAGTGCTAAAGAAAAAAGTGTAGTTAAAACTGTCGCAATAGGTGCAAACAACTTTATTCCTACACCCTAAGGGATAGAGATTAAAAGCATAGTGAAACAGGGATATGGATGTTTACCCTGTATAAGGTCAACATTTTTCTGCCTGTATGACTTGGGATGTTTATGGCATTCTTCAGGACCAAGGTATTAAGTCACTCTGCTAATTGCAAAATGTGTAAAAGAAATTATAATATCACTCTAATCTATTACTTCTTGTATACTCAGGCCTTGACTCTTGACCAGCTGTGCTAAGTAACAAAAGTTTCTTGACTAGGTCAGGTGGCCCTGTAAAATTAAACAAATATCAATCATATACATTATGTCAATCAACATGAGTCACCAGTGTCTACCACCACCACTATCACAAGGTGTCACTTGTTCCCAGTGAACAACTATCAGATACTATGGATAAGGTCCGACTCAACCGTCAACAGAGTCTCTCCACACGTAGAGCTCTAGATGGACATATACAAACACATGTCACATAACTGAAGAATGGGGTGTTTGGAATTACGCTTACTATATTAACATCTCGTTTTGTACTATACCAATATATCATATGATCACCAAACTGCAGAACACAACTAAGTATAAGAACCAGGAAAAGAGAGGACACAATCAAGCGGTAGGTGTGTGACAACCTGAAGCCTCAGGTGAAAACCTCAGTGTCGTTATTACCTCATAGTGTTATGTACTCATGTCACAGTC
This sequence comes from Calotriton arnoldi, assembly GCA_963921515.1. Lineage (NCBI taxonomy): Eukaryota > Metazoa > Chordata > Amphibia > Caudata > Salamandridae > Calotriton > Calotriton arnoldi. The sequence goes on along the minus strand of CAWUFW010009613.1, from coordinate 78,959 downwards.
TCGTGGGCAGTTACAGCATATAATACAGAGTATCAGCTGTAAATCCGCATCTGTCACTTTGAATGCGGTTATTACCGGCATACTGAGGAGTGTTCAAAAAAGGGGGGGGCAAGTGATTCTAAAAATAAATAAGGTATTCTTCATATAACGGTGGTATAGGTATATCGCATCATCTTTAACAGAAGGTTCTAATCTGCTCAGAAGTAGCTAAACAAAAAGGATCGCTACGGCAGCAGCCGAGGTCAGAGCCCATTAGCATCAGGAAATAGCTACTTCAAGGGATTAGATTTAAACCTCTAGGCGGCGGGAATTGTAGGTCCCAACCGGTGCATGTACAACATGGCAATGGCCAGAATAAAAGACGTGCATAGTGACAAAATACATCAGAGGTGCAGTGCCGGGCCTCAGATGTATATCAGCGTGCCACGGTTACCAGGTTCAAACATTCGAAAACATAAATAGCCAGTGCACTCACCTTACGTGTAGCATTCACTGCTTCAAGAGAGCACTGGCGGGAATGTTCGTCCGATGCTCTGACACTACATAAAACGTCAGAGCCTCTGCCGGAAGGGTACGCAAAGCATGCCTGGGAAGTGTAGTTCGCAGTCAGTGTTAGGCTACGAAAAGAGCCTCAAAACAATGTGTATCTGTATAGTGAAAAACACCATAATCTCATCTGGAATATCGCTCGATGTATCAAACAGTCCATTGTGTGACAGGTGTCACGGGTCTTCGGGGGTCAGAATGGAGTACCCCTAATCCTTAATAATGTAATCCACAAGGGAATGACAAGAAAATTAACGCTCAAGACTACAAGTATATATATTTATATATATATATATATATATCCAAACAGGCAAACGCTCCTTCCGGGTACCAGGAAACCCGTGGGAGGTGGCACGCAAACCGGCGGAGACACCAGTATTATAATCCATGAACAGAATGCGTAATCGGCGCGCTCTCAGGAACCAAAACCACAAGGTAAGCGATACAAAAGAGGGATTTATTCCTTCATAAATCCAAACTTCGTGATGCGTTTCAACCGTCAAGCGGTCTTGCTCACACAAAATAAACAGTGCATACAGGGCGTCATAAGTACAAGTTCGACATAGGTGTAGGACTAATGCCTCGTAAATCAATACATATCGAAATCAACAAAGGACTATGCCGAACATAATATGAGTGCCATCTTGGAAAGGTATGTGAAGGGAAAAAGCCATCTCATAAAATCATTCTCTGCATGAAAAACGTAATGCAATTACTTTGTGTCCACATTAATATCATGCATTGGTGCACCAATAATTTAAGGCTCTTCTGTAAAGAGTATAGCAACGTTCGAGGAGAGGTAAAACACATGGCTTGAAATACTACAAAGCATAGTGCACATAATAATTCTGCCTATGTCAATGGCGTATCCACATAATAAACTTGCATTCCCCAAGTGGGTGAAAAAGGCACAAAATATTTACACATGGCATGAGAGTAAAAAGATGTAATGCATATTGCATTTTGAAACCTCGCCAGTGTAACATGGCATATCCTCGTAAATAAATTGCATGGCCCCTTAGTGGGTGCAACGTTGAGAGACTTGTAGGCACTCCAATGTAATACAGTGCTATAAACAAACAAATAAACCAAAAGTGAAAGAAATGTGAAATAGAAATCCTTATCTGTGTTGCAGTGGACATTAGATGAACACTTCCATTGAAGAAAAGGGTAGGGAACCCGGGAGGTCCCAAGTTGGATCCGAGGGCCCCTTCCTTTCCTCCTGAAAAAAGGTTGATACACAGTATGTTAGAGACAGAATAATCAACACAGGGCAGAAAGATATATACATGGATAAAAACATCTATGTTTTTCTATGAACAGTGGCTTGAGTCATGTTCTTGATGAGGAGACAGCGTTATTCACATGGTATGTAAATGTACAGCTAATTCCTCATCGTTGTTGTGCCCTCCTGGGTAACGAGTTCCTAAATCAAGGATATGTCTAGACTCTCATTGTCTTAAAGTAAGTTCTCTGTTGCCCCCTCGGATGCCCCCTCGGATGCCAATGTTGACCTGTTCTATGACAAAGTATTTCAGTTTGGAACTGTCAGAGTAATGGTGTTGTTCGAAATGTCTGGCTATGGGGTAGGGATGGTCCTTATTGTTAATTGCCCTCATATGCTCCATGACTCTCTTCTTGGCTTGGTGTTTGGTGCTGTCCACATACCAGAGATTGCACAGACATTCCAAGATATAAATGACATAGGAGGAACTGCAGGTAAGAAACTGTTTAATATATATGGTCCTATTGGTGATGGTATTCCGGTATTCCTTTCTCATGAGGCTCCCACGGCAGGCTTTGCAGTGGCCACATGGAAAGAAACCTTGTAGATTCATGGTGTTTCTATCTGCAGTAGTTGTGATATCACTATGCACCAAAATGTCCCTCAGATTGCGTCCCCTCCTGTACGTAATTCTTGGTCTTTCGGGGAGAGATCTACCAATGATGGGATCTTTGGTAAGAATTTCCCAATTTTTGCCAGTATTTTCTGAATGTTTTTTGAATTACCATTGTAGGTCAGTATAATTCTTGTATTGTCACTGTCCTCATTGTCATTTTCAGGATCATTAGTCTCACTATCCCTCAGAGTGGTGAGTCTTTCCACTATGCTGACTTTCTCAACTGCCTTCTTGAGAACCCAATTGGGGTAACCTCTTTCGATGAATCTCGCAAGCATGATGTCTTGTTCCCTAAAAAACATTTCTTCAGAGCTGCAATTGCGTTTTGCTCTGAGCAGTTCCCCATAGGGAATGCTCCACTTGAGATTATCTGGGTGGCTGCTCAGAGCATGGAGCAAGGTGCTGCCAGCTGTAGACTTCCTGAATAATTTGGTATGGATTTCATGGTTGTTGATTTCAACTTTGATATCCAGAAATTCCACAGCGACATCACTGAACTTGTAGTATGGTACGGGTATATCATGACTGGACAGGATGAACAGAATATAAGACATAAGTGTGATGTGAGATGTATTATAATGCACACCACGGAATGTCATCATTCAAACCTCTAAGATGACTTCCTAGTCTGAACACCCAGCGCTGTTCTCTGCGAAAAAGTATTTTGTCCAGAGGACCCATGTTCCGACAATAGTGTGGTTTATCAAGGACCACCCACTTAATGTCTTCTTCAGTATGTCCAGCGTCCAGATAATGGTGTGTGAGTTTAGTATTTGATTTCTTACATTTAACAGATGTTAGACTTGGCATCTTTTGGCGTGTTTCCCCTGACTTTTTGCTTTCTGACCTCCCGGTTTTGACTCTGTTTTTGCTGGTGTGATGATTCTGCGCACTTTCCTCACTGCGGTCCAGTGGGAAAGTGCAAGTGCTCCTGTATAAAATGTGTTATGGATTGGTATTTCCATGATTGGCCTATTTGGGTTATCTGTCAGTCCCTTGTAAAGTGCACTGCGAGTGCCAGGGCCTATAGACCAAATGCTGTTGGTGGGCTGCAGCACTGGATTGTGCCACCCACGCAAACAGCCCGTAAAATGTAACTCGGGCCTGCCATCGCAGAGCCTGTGCGCAGCCTGGGGCTGCCATGTCGACTTGGCAAGTGCACACACTTGCAAGTCCCTAAACCTTCCCTTTGCTACATGTTAGTCACCCCTAAGGTAGGCCCAAGGTACCCCTGTGGGCAGGGTGCGGTGTATGCGAAAGGTAGGACATGCCCGGGTGTGTGCGGCATGTCCTGATAGTGAATTACAGCCTAGTACGTTTTTCACTATTGCAAGGCTACCTGTTCCCCCTAGGCCAGAACGGGCAGTTTTGATTATTACAGTTTATAATCCTAACTGACCCCGGGAACATGGTAGAAATTCGAGTTTAGTATGCCTGGACTCAGAATGATAAAATGCATCTTTTAGTGAAGTTGGTTTTAACATTCTGCGTTTGAAAATACCACTTTTAGAAAGTGGGTATTTTCTTGCCTAACCATCCAAGCCTGCCTCTGCAAGGTTGTGTATTCCTTGTCTGGAATGTGAGTGACAGGGGCTGGGGGATGCCAGGAGACATGGTGAGTCAGCGCAGGGCTGAATAGCCAGATCGACCTGTAGATGGGTGGGAGGGTCGCACCTGGGCCCTGAATAGGACAGTGCCTTCCCTCCACAATGCTGGCTCCACCTCCTGTGGTGCGACTGATGTCCCTGGCCTACTCACTGAAAGAAGGGATGGAGACTTGTCAACAAAGTGCTCCAGAACTGGTTTGGACTAGGCGAAGGCCTCTCTGCCTTCAGAGAACAAAGGAATTTGGGATATAAATATTGGGGCCCTGACCCCATGAATTTAGATCTCGCTGGAATCAAGGAACCTGCCAAGACGAAGAGCTGGAAGAGCTGCCAGGAGGAGTACTGCCCCTTTGCTGTGTTGTTGCTTTGTTGGGTTGGCCTGCAGTTGCTGCTTCTGTCTTGAGCAGTGAAAGGACTGGACTGAACTTTCTACAAACTTGTGCTGAGTATCTCCAAGGGCCAGGAACCGAGCTGGCCTCCTGTTAGAAGTCTCAGGGACTACAAAGACTTCACAAGCCTCTGGGTACCGCTTCTGGAACGCTGTTTCAGTCGCCACAGAGGAAGGGAACTGCAACCGACTCCGTCAACCGAATCCATCCCTGGCCGGTGACCTGTTTGCACCGCAGACCGCATCGCCCCGCTTCGCATCGCAACCCTGGTCTCACCGTGGGCGACGTCCAACGCCGCCAACATCGAGCCGCTGCTTGCACCGTGACCTGTGGGCACCGCAGTTCGCATCGCATCGCTGCACTGGGCCAGCCGGACCAGACCGGCGCTGTCGCTGCAACTGGCTCAAGAGTCGAGACCGCACCGCATTTGGGGCACCGCTCGCACGTCTGCGATGCACCGCTCCGACTCGCACCGCTGTCCGACGCCAGCTCCCGCACTCCGGCTAGGTCGCCTGCATCGCAACCTGTCAGCACCGCATCGAGCATCGTCTCGCCCTGCATCCCACGCCTTGGACTCACCAACTCCGTCTGCCCGACGCTCATCGAGCCGCTGCCTGCACCGCATCGAGGGACACCGCACCTTGCATCGCTCCGCCTTGCACCGCAACCGCGACGAACGCCGACCGGCTCGTACACTCCGTACCAGCCACAACGAGAAAAGGTACTGTGACCGAGTCTGTTCACGACTCTGCTGGCCCGTATCGACGCGGTCGGCTGGAACTGTTAGACTCTGTGGTTTTCAGCATCACGGTAGGCTCGGACGGAGCTCCCGACTGCGTACGAACTTTGCTTTTGTGCTATTCCTGCAAAGAAGAAGTTAACGTATCAAGTATTCATTCGTAAAGTATAGTATTGTGGATTTTTGTCGTAATTGGTCTTGTCTTGAGTATATAAAATATTGGTTATTTTTCTAAACTGGTGTGGTGTCCGTTTGTAGTGCTTACACTGTATTACTGCTGGTTATGTGCAAATGCTTTACACACTGCCTCTGAATTAAGCCTGACTGCTCGTGCCAAGCTACCACGAGGGTGAGCAGGGGTTACTTCACGAGTGTAACAACCCTTACCCTGACTAGGAAGAAGGGTCCCTACTTGGACAAAGGTGCAAGCCCTTGCCAACTAGAGATCCCATTTCTAACAACAGAGCTCCTGTGTTCAATGATTCACGTCTTAACCTCACGAGTTGTCATTCCCACATACATCAGATTGCAGGGGCACTTTATCAAATATATTAGCCCCTCTGAGTAGCAATTGGTATGATTAGATAAGGTCCAAGTGGTTTTCAAGCCTAGATCCAATTGTTTGGTGAACTGTGTAGAATGACAAACAACACAGGAACCACAAGGGAAGTGACCCCTGATAGGTTCCCCTGTCCATAAAGTACGTGAGATGTCAGAGGTCACAGTGTGATGTGGACTAGTATGAACCAGGATATTCCTCAAGTTGCTGCTATATTTGAAGGCAAAGAGAGGTTTCTCACAGACCTTAGTGCCTTTATTCAAAATTTGCCAGTTGGCTTTTTGACAGTCTCTGTCAGATGACTGAACGTGCTCACACATACCAAACGCTCTGATCGAGGTTTCGAGTAGGTGTCAAGTACGGCCTCAAGATTATTGTTGCATGCCCAATTAGAGGCTCTCCGAACAAGATCTAATGGATATTGTCGTGCAAGGAGGTTCTGAGTGAGATTATTGGCATGTTCTTTATATTTTGTCAATTCGGTACAGTTCTTTCTCAGCCTCAGAAACTGTCCTACTGGGAGATTATCACGAAGGGCTCATGGATGAAAGCTCTTATAGCTGATCAATGAGTTGCGGGCCATAGGTTTTTGATATAGTTCCGTAAAGATCAAACCTTCTTTAGGGTACAGCTTGAGATCCAGGAATGGAAGTTCCTTCTTACTATATTCACACATGAATTTGAGATGACTGTTCAAAGAGTTAAGCCATGAAGAGAAAACTTCCAAGGATACTTGGTCACCCTCCCAGATGACCAAGATATCGTCAATGTATCTCTTCCATAATTTCAGATTCATCTGGAAGGTTTTCTCCATGGAGTAGATGTAAGTCTTTTCAAACCAGTGCATATACATATTAACCATACTGGGGGCACAAGTACTGCCCATGGAAGTGCCAGTCACCTGCCAGTATAGTTGATCTTCGAAGGAGAAAAAATTCTCCTTCATGGCCAGGGACGCACATTCCATGACAAAAGATGTTGGTGTCTGATCACCCCATGGACGTTGTGTCAACAGCTGTTCGATGGTCCGTAAAGTATCCTCTTGCGGAATGTTTGTACAAAGCACCTCTATATCAAATGAGACTAGCAGATGTTTCTTAGGATCAAATTGAATAGTAGTCAAAAAGGACAAGATGCGTTTATTGTCCTGAAGATACAAGGGCATACCTGCCCCAAGTGGTCTAAGGAACCAATCCACAAAATGGGATAAAGGTTCTAAAATAGAACCAATGCCAGACACGATCAGCCTGCCCGGGGGTAGTCTCTTGGTTTTCTGTATCTTGGTTAAGATATAGAACGCCGGAATCTTTGGGTGAGTAGGAGTTAAAAATTCAGCCTCACTTTTAGTGATCCATCCCGATTCCACAGCCTTTAACTGAAGTGTCTTCGTCGTTTTTTGCAATCTTGGCGTGTGTAATGGGTTTGTAATACTTTGTATCATGGAGCTGGCGTAGACACTCCGTACGATATGTCAAGGTGTCCAAAACTACAGTGGCCTCACCTTTATCGGCCGGCTTGAGTACAATATTTGGATCGGATCCTAGTCTATTTAAACATTGTTCTTCTTCTTTCGTAAGGTTGAAAAAAGGACGTTTAGCCTGGCCTTTATAAGAGGAAAAATCCTTCAAAACTGCCTTCTCAAAGGTAGCTACCTCCGATGGTACTTGTTGGAGGGTAGGAAGAAATTTAGATTTATTTCTCAGGCCAGTATTGTGAGATAACTCCTGCGTAATGTCATTCTGTTTGTCAGAGAAAAAGGATAACCGTATTTTCCGAAAAAAATTAAAACAATTCCTGATATGTTTTAAAATCATCACCCATATAGGTAGGCACAAAACCCAGCCCCTTCTCTAGGACTTGTATTTCCAAAGAGGTAAGGCATCTATGGCTCAAGTTAACTGTTAAATCGCTGCTCTGCTTGTTGATGCACTCGTCATGCTCCTGGTAATTTGTTGTTCCAGGGATGGGTCCCATTGTACCTGTGTTCTCTGCTGTTCCTGTCCAGAGTCTTGGGATCGACCTCTGTTGCCTCTTCGCCGTCCTCTTCGTCTTCTGTCCTGGACAAAAAAAGGCTGGTAGCCAGGTCCATTATATGGCAGTGGTTAGAATGGATGTGAGGGAAAACCCCAAGGTTGGGGTGGTCACCACGTTCCATGTTGGGGAAATGGTGGAAAATTGCCACGCTCTCTCGTTGGCCTGGGTCTGTATGAAGTATCAGATTCGCACAGCCAGAGTCATCTGAGTGACTCCATTCCTCTGAGTTGGAAGTCCACTCATCGGTGTTACGACGCTATCCTCTCTCCCCTCTATGATTGTTCTTTCTGGACAAGAACAACGTAGGGCGAACAAAGCAAACACAAGGAGATGATGGACGAAGCACTGAAACCTTTCAGACACTCACCCCAGTCACAGATCTGGGTTGAATCCATCATCGTTCTTTATCTCACTTTGCCACCCCAGTTCAGACCCAGCTATATGCAAATCAGTCTTGACCCTGTGCCTCATGGGAACAGTCCAGCCCAAACTGCCAAGCCAGGTCTTCCCAGGACTGGAAACAAGCATCCTGCGACCGTTTTCAGGGTAACACCCCTCATCAGCCAGGCTAGCTTGAATCCAGTGGTAAAGTGAGCAAGGGACCAGCGTCTGGGCATACCGTGCCAATTTAGGGTGAACAAAGCAAACACAAGGAGATGATGAACGGAGTGCTGAAACTTTTCAGACACTCACTTATGCCAGTCACAGATCTGGGTTGAATCCACCATCGTTCTTTAGCTCACTTCGCCACCCTAGTTCAGACCCACCTATATGCAAATCAGTCTTGACCCTGTGCCTCATGGTAACAGTCCAGCCCGAACTGCCAAGCCAGGTCTTCCCTGGACCGGAAACAAGCATCCTAGGACTGGTGTCTGGGTAACACCCATCATAAGCAAGGCTAGCTTGAATCCAGTGGCAAAGTGAGCAAGGGACCCACGTCTGGGCATACCCTACCAACTTAGGGTGAACAAAGCAAACACAAGGAGATGATTGACAGAGCGCTGAAACTTTTCAGACACTCACCTCCAGTCACATATCTGGGTTGAATCCTTCATCCTTCTTTAGCTCACTTCGCCATCCCAGTTCAGACCCAACTATATGCAAATCAGTCTTGAACCTGTGACTCATGGGAACAGTCCAGCTCAAGCTGCCAAGCCAGGTCTTCCTTACACCAGATACAAGCATCCTGGGACCGGTCTTGGGGTAACACCCCTCATCAGCCAGGCTAGCTTGAATCCAGTGGCAAAGTGAGCAAGGGTCCCACGTCTGGGCATACCCTACCAACTTAGGGTTAACAAAGCAAACACAAGGAGATGATGGACAGAGCGCTGAAGCTTTTCAGACACTCAACCCCAGTCACAGATCTGGGTTGAATCCATCATCGTTCTTTAGCTCACTTCGCCACCCCAGTTCAGACCCAGCTATATGCAACTCAGTCTTGACCCTTTACCTCATGGGAACAGTCCAGCCCAAACTGCCAAGCCAGGTCTTCCCTGGACCAAGAACAAGCATCCTGGGACCGGTTTCGGGGTAATACCCCTCATCAGCCAGGCTAGCTTGAATCCAGCGTCAAAGTGATCAAAGGACCCACGTCTGGGCATACCCTGCCAACTTAGGTGCGAACAAAGCAAACACAAGGAGATGATGGACGGAGCGCTGAAACTTTTCAGACAATCACCCCCAGGCACAGATCTGGGTTGAATCCATCATCGTTCTTTAGCTCACTTCCCCACCCCAGGTTAGACCCAGCTATATGCAAAATCAGTCTTGGCCACGGGGTGACAAAGTGATCTAAAGAACAATGATGGATTCAAACCATGGGTCAGATAAAAACAGGCTGAAAAATGTTGGTACAAGGACGCAACCTTGCTTAAGGTCTTGCGAGGTAATTATTGGCCTAGACAGGCATGATCCACCTCTAATTTTCATTGTGCTCCATGTTTCAAGCTGCCCAGGATGTTAAGGAGAGCGAGTTTCTGCCTGACTGACTGACTGATAAACTTGTAAAGCGCGCGATTGCTGAGGCGTCTTGGCGCTTCTGCCAAAGCTTCCCCCTTCCAACCCTGTAGAATGCAGATTTATAGTCAATAAAAACTAGGTAGACAGGTTGATTGTTGGATCCCGCCTGATCAAACAGAATAGAGAGTGCAATTAGGTTCCAGGATGTTCCTGTATGCTTCATAAACCTAGTTTGGCTTGGTGGAATGATTATGTTTGTCTCAGCCCATACCTGTAGTGCGTCTAACAGCCCACCAGCAAAATATTTAGCTAGTCATATATATAAAGGACAGGAAGAAGAGCCACCCAAGGCAGTTTGGCTAGAGTCTAGGCTGGGGCAGCAGAGTGGTAAGAAGAAAATAGTCCTGGTCCCCCAAAGTAAGGGGTGGTGATGCCCACTGGCAACCACGAGCACAAATAAAGTACTGGCTCCAATGAATGGATGGATCACACTCAGAATTGACAGTCTCTGACCAACTGGATTCCAAGTGTTCACAGCGTGTCCTGTTGAGACTTAAAGGAGAAGAGAAATAGGCAGGGTGTTATAAAAAAAAAAAAAATTAGTTGAATATGAAAATGTCCCACTGGAAGACAGTCTTATGATGAAGCAACAATTTATTGTGACTGGCAACACATCATGAATCTATTAATACAGCAGTACACGTCATCCGCATGAAACGTGAGGTTGTATATTTTTTCATTATTTTGAACCAAAACAAAATGCTATATAAAATTGAAGCACTGGACTAAGAATAAATCTACATTTAAATTTAACATACTGATTATTCAGTGTGTTGACCCCTTATATGCCATATCGGCTGGGCTGCTAATACAAAAGTAAATCTTAAACACAACAGCATGGATTCTGTGGAACTGCCATTCAAATGTATACAAAGGAAGACTGCTGGTTGCTAAAAGTAGAAACAAACTAAAAATCTAGCAAAGGTCACCTCGAAAGAGTTTTGTTTCCCCGATGAGAAAACACTGCTAATATGCATCTCTGTGTCACAACTGTTGAAATTGTGTGTGATCCTTTGTTAGTGGAACAAATAAGCAACTATAGTTACACGTACTCTCAGAAGAAGAATGGCTTAGGAGGGGAGCTTTAAGGGGCCTGTAATGCTGTTAAAAGGCACTCATCAAGAACAAACATACTTTGTGGTGAGATTTGCTGCTGGCAGCCACAAAGGAGGCTGAGACATAAAAAAACATTTAATTAAGACTATTTCCAAATTAGAATACGCCTTAGCCGTCTCGTCAAAGGGCGGGCAGTAAGTAGAGAAAAAGATACCCACTGGCTATAAACAGGGTAAAACAAATGTCCCATCCCTCCCCACCAAATGGGAACAAGGGCTCCGTGCTGCTCGGTAATTGGGAGGAAGTTACCTCCCAAAGACTGGAAAGGGTTATGTGCATTAATTAATCAGCAGACATGGCACAGGCAAAACAAGCAATGGGGCAGAAGGGGTAAGGTGCAGTACACCAGGAAGAAATGGGAAGGTAAAAAGAAACAAGCAGTGCTTTCAAATACATGAACATTTGCAGAGTATGTAAGATATTGCAGGTTCAAAAGCCAGTGCGCTTGTAATACAGTCATTGCAGTAGTTTATCTTGGGCCTACGGTATGATTGCGGGCTCTGTTATGATCTTTGAGAAGCCTGTATTCTCTAACTGCGAGAAGCACATAGAAGCGATGTCGGGACCCCTCGAGTCCAATGTCATTTAAAATATGGCCCAGTAGCTGCGTGAGGCACAGCGTGGTGATTTGTTGACTGCTTGGAGGGGTCGTGGGGGCGGGAAGCTGTGTTGTGGGAGGGGTAATGGAGAGGCGGGGATGGCATGGGAAGATTAAGTAATGGGCGTAGCTGAAACACCAAAGACAGGCAAACAGCACAGCAATTAAAGCGGCCACGAACATTTTATGCACAAAGCAAACAAAACAAAACTCTTAGCACGAGAAGAGGCAAGCCAACAAAAAAAAGAGTTCAAGAAAGAACAGGGGAACCCTACTCACTAAGGAACCAGGGTAATAGTTCTAACGATCAAGCTGACTGACGCTGCTTTTTCTGAATCTACACGCGGAGCGCTGTCCCGCTTTTCCATTCCTCTACCGAGAAATACGCTCAGCGCATTGTCACTGTTAATCCACAAAGGGATTCTACAACGCTACGGCTGTGGCGTAAAACTAATTGAGCCCCTCTGGCCCACCTACATACCCCATTGGATTGACAGCCTGTCCTCACATTGAGTACCCGGACGGGTCCTCATGTGAGTAAACATTTTCCTCTTTTCTTCACGTGTGGCACATCATTTTCACAAGGCTGCGCAACCATATATTCAGATGTCCCTTCATCAATAGTCCTGAAGAGACCCCACATTGTTTTGAGGGTCGAAACGCCGTCGACAAACAGAAGAAGCGAACCATTTCCCCAGCACATATCATTGTATATAGTTGCTGTTCACATGGAATTATTTTGATAATGGTCGACTTGTACAAACTGTGGAAACTTGTATTTAATATTCACATTGTCACTTAGGTTTAGGTTCCCTTTGTCACTTGGGACACTATGCACAAATGTTGTTTTGATGTATAATGTTTACTCCTAACTTTATTGTTTAAAAAATCCATAAAATATACTACACTGGAATCGGTGTGTTAGTGGTTCCTTCGCGCTCTGCCATTATCTAACCCTCTATATCGCGATTGTGCTTATGTATCATAACCTCATAGTATATTATTCCACAGGAACCATTGTTTTTCCTATATAACAAAAAAAAGAGGGCTCTCAAAGTATCCTAAATAACCTGAAGAGTAAGAGCACATGTAACAGGGGCAGTCCTCATGGGCGGATACAAAAGTCCAAAAGGAGGGACAACTAAGCGTATTCACCAAACAAAAGCAGGCATTTAGAAAGAACAGTAAGAGGAACCAATGAAAAAGATGGGCGGTGCTTCAAGCCCATATTGTAGATACCCCATTACAAACTAACAGGGGTAACCCAAATGGTCTAAGGACCTGGGTATAGTTCAATACTAGGCCTGGGCGGTAAATTCCGTTCCGCTCGCGGAATTTGCGAAATTTTGGCAATTCCGCGTTTCGCCGAGAACGCGGAATTGCCGAAAATTCCGCGATCCGCGGCGTAGCGGAATTTTTTCCTTGTTCGCGCTTTCAAAATGCGTGTTCGCGCGTGCGGTAGCGACTTACCGGGATCCCTGCGTTCGCCGACGAGTTTTCCTATCCGTTCGCACGATCCCGCGAGCGTGTGCGATTGCTAACACGTCATTCGGACGCGCCATCGGACATCTGCGTTCGCGAACAGGAAACACGCATCGCGAGCGGGCAGGACAAGTGAAACAAGATGGCCGCGCCAATTGGCGACCGCATGGGCAAGTTCGTGAGATATTTCCCCCCGAGCACGCAAACAGCGTCCCCGAACAGGAAAAACGCATCGCGAACGGGCGGAACAAGCAATTCCGCGTGCTCGCGGAATTCTGCCAGCTCCTGGAGATTTTTTACCGTTTCGCGGAATTTTGCGTAACGCGACTACGCAAATTCCGCCCACCCTTATTCAATACATGAAACAAAATGGTTCTAATGGCAGAAGTGAAAAGAATGATAAGATATAAATCATGTTAATTAATATTGTGTTATTCTTTTCACTTTTGCCATTAGGACCATTTTGTTTTATGTATCAGTTTGTAGATACAACATGTCTTGAAGTGACAGTGCATATGCGCTGCCTATGCGAGACCTAAAGTGGGTTGTTTGTGTGTTATGTGGTTGCAACTTGAGATGGGCAAGCCAGGAAATTCATAGGGAGACCCGCGCCATTGATCTTAGTGCTAAAGCAACAAGGGCCACCAAATGATTCAGTCTATAACTGATGCTGTAAACTTAACGTTAAAACATGATTATGACTTAGATTACTAATAAGCTAACTCTTGAGCGCCTGTGCTTCACTTTAGAACAACAGACTATATCACTGCATTTAAATTTGCTAAAAGTAATAGTTTTTTAGGTCGAGCCTGCATGAGCATGTGCTAGCACATACGTTCTCGCATTCGAGATTCTATGTCAGGACCGGAGGCTCCGATTATGCTTCTCCTTCTTTACTACCTATTTGACAACAGTCAATAAAAACAGTTTAAACATATAAAAAAAACTATGCATCCAATGATGCTCTGTCCATCAACCCCACCAATCATGGCCACCTAGACCTCTCAAATACAGCCAGCGCCATCTTGACTGCCTCTTTATTTGCTTCTCGGCAGTCTAGATAAGTGATGTTTGATTATGTTTACCTTGTGATATTATGACATTAGCTTGTGTTGTTGTACATTTGTATGGGACTATAGTTTGCAGGTTATTCGTTTGTGACCCTTAGTAGGCTTAATACTTGGAGCCTTCTCGCCCGACGGTCCTGTGTTGCCGGCCGAACACTGCCCCTCTGGTTCTCAGCACTTCTCGCTTGGAGTCTCCCCATGTGTTGTGCAGCCAGCATTTGATCGGAGCCTCCCCTAGTTTAGGTCCAATTTTGGGATCATGGGGGATTCATATGTATCCCAATTGGGCTTCTTTGTGTAGCCAGTTCGGTGTCGCACACAGTCCCTTTTCTATTTCCAGCACCAGCGCATACAGAGGACGCTCGTCATCGCATTTGAATTTGGATGTAACGCGGAATGACGCCTCATCCTCAGCCTGAAATAATAGAGATTGTCTTTGGCTCCCCCTGATGCCTTTGTTCGTAGAGTCCACATGGGCTGCAATAATCTGATATATACAGCACAGGCTGAGCAGCTAAGGCCTACGTGCCTTGTATTAAGGTCTTTGCACATGGGGTCATCTCCCCCCTCATTACCCTTTTGGGCAGACTTAGCATTCTCCATCATTCAAATCACAACAGGAGGGCCAGAGGTGATTTAGAGTCCAGCAAGAGTTAACTCCCATAATATATTCATATGAACCACAACAGAGACTCCTGGGTCTACAACAAAATAATATGTTCCTATCTATGGTGGAGTATCACTTTTAAAGGACTATTTCCCTCACCCCCCATAGGTGGCATGCTTCATCATCAGGAATCACTTTATCGAACTCAGCAACAACAAATGCTCCCACCGCAACTGTATTTTTCCCAACAAGAGACAGTGTTTATAGATGCCGAGATAGAAGATCTGCTGCAGAAGCACGCAATGGCCTGTTGCGAACTGTATCCCTTCAGTTTGGGCTAGACTGTTCCCATGAGGCACAGGGCCAAGACTGATTTTCATATGGCTGGGTCCAAACTGGGTTGGCGAAGTGACCTAAAGAACAGTGGTGGATTCAACCCAGCTCTGTGAATGGGGGTGAGTGTCTGAAAAGTTTCAGCACCCCGTCCATCCCAGGATGCTTGTTTCCAGTCCAGGGAGGACCTGGCCTGGAAGTTCGGGCTGGACTGTTCCCATGAGGCACAGGGCCAAGACTAATTTGCATATGGCTGGGTCCAAACTGGGGTGGCAAAGTGGCGAAGTGAGCTACAGAACGGTGTTGGATTCAACCCAGATCTGTGACTGAGGGTGAGTGTCTGAAAAGTTTCAGCACTCTGTCCATCATCTCCTTGTGTTTACTTTAAATTTCTTCTCACAGAAAATTATTAGTACCAGTCTCTGTAAGAGCTAGTCATGGCAAACTTTCCCTCTCTTATTCCAGTGATGCTGATGTAGTTAGCAAAATGAAAATGTTTCCCTCATTCTTTCAATTTTTTACTCCAGTTTTCATTGGTTATTTTTTTTTAACCCTTTATTGTACCCCTCATAAGAAGCCCAATTTGGTAGTAGCTGTGAGTGGATCTGTGACCCCATTGTGGTGCCCAGCACGGACCCCATGTAACATTGCCACGGGGTTGGGAATCCTCACGGGAGTCTGTAAAACCATTTACAATAATACTGTTACTATTCTTCAACTACATTTCAGATGCAATACCAATTCTTAACTAGAAAATTGATTTTTTCAAATATATACGATCTCTAAACTACTACATTTAGCACATTCAAACTGCACTGTATTTGGAACACTTCCCCTTCACTGGTTTCCCTTAGTTGCCATAACACTCTACTGTACCAGTAAGTCAAAAGTTGATACACTTTCTAATCGGAGCATACATGCTTCAACTTCAGCTGTAGCAGGTGTGGTTGGTTGTTTTAACATGTACGATTATCTATAAAAGATTGACTTCTGTAAGATTTATCCGCAGCCAATCACAGATGAACTTACTTTAGTAATTAAATCACTACCTATTTTCAGATATCACATTATTTACACCACCCAATCAAATATGTCCTTTTGTTAAAGCAGGTCCACCCCTCCATTTTAACTGCCTTTCATTCTACCAACTGTCACATTCAGCATCAGCCCTCTGTGCGCTACTGCTCCTTCCTTCAAAATGGTTACAGTGTGGATTGTGGGTCACAGCTATATCTACTGGGCCAGAGAGTCTTCTAGAAAGAGTGGTATTAACAGGGACTTGGGTTTGCCTAATGCGAACATTAAATGGATTGGCCAGAGAGGCAGCAATTGCTGTCTTTGTTTGAAAGTGTTGCAGATTGCCAGCATCCAGACCTCTTAATTGTGAACTATGGTGGCAATGACCTAAGCACTCTTACTGGGGTTGGTTTGGAAATCCCAATGGGGGAGACCTTTGGCCAATGAATGCCACTTTTCCCTTACACTGTCTTGGTGTACACCAACATATGCCAAAGGCAGAAATGGAGGTGGTCAAATCAATTCTGTCCAAAGATTGACAAAGCCAGGAAACATGTTAATAAAGCTGTTTCTGTATTCCTCAGAGACCATAACATGGGCTCTATCTACAACAACAATCTGTGTTACAACATGCATGGAATTTATAGAAGTGATGGAGTTCACTTTACAGATAAAGGCAACAGGGTGTTTCTCAGCAACTTGAAACTCTGCATCCGGTCTTATGTGCAGCTGTGACATACTCACAATGAACACTTATGCTCTCCTCACAGCCACCCTATTGTCCAACACTAAATAATATTCATTTTAAATCCTTTTTTTAAAAATAAATATTTTCTGGAGTTGCAACTCCATTGCGGGTCCAAAAAGCAAAAGCATTAATTCAATGCACAACAACACATTTAAAAAAACACTTATTTTCTCTCTAACCGTGTTACAATGACTTTGTCGGTAGTTTTGTCAGTGTCTAAGTGTGTGTCTTCGTGGGAGCATTAGTCTGAGTGGGCCAATAAGTACATATATAAGTTCCTGAGTGAATGTGTGAGTGGAGACAAGACTGTCTAAGTAGGTCTGACAGTGGTTGTATCAGTGTGTGACTGGGTTTCTCAGTGTGTAAGCAAGTGTCTGAATGGGTACATCAGTGCCTGACTGGCTATGTGAGAGGGTGCATGAGTGTCTGAGTTCTGTCTGTGAGTGGGTGGATGAGTGTCTCAGTGGGTCTGTGAGTGGGTGCATGAGTCTCAGAGTGGACCACTGACTGGATGAATGACTCAATGAATGGGACTGTGAGTGGGTGCATGAGTCTCTCAGTGGGTCTGGGTATGGCTGCATGAGTGTAGGAATAGGTCTTTCAGTCAGTGCGTGACTGTATGAGTGGGTCTCTGAGTGGGTACTTTAGTATCTCAGATGGTATGTGAGTGGGTGCATGAGTCTCTGTGTGGGTCAGTGAGTGGGTGTGTCAGTGTCTCACTGGGTGTGTGGGTGGTTGCCTGACTGTCTGAGTGGGTCTGTGAGTGGGTAAGTCTCTGAGTGGGTCTATGAGTGGGTGCATGAGTTTATGAGTGGATCGCTAAGTGAATGGATTAGTCTGTCAGTGGGTCTGTGAGTAAGTATTTGACTCTGAGTGCGTCTGTGAGTGGATGCATGACTCTCTGTGTGGGTGAGTGAGTGGGTGCATGAGTGTCTGAGTAGGTCTGTCAGTCATGGAATAAGTCTCTGAGTGGGTCTCTGACTGACTGTGTGGCTCTGCATGAGTCTGTGACTGCATACATTACTCTGTCACTGAGTGAATATATATATGTGTGTGTGTGAATATATATATTTATATATATATATAACATGGCATGGCCACATTGATCATCGTGATTGATCCATGACTCCCACCATGTAAAAAAAAGGTTTGTGGCATTTTAAGCTCCTAAGGGATCCGCAGACACCCTTACAATGCACCCATGGTGTCAGGGTATCTATAACCTGACCTCTTATATTATATCTAATTTTGTTTTCATCCCCAGGACCTCTCCTGCATCATAAAATGGTGGCTGCAACTTTGTACACAGGTTGCTATCAGCTAATGACAGTACTGCTCCTGGTGTGTGGGTTTGTGAACCTTTACATATGCGTCATGAAGGGTCCACGTGTCGGGATCTCATAAACCATGAGATGAAAACTCCTCAGAATCCGGGTGATGCATAAAATGTCCACCTCTTGACATCCCCAACTCTGACAGTGATATCACAGAGGATTAGGGCGATCAAGTGAGGGAAGGGATTAGGAATGGAACAGCGGGGAATAGGAGACCTGGAAAACAAAGAATAATACAATGAAGAAGTGCATACACCATAGCTACTCTCATATGATCTCACTAAGAGCAAACTATACCTCTATAATACGACTTATTTCACACCTGGTCTTTCCTTCACATTGAAGGCTACAATTCCTCCTGGTTAATACTCCTACAAAGTACAAACACTTAATTAATCATGATCTCACCTTTCAATCAGAACCGAAAAACAGCTATACACCATACGACACGAATACATACCAATTTCATATCTTCCAAATTAGAATAATGAGAGAACGTCCCAAAAATTAATAGTAAAGAAAAAAAATAACAGTTCAGCGAATGCCTTTTCAATTCAAAAGCACAGCGAACTTAATGCTTGGAGTATTCACTGTATCAAGACCATGTTTCCAAAAATCAGCGAGGATAAGAAAGTATTTATATAGTTGAGCAGAGAGGGGACAAAAGGCATTCACTAGGAGTAAACGAAGGAGAAAGATTATTTTACTATTTGAGCCCAAAGTACGTGAACAGTCAAAGTGCAGACTTCCTACCTGGAAGCGATGATTCCCCACTGGTAGCTAGGGACTTCAAACGGTAATAATCCTTACCGCTAACTTGAAAGAAGGCACAAACAAAAGAGAAAGGTGCGGAACAACGGTGCAACAACGGAATAGGAATAGAGTGAAGAAACTCGCTGCCCGCACCGCAGGAGGCTTTCCTTAACAAAACAGCCAAAGACATCTAAGTGGTTCTCAACTCCACCGCCAGACGTGGTATGGCTGAAGCAGCCATTCAGCGGGGGACTCCAGTAAGCCCATGAACGAGGATCGCAGGAGGGCTTTCAAGTACAAAATGAACTCGCTAGGTCGAGACGAGTTCCCAGAAACATCAGAATTACGCATGCCAGTCACCGTGCGGCTGAAAGCTTTATTGCATACTCCTCCCCTCTCACCAATAGCATTCTGGGAGAGGTAGTCCCACAGGAGGGTGCGCTTCATGGAGGTGCTAACGAGTACGAATCCCGCCACCACGTACCTACAAGGCAAAACCACAAATTTAATGCACTATACATTTAAGATTTATAACTCTTATTTTTATTCTATAAATGTTACACAAACTTTGTCAGTAATTGGCCAGTGTCTAAGTGTGTGTATAAGTGGATGCATACGTCTGAGTAGGTCTGTGAGTGAATATATCAGTTCTTGAGTGAATGTGTGAGTGGAAGCAACAATGTCTCAGTGGGTCTGAGAGTGGCTTCCTCAGTGTCTGAGTGGCTTTGTGAGTGGACCCCTGACCTTGACTGGTAGGTCGCTCCCCCACCACACAGCTCCGTCTGTGTGCCCTGCTGCTGCCCCTGATTGTGCTCGTTTTTTTCCTTTCTGTGCCCCCTTGCTGCCCCTGATTGTGCTCGTTTTTCCTTTCTGTGCCCCCTTGCTGCCCCTGATTGTGCTCGTTTTTTCCTTTCTGTGCCCCCTTGCTGCCCCTGATTGTGATCGTTTTTTCCTTTCTGTGCCCCCTTGCTGCCCCTGATTGTGATCGTTTTTCCTTTCTGTGCCCCCTTGCTGCCCCTGATTGGGATCGTTTTTTCCTTTCTGTGCCCCCTTGCTGGCCCTGATTGTGATCGTTTTTTCCTTTCTGTGCCCCCTTGCTGCCCCTGATTGTGATCGTTTTTTTCCTTTCTGTGCCCCCTTGCTGCCCCTGATTGTGATCGTTTTTCCTTTCTGTGCCCCCTTGCTGCCCCTGATTGTGATCGTTTTTTCCTTTCTGTGCCCCCTTGCTGCCCCTGATTGTGATCGTTTTTTCCTTTCTGTGCCCCCTTGCTGCCCCTGATTGTGATCGTTTCTTCCTTTCTGTGCCCCCTTGCTGCCCCTGATTGTGATCGTTTCTTCCTTTCTGTGCCCCCTTGCTGCCCCTGATTGTGATCGTTTTTCCTTTCTGTGCCTGTTTCCCGCCGCTGCGCCCTGCGGCCCCGCCCCTCACTGCCCATTCGCTGCCCCATTCCCCGCTCCTCCCTCCCACCTCTCCATTTATGGTGGCCGCTGCGCGGCCGCGCCGCTGGCGCGCCAAAGGCGCGCCTAAGGCAAGCCCGTCTGCGCCCGTCCGCGCCGTGGCCGCGCCCAGTGCCAGACCACCTGGTCCGGGCATCCCCCGCGCCCACCACATCAACAGACGCCGATATGACGCCAGCACCCTCCACGCACTCAACCCCGGAAAAGATCACGCCTGCTACCAGGCCACCCTGAAGCGCACCCAAGGGCCCTTCACCTGCCGGAACTGCAGCTTCGCCAGCACCCGCCCCGCCAAACCACCGCCCAGGAAAGAACCCAACTACCTCAGATGCATCCTCCTCAACACCCGCTCCGCCCGCAAACACGCCATCGAACTCTGGGACCTTCTCGACTCAACCTCCCCAGACGTCGCATTCCTGACGGAGACCTGGCTGAATCCCGCTTCAGCCCCCGACATCGCCATTGCCATCCCGGACGGATACAAGATCACCCGCAGGGACCGCACCAACGGAGTCGGAGGAGGCATCGCCATCGTCCACAGGAACACCCTCAGAGTCTCAACCAACACCGACGACACCCTCAGCACCGCCGAACACATGCACTTCCAGATCCACACCGATCCCAACACCACCCTCAGAGGAACCCTCATCTACAGACTCCCCGGACCCCGACCACAGTTCAGCGATTCCATCGCTGACTTCGTCAGCACACACGCCATCGCCTCCACGGACTACATCCTCCTCGGGGACCTGAACTTCCACCTCGAGAACAACAAGGACACCAACTCCACCACCCTGATCGACAACCTCGCCACCCTCGGACTCAGACAGCTCTTGACTACACCCACCCACGCCGCCGGCCACACGCTAGACTCCATCTTTTCCGCAAGCCCACACGTCTCCTTCAACCACACCTCCGAACCCCACTGGACTGACCACCACTGCATCCACTTCACCTACAGGAAGCCCACCACGCACCACCGCACCGAACAAATGCCTCGCCGCTGCTGGAGCAGATTCACGGAAGACCAGCTAACCACAACCCTCGCCCTGAGCCCACCCGCCCGAACCCTCCGACCCCGACACCGCCGCCCGCAACCTCAGACAGTGGATCGACGACTGCGCCAACACCCTCGCCCCGCTCAAGAATCTGCCCAACAGCCACACCAGCAAGAAAGCCACCTGGTTCACCGAAGACCTCCAGGCCTCCAAACGAACATGCCGAAAACTGGAGAAGATCTGGCTCCACGAACGGACAGCGGACAGCTACGCCGCCCACAAGAGCGCCACCCGCAATCACCATCACCTCATCAGATCCGCCAAAAGGGCCTCACTCAAAGACCGCCTAGACAACAATGCACACAACAGCAAAGAGCTCTTCAACATCGTGAAGGAACTCTCCAACCCCAGCTCCAACACCAACGACATCCAGCCGTCGCAAGACCTATGCGACTCACTGGCCACCTCCTTCCACCGCAAAATCGCCGACATCCACGACAGCTTCAACACCACGACCGCCCGGCAACCACCGAGACCACTGCCCCCACAACCACCAACCGCCTGCTCTCCTGGACCAACATCAACGACGAGGACACCAGCGAGATCATGAACACCATCCACTCCGGTTCACCGCTAGACCCGTGCCCTCACCACATCTTCAACAAAGCCAGTACAGCCATCGCGCCCCATCTCCGGAAAATAATCAACATCTCCTTCGAGACAGCAACCTTCCCGGAAAGCTGGAAGCACGCCGAGATCACCGCCTTACTCAAGAAACCCAAGGCAGACCCCAAGGACCTCAAGAACTTCCGACCCATCTCTCTGCTCCCGTTCCCCGCGAAGGTCACCGAGAAAATCGTCAACAAACAACTGACCTGCTACCTCGAGGAGAACAACATCCTGGACCCTTCCCAGTCCGGCTTCCGCAGCAACCACAGCACCGAAACCGCCCTCATCGCCGCCACCGATGACATCAGGACCCTGCTAGACAACGGAGAAACAGCAGCCCTCATCCTCCTGGACCTATCAGCCGCCTTCGACACGGTCTGCCACCACACACTACGAACACGCCTTCACGACGCCGGGATCCAAGAGAAGGCCCTGGACTGGACCACATCCTTCCTTTCCGGCAGAACACAAAGTGTCCGCCTCGCCCCCTTCCGATCCAAGGCCACCAAGATCATCTGCGGCGTACCCCAAGGCTCCTCCCTCAGCCCAACGCTGTTCAACATCTACATGGCACCCCTCGCCCACGTCGCCCGACAGCACAACCTCAACATCATCTCCTACGCCGACGACACCCAGCTGATCCTCTCCCTCACCAAAGACCCTCACACCGCCAAAGCCCACCTCCACGAAGGAATGAAGGCCGTCGCCGAATGGATGAGGACCAGCCGCCTGAAGCTGAACTCGGACAAGACGGAGGTCCTCATCCTTGGTTCCAACCCTTCAGCCTGGAACGACTCCTGGTGGCCAACATCACTGGGAACAGCCCCGCCACCCACCGACCACGTACGCAACCTAGGGGTCATCCTCGACCCCACCCTCTCCATGACTAAGCAGGTCAACGCCGTTTCCTCATCCTGCTTCAACATCCTCCGAATGCTCCGCAGGATCTTCAAGTGGATCCCCACCGAAACAAGAAAAACAGTCACCCAGGCCCTCGTCACCAGCAGGCTGGACTACGGAAACGCCCTCTACGCAGGAACGACGGCTAAGCTCCTGAGACGGCTGCAACGCATCCAGAACGCCTCTGCACGTCTTATCCTCGACATCCCCCGACGCAGCCACATCACACGCCACCTGAGAGACCTGCACTGGCTCCCTGTCAACAAGAGGATAACCTTCAAGCTCCTCACCCACGCACACAAAGCACTCCACAACTCCGGACCAGCCTACCTCAACAGACGACTCAGCTTCTACACCCCCACCCGCCAGCTCCGCTCGACCAGCCTCGCCCTCGCCACAGTCCCCCGCATCCGGAAAATGACCGCTGGCGGCAGATCCTTCTCCCACCTCGCCGCCAAGACCTGGAACACCCTCCCCACCAACCTCCGACAGACCCAAGACCTACTGGCCTTCAGAAGACTCCTCAAGACCTGGCTCTTCGATCAGTAGCAGCACCACCCCCCTCTTCCCCCAGCGCCTTGAGACCCTCGCGGGTATGTAGTGCGCTTTATAAGTGACTTTATTGATTGATTGATTGATTGATTGATTGGATGCTTGAGTCTCTAAGTGAGTTTGTGAGTGGGTATATGAATGAGTGTCTGAGTGGGCCTGTGACTGGGTATGTGAATATCTAAGTTGGTCTATAAGTGGGTGCATGAGTGTCTCAGTGGGTTTGTGAATGGGTGTATGACTGTCTCAGTGGGTCTGTGAGTGGGTGTGTAAGTCTCTGAATGGGTCTGTGAGTGGGTGCATGAGTCTCTGATTGAGTGTGTGAGTGGGTGGATCAGGTCATCTATTTTCTTTTGTGACATGATTGCACTGGACCTTGAATTAATCTTTGCTGCCCCAATAAAAAGCAAAATGTGACTGAAATATATGGAATAATGGACATGATTTAAACAATGTGAATGAGTAAGGCGGCATGAACATGCCTGAATTACAAGTGTACACTTCAAACAAGAAAGAACTTGGCATGCTGCACCCGATAAGTATAAAATGTCTCACATGTAGTGAAGCAAGATATTTTCTTCAGAGTGTTTTTTGACAATTGCATGATAATAATAATTCAGAATTATGAAAGCTTACTTAAAGATATTTAAACTGCTGAAGAAATTTAAACGCATAATTGGCATGTGATGAGGAAATGAATAACAGCTGAGTGGGAACTTTTCTATACATAGTGTGGAGAGGTGGAGTTACACGAGAATGGCAAACTCATTGAGAAAGGCTGTGAAGCCGAAATGCATCTCAGAGCTATTTGGTCCAGTGCTGCACATTGAATAAAGTGTTTTGGAGTGTATCTGTCTTCGAGTGCAGTACTTGTTTGATGTTTAAAAGGCACCATCGGTGACGCCATTTTCTGCACCCCCTGCAGTCAGGTGCTTGACGGCAATACCACAACCCAGGAGTATCAATTAGAAGCTGACAAGCCCACTGGATATGGAAAGGATTGGAGGAGCAGCAAGGAAGCAGAGACATGGGCCTTGGTTTCACGCTGAGAGTCAATGGACGCTCTTGGCGGGGACTTTTGTCTGTGCATTAAGCCCCTTGCTGCCGCTTGTGAGATTTACTGAGGTCAAGGAGCAGACTAACACAGACGACATTGACCAGGTGGTGTGCACAGGTTGTCTCTTTTCTTTTGAGACATGGATTGCACTGGACCTTGGATTTGTATGAATTAATCTTTGCTGCCCCAATATATAGCAATATGTGACTGAAATATGTAGAATAATGGATATGATTTGAACAATGTGAATAACTAAGGTGGCATGAGCATGATTGAATTATAAGTGCACACATCAAACAAGAAAGAACTTGGCATGCTGCACCCAATAAGTATAAAATGTCTCACATATAGCAAATCAAAATATTTTGTTCAGAGCAATTCTTTGGACAATTGCATGATAGTAGTAATTCAGAATTATAAAATCTTACTAAAAGATACTGGAAATCTCTGAAGAAATTTACATGCATAATTGAAATGGGATGAGAAAATGAATAATAGCTGAGGGTGAACATTGGTATCCCTTCTTAGGATGAGGAAAAGGGAATCAGAACTGATTATTGATCTCAATACTGTTCACCCGGAAGGGCTCAATCAGGACAAAGAATTGAGAATTCTTTAACACAATTATTGAATTTTGCATTATGTTTTGCATGTTATATAGTGCACTTGACTAATACTTTTGTCAAGGTCTTTTTAATGGTCCTTTTCTATTTCTTCAACAGTGGATACACATTTGTTATGGCCTTATGTTTTTACTTAGAGGGCTGTGCTGCTTCTCTTTGTACTGACCACAGTTTTTTTTGTGGTGTGCTTTTTACCGAAGGAAATGAAGGGGCACTAATAGTGTCCCCTACCCTTTTCTTTGCCTACTATCACAGTGTTTTTCACGTTTCAGATAAGATTTGGTTGCACATTGTTTTTGTGCTTTTTGAACACGTCTGTGTTTCAATTTTTTTCAAGAATGTGTATAATGTTCTTTGATGATGATATAATGATGACACTTTTATGACATGTGTGTGCTGTGTACGCTTTTGTGGTGCCATGATTAGTTGCTTGGCTGTGACTCACTGAAGATTTATTTTTCTTCTTAGCTGTATAGCCCTTCTTACAGATATCTCCACAGGGAGACATTCAGTATTATCATTAGTTATGTTGGATTGAGGGTTGTCAAGTGATTTAAGTGGGGTATACAATGGTATTTTCAATTGTACATTTTTAGGCCTTAGACATAGTAGCTAAACTTTCAGCGACAACTGCACTCCACCTCTTGGGGTTTATTCATGTCTTTGGTTTTACTTTGCTGGTACCGACAAATGTATGCACATCTTGCTGTTTTCTCAGTGACGGCTATACTTTCCCACAGGGGTTTATGTTACTTTGAAGGTACAGATGTTTTTACAGCCAATTAGGATGAGTGAGTATCACATGTTATAAAATAAATGTCTTGCTGTATCCCCAGTGATGGCAGTATTCCCCCACCTGGGGTCGAGTTTCAGATGTGGGTTCTGGCCTTCTGCCACCTACCATCCTTTCCACATAAAGGATGTTACCAAAACTTTGCAAGTCGTGCGTGCAACGTAATCGGGCCATTATAGATTACTTCCCCACATTTCCTTATTTTTCTTTCTCTTTTGGGATGCCACATCTGATCATGCTTTGATCACAACTGGTGTGGATGAACTACCTTTACCTTGATGCATTTACAGAAATCAGTCTCACTCAACAAAGATTTCCTTTGTGCTTGTGTGTGCAGCAGTACATGTGGCTTTATGATATTTTATAATAATGTCGTACATGATTTCAACGTAACACATTATGTCAATTTATTATGATTTATATTGATTTATATAGGTTGACTACTAGGGCATGAAACATCATACAGTATTTCTCCTGTGTTCATTGATATGATGTTGTGTTAGCTCTCTGTTTATGTTCACTACATGGTATATTTATTCACTGTGATTCGTTATACTGATACATGTGATCAAGGCTATAGTAATGGCCGAAATGTGTCTTGTCAGAAGTAAAGCAATTCCTCCACATTACTCTGAGTGAGCATTTTCTTTCTCGTGGCTATTTGGATTTATATTGGATTTGCCCGTGAACTTGTCCTGCACAGCTCTTCACGCTTAATAAAACCCTTTTAATACGTATCTTTTTTGACTTTATCACTTTATCAATTTATGATATGTGGTTATATCTGAGTTCACACATATTCCAATATGGACATTTCTGTAATTAGAGAGATAACCCATTTGAACTATCTGCATATACAAATTGGATGCCCTTTTGTGGCGGTATATTGACACAATTTAGGTGTTTTTGATTTTGAATTTAAATTTGTGATTTTTCGGACCATCTGTGCACAATGGAATAAGCCCAATGGGGCTATATTATGAATATGTTTATTTGGTGTGCGTTTACCCGAACTGTCCGAATTTGCGGTTTTTGCAGCAGACACACGTATTAGACTAAGCCCAATTGGCCTATATTGAAAGTAGGTTTAGTTAAGTACTTCTACGGCAAATGAGCAAGTTACAAGATGGCTGAGTTTGTTGATTGCACTGGAGTGGTATTGAATTGAAAGGCCACTTTCTATGTTTATTGTTTTTGTAACTTTATTTAACATTCCCTGTGGTAACACATGAACGTTGTGAACAAGGCTGTCTAAGCCGAAACACGTAGACGTTTGTCTGTCTACACCCCACCTGCAATAAAGAAAATTTCCGTTCCCACGGAGTGTCGTCTACTGAGCTATTCTTTCTTTGGGAGCAGTTTCATAATATAGCATCCGGGCGCGGACACCAACGAGCACCTACGGCAATCAGGAAGCACGCCGCACACGTCTCCGAGTTCCTCTTTGAAGATGGCCTGCCCCAGCGATCTCCATTGTAGAAGTGGTTCAGCCCTTAAGGTAAGTTTAGGGTGGGAGGGGGCCGGAGGGCTCGCACTCGTTTCTGAACTGCCCAGGAAGCTGTACGTGTCTATTCTGCACAGCGGGAGCCATATGAGTCCGGTCGTGTGTATTGTGCACACCGCAACTCACGTGGGAGAAAGGACACGGTCTGGATATTCTATCCAAGCCTTAAGCATACTTTGGTCGGCGGCATGGCAGAGGAAGAAATCAATGCTAGACTTAAAACAGCTGAAGGACTATTCAGGGATGGGCCGAATAATGAAGAAACAGCAGGGCCATCTAAAGAGGACACTGCAAAAAAAGAATCCTTCTACACACTCAGCCGTAAGCTTGAAAGACTCTCTAAAGCTGAGGTGTCTAAGTGGTGGGAGGTACAATCCTTAAGGCTGTACATTGAGGTGGGCAGAGTCCCATGTGGACTGAGGATTATGATAACCCCCAACTACGAGAACCCACATCCTGAATTAATAAAGGAATGGGCCGAATTAAATGCTGAGAGTTCAAAGTAGATGACATTACTCCTGATCAAATATGCCCCCATTGACAGGGAAGCTATACTACAACAAATCAAGGATGTAACAGCCCAACTCAATCATACATCAGATAAAGATACAGTGACCAAATTAATCAAGGAAATTAAAGAAAGGGTCAAAAAGCATGAAGACGTCATAACAGCAAGAAAGGTGCATACATTTCAGCGCAACAGATGGGACTACGAGAATGGCAGGAGATATACCTTCTCGTGTAAATACGATAACATCAGGAGGGAGAGAATGGAGGTTCACACACACACTCACCTCAGACTGGGCTGAGGATGGGAACTAGAGGCACGGGGCCAAAGGGCAAGCCAGCCTCCAATCTCATATGTAAACACAATAAGGCTGCCCCTCACATGGGTTCCAACAGTTTCCTACAGAATTATGCTGAGATGCAACACCAGTGGGGGCATCTCATAAAAAGTTTCGGACTGGCCTCACACACCGCCCGGTGTCATGCTTCATCATAGGCTGTCCTCGCCCTCTAAAAACTACGTTTGATAGAGGGCGGGCATACACCTGGAGACAGCGATGCACTTCTACAACTAAGTGATGGCCATGTGAAAGTGAAAGGTGATTTAAAAACCATCACACCTGTCACTCAACTATGTTTAATTTAGGGAACAGATGTCTGGCATTAAAATAGGTGTACGGTGATCCGGGACATTATCTTCCCTTCACCGTATTAAGTGCGGTCAACATGTTTCTGCGTTAATGTCCCCATAGGGTACGTCGCATTCGTCAGGACCAAAGGGTTTAGCCTTTTTGCATCTAATGCGAAAAGGTGCTGCTAATCAGGGGACAGGAATAAAAAATTAATTAAACCGCCCGTATGGTGTAGTACCACTGTGAAAGATTCTGTAGAAAACAAAGGAAACAAAGAAAACAAACAAACCAGACGTGTAAGTATGTTTATAAATAGACAATTGTTGTCATCCAAACCGGGTCACACCTATAGCGTGCGTGGTATGGTCTGTATGAGACACGTGGCACACGTACGTGTCATCAAATGGTCAAAAGCGTAATCCATTCCTTACCCTAAACTACTATCCTCTATACTCCATGGGAGGGCGAGGGTGGGAGAGCCTACTTGTGACTTTCTGAAAGGAAGAAATGCTGATTCAGAGAATGGAGGTTACCAACAAAATCCGGCAAGAAGTGTCTCTGAGTGACCTCAGCTCAGCCACAGGTTCCGAGTCGGACCGTGAAGGTTCGATGGAAAATCTGAAAATTACCACAGTTCAGGATGAATTCCATTTTTTACGCTTATGACGCTACACCAACAACCGCCCACAAGCCCAACAGAAAAGTGGAAGAGGAGCCAGAGGAGGGGCAGCAAGGGGAAGAGGAAATGGAGAGAAAGAAGGAGCAGTGACGAGGAGTCAATCCAAGAAATAATGCAAAGCAACAAGATAATCAACCTCAGCCCAGTCTCACTGACCGATGAGGACAAACGCATTTTGAACTTGGGTTTATCTTATTGCTCAAAATCTAAATTTAATTATGACCAGACTCGTATAGATCTATACCAGTTCATACACAAGTTAAAACTGAGAAAATACTTTAAGCAACAGGTCAAAAACAAGAACAGAAATGAGATAACAACTAGTGAACGAGATGCCAGTATGTCCACTGTGGATGCCAACCTTTTACAGGTTCTTAATGAGTTGGAAGCTGAGGGATGCACAAATCTAGTTTACCCGAGCCAAATTTCTGTAACTTCCACCAGTTTAGTTAAGTCCCCCTTCAAGCCTAAATCGAAGTTTAATCCCATTCTCCCCTATGACAGTATTGATACATTCAATGATGCCATGGTCGAAGAAATCAAAAAAATCAAGCGAACAGAACTCCAAAAGAGCTGCAAGCCCACATCTTGGGAAAAACGTTTACCAATGTCATTGAGAAATAGTCATCAGAGAAAGAGTGCGTTATACGCAATGCGGACGAAGGTGGAAATGTGGTCATCTGGCCTCTGAGAATGTACCTAGATGAAGCCACACTACAACTCAAAGACACCTCTTGTTACAAAACAATTACTTGGGGAGAGTATGAAAAGCTCAAAAACACTTTCTATGATGACCTTGTTGTCTGGCGTGATTGTAGTCTAATCACAATGGAAGAGTACAGCTTCCTCAAAGTTAACCATCCTAGAGTCCCTATCTTGAATCTATTACCAAAGATACATAAAAATAGTGAGTGCCCGCCTGGAAGACCTATAATTTTAGCCATAGGGAGCCTGTTGGAGAACATTTCAAAGTATGTTGATTCCTATTTACAACCAATGGTGAAAGATCTACCTTCTTATATACAAGACACCACAGACTTTTTGAAACAGATTTTTGATGTACATTGGGAGGCTGACTTTCTTATGGTGTGTCTGGATGTCAATTCCTTATACACCAGCATTCGTTATGAAGATGGACTGAGAGCCATCGAACGTTTTTTGAATCACAGACCAAGACAATATGCTGAGCACAATGTTATGATGATCAAAATGATAAAGTGGTGCTTGTCATGTAACATCTTCCTATTTAACAACATTCTTTGCAAACAGCAACAGGGGGCAGCAATGGGCACCTGCTTCGCCCCCAGCTATGCGAATCTGCATATGGGCTGGTGGGAGAAGCAGGTGCTACATGGTCCAGAAATGGAAAAGTGGTCATCCCATATTGTTATATGGTTACGCAACATCGAGTCTGTAGAGATGTTTGGAAATTATATCAATTCTAACAAACTGAATCTAACATTTACAAGTTGAATCATCAATACAGAGATTGAGTTTCTGAATGTTAAAATAGAGTTCAAAGACCAATGCCTCTCCACTACAGTTTTCCGCAAACCTACAGCGGGTAATACAACGCTACATGCCAACAGTTCACATCCCCAGTCACTCAAAAATAATATACCCTACGGGGAACTATTGAGAGCCAAACTAATCTGTGGCTCTACCGAGAAGTATGAGATAGCAGAGAAGGAGATTTGTGACAGATTGGCAGACAGATGGTATCAACGACCAGTTTTACAGCTGGCCAAAAACAAAGCCAGAGAGGCAAAGAGAATAGATCTACTATTCAAACAAAACAAACCTGACAGGGAGGTTGTACAAGTTAATAGATTTATAACCACCTTCAATTCACACCACAAAGATCTGAGAAAAGCCCTCAACAGGCATTGGCATTTGGTAAAGAGAGATCCTGTTATAGGAGTAGACGTTACCACCCGGCCAGACATAACCTATTGAAGACCACCGACACTAGGGAACAAACTAGTAAATACATATACTGACATGCACCAAAAATGGCTAAAACCTAGCAATGGGTTCAAAAGATGTACCAAATGCAAGGGATATCAGCAAGGTAGAAATAAAACAGAGGTTAAAACCTGCCTTGGAGAACGTCTGATTATATCTAAACCACTTAACTGTAAATCAGACTATGTGGTTTACCTGCTAGAATGTCCCTGCCCGAAGGGTTACATTGGGAGTACAAAGTTAGAAGCCCATAAGCGGGTTCCACAGCACTTGCATGCTATTAAGAATGCGGATACCACATATCCGGTAGCCAGGCATTTCATGGAATACCACAACAGAGACCCCTCCAAACTGACCTACTGTATTTTAGATCAGGTGGTAAAAACTCTGAGAGGAGGGGATAGAGAGAAGGCCCTCAGACAATAGGAATGCAGATACATTTTCAGGATGGGTACCAAAGAGCCAATAGGCATGAATGTTGATGAGGAAATGTTTACCTTTCTCTAACACAGTGCCTCTTTGATGCTATTCCCTGTTAACATGCAGAGACATCTAGTTTCCTTCAATGCTGTCTCTAGAAGCTTGTATGTATCTCAATATCATGATTTTAATGGGTTTTAATGTGTTTACTGTTCCCAAGGAAATGTGCTAATACTATGATTGTTTACTTCTGTTCCAGGTTGTCTATGACGA
This sequence comes from Calotriton arnoldi, assembly GCA_963921515.1. Classification (NCBI taxonomy): domain Eukaryota; kingdom Metazoa; phylum Chordata; class Amphibia; order Caudata; family Salamandridae; genus Calotriton; species Calotriton arnoldi. Next base: position 47,083 of record CAWUFW010009613.1, on the reverse strand, counting down.
ACACCGTGATGAGACTGCAAAAGAACTAAGATATCTATTTCTTACATTTTTGTTTTCTCACTTTATGTAACCGTCACATCTGGCAACATTGACTTGTTTAATCGGTTGCCACTATCGCTCTTTTGGACTTTGATTTCCAGGGTGCTGCCCAATGGGGTTTAATTGACTTTATCACTTTATCAATTTATGATATGTGGTTATATCTGAGTTCACCTATATGCCAATATGGACATTCCTGTAATTAGAGAGATAATCCTTTTGAACTATCTGCATATACAAATTGGATGCCCTTTTGTGGCGGTATATTGACACCATTTAGGTGTTTTTTGATTTTGAATTTAAATTTGTGATTTTTTCAGACCATCTATGCACAATGGAATAAGCCCAATGGGGCTATATTATGAATATGTTTATTTGGTGTTGTTTATCCGAACTGTTGGAATTTGCTATTTTTGCAGCAGACACACGTATTAGACTAAGCCCAATTGGGCTATATTGAAAGTAGGTTTAGTTAATTAATTTTAATATAATTCTACAAGTTGGCACTGTGGTAATGATAGTATCTGATCTGTTTTGAAATGAAAAGTAATTTTTTGATTCAACATAAGTTGTAAAATATATGTAATCATAAATGTCTGCGCAAATCTAAACCAGTATACTTCTATGGCAAATGAGCACGTTACAAGATGGCCGATTTTGTTGATTGCACTGGAGTGGTACTGAATTGAAATGCCACTTTCTATGTTTATTGTTTTTGTAACTCTATTTAGCATTCCCTGTGGTAACACATGAACGTTGTGAACAAGGCTGTCTAAGTCAAAACGCATAGACGTTTATCTGTCTACACGCCACCTGCAATAAAGAAAATTTCTGTTCCCACGGAGTGCCGTCAGTGGCCAGTAGGTAGTTATAGTTAGGGCCTAGTTTCCATAGGAAAAGCATTTTTGATTTGCCAATATCTTTGACGACGGTTGACGAATCTTTGCAAAATTTTCAAAACTAATGGGGCGCTCCGGTCAGCTCCTGTCTTGAAAGTTTCGGGGTGATTCGTCAAGCGGGGGCCGAGAAAAAGGGGAGTCCAAAAATGCGTTTTCTCCATGTTAATTTCCATAGGAACTTTTGTCGCGGCTACAGCCCGAACTGCTGAACTGAATTACACCAAATTTGGCAGAGAGGTAGCTCTTGGTCCAGAGTGCACTCTTTGCTTTAAATGGTGTAAATCCATTCAGTAGTTCCTGAGAAATTTAAAAGTAAAAAATATTGATATCTGGTGACCGCAGTGGATTCGCGAACCCTCCCGATCACGAGCTTCATTCTGATTGGCTGCCAACACTCCAAACCAGGAAGCGTTGGCAACCATCTTGTGACTCGGCAAAACTGAGTCACAAAAAAAAGGTGAAAAAAAGATAAAAAGCAAGAAAAGGGGGCAGGGTAGCAACTCCATGACACCCTAGGCCTGATCAGGGGTCCCACAGGCACCCCCAGGCCCAAAAAAAGCTTTTTTTTAAAAAGACATTTGGCCAAGTTCGTGCTGGGTGTGCGAATCCAGTAGAATTTATTTTTAAAAAACAAAGCGCGGTCTCCCGCGCTTCGTTTTTCTTTAAGCCCCCGGGTGGGCCAGGTCCCGGGGGCAATCAAAATTTAAGTAGCGGGGGCCCATGCATCCCCGGGGACCGCCACCTCCCCGGGGCTTTGCTGATAATGTGCGGGGGCCATGCGCCCCCCCCGCAACCCTGAGGACTGCCACCTCCCAGGGGCTTTTTAAACAAAAACTGCACAGGGGGCTCCTGCCCCCCATGCTGCCCCGGGGACCACCACCTCCCCGGGGCATTTTGTATTATGGGGCGGGGGGACTTGCAGGCCCCCCCAAGCCCTGGGGATGTGCACCTCTTTGGGGCTTAAATATAAATAAATAAGTGTGGGGGGCACTAATTAAGATAATGTGGGGGATGTTGCGGACCCCCGGCCCCGGTGACCACCACCTCCCCGGGGCTATTTTCACAAAGGGAGGGGGGTAGCGCGGCCCCCCTCCTGAGCCTTCTATGGCCCTGGGGACTGCCTCCCCCCAGGGCCGGCTCCAGCAATGTCCCGGGGTGCCCACCACTGGGACATTTCAGCTTGCAATGGCAGGGCGGGAGCACGGCTCCCGCCCTGCCATTGCAAACTCTGGTTCGCTTCATGGAAGCGAGAGCAGAAAACCTGCTTTCGCTTCCATGAAGCGAAGCAGATTGCTTTTGGACAAGGGGAGCTGCATGTTTGCAGCTCCCCTTGTCCAAAAGCAATGCCGGTTCCCGCAGGAGGCGGGAAGCCAGCTGGGACCGTGGGGCATTGGGGCTCCCCCCGCAGTCCCCAGGGAGAGGCCATACCCCGGGGATGCGGTCCCCGGGGCCAAAAATGGCCCGGGAGGGTGCCACTCGGCCCCCTCCATTAAAAAAAAAATTAAGAAAGCATTGGCCATGCCCTGGGGGATGGGGTCCCCGGGGCCAAAAATGGGCCGGGAGGGGTCCACACGGCCCCGTCCTTTTAAAAAATAAATAAAGCATTGGGCATGCCCTAGGGGATGGGGTCCCCCGGGCCAAAAGTGGCCCAGGGAAGGGGGGCCACGCGGACCCCCTCCCAAATATAAATATATATATTTTTTTTTAAATAAAGCTGGGCCCCGGGGATGGGGTCCCCTGGGGCCAAAATTGGCCACAGGAGGGGGGCCACGCAGCCCCCCTCCAAAAGTAATATTAAAAAAAGCAGGGTAGGCCTCGGGGGGTGGGGTTCCCGAGGCCTAAAGAGGCCCAGGGAAGGGGGGCCGCCTTACTGGTTTTTTTTTAAGTAAAAAAATGGCTAAGGCCCTGGGGGATGGGGTCCCCAGGGCCCAAAAAATAGTAAGAGAAGGGAGGTCACATAGCCCCCCTTCTAAAAATATCAAAAGTATAGAAAAACCGGCATCTCGCCGGAGGCCCTGCCCCCTCCCTGCACCACTCTGCAAACACGCCTCTTGGCGCAATTTGGGTTGGAGGATTGAGTCCCCTCGAATCTTAAGGCTCCTTAGGGGCCAACTAGCCCACCAGGTACCTCCAGTAAGCCCCACACAGTGGGATTGCTGAGAGTTGGTCCAAAGCCACGCCCCTTTTTACACCACTCTGCAAACACGTCTCTTGGCGTACTGCTGGTGGGGCGATGAGGTCCTCTTGTGTCCTGAGGACCTCAGGACTAAAATGGATTTCATCCCCTGAGCAGCAGTGCGCCAGGCGGCGCGTTTGCAAAGTGGTGTAAAAAGGGGGCGTGGCCTCGGACCACTCTCAGCAATCCAGCTGTGTGGGACTTACTGCAGGTAACAGGAGGGCTAGTTGCACCCCAGGGACCCTCAGGAGGTAAGGGGACTTCCTCCCCTAACCAAGAGCGCACCAGGAGGCGTGTTTGCAGAGTGGTTGACAAAGGGGGCATGGCCAGTGTCCACCTCTCAGCAATCCCACTGTGTGGGGCTTATTGGAGGTAACAGGTAGGCTAGTTGTCCCCTAACCACCCCCAGCAGCGAAGGGGACTTCACTCCCCATCCAAGAGTGCACTGGGGAGCGCGTTTGCAGACTGGTGGGCAAAGGGGGCGTGGCCTGCTATGAGAACTTACCAATGCTGCTGTTTGGGAGTTACTGGAGGTAATAGGGGGGTAGTTGGCCCCCAAGGTTGTCCTTGGGGGCCAACTACCCCTCCTGTTACATCCAGTAAGTCCCACACAGTGGGATTGCTAGGAGGTCTTCAGAGGCCATGCCCCCTTTCTCCACCACTCTGCAAACGTGCATCCTGGCACACTCTCAGTTGGGGGATGAGTTCCACTTTACTCCTGAGGGACTTTGGGGGCCAAAAAGCCCTCCTGGTACCTCCTGTAAGTCCTACGCAGCAGAATTCCTGAGAGGTGGTCGGAGGCCCATCCCCCTTTCTCCACCTCTCTGCAAATGCAACTACTAGTTAAAGAAGCATTTGCAATGTAATAGGTTTCGCATTTGCGAGAGTTAGAGCTATTGGCGTTGTAAATGTAAAAGTGTTTTATTAATGTTTCTTGGAGTGGAGTGGATGTAGATTGTGTGTAGTGGAATTATGTGGTATGTTGTGCAGTAAAATTATGTGGATATAAAGTATGGGGTATTTAGTGTATAGGAATTATGTAGAGTGGGATTATGAGTTATGGAGAGTAATTGTGTGGTATGATAGTCTATGTTGTGGAGTAGTAACCTTAGGTTTAGTCTTCCTCGTTTCCATAGAATCTAAACTATAAACTCAATGAGACAAAAAAGAAGGAACCACTGAGGAGCACTTCTGGACCTACTCAGAGGTATGAGCAGGGCCACTGGAATTATGCGACTGTTTGGCTGCGCTGACTGTTGCACAGCTATACATTTTCTGCATTTGCCACATAATCCATCATCTGCTGCATAATCTGCAGATTTGAACAAAAAAAAACTTGTTTCTAGCTCAAACAGCTCAAACGTTACCAAACATGCATCGACAAGTGTTACAGAGTGGTGGAAGGCCCTTTGCAAACCTAGAATGGTCACCTGTTACTTATTGCTAAATGTGGGTATTAAATTGGTACTAATGGTGTGCAAACCACTCTTGCTTCTTCTGCGCCTCTCTTGCCTCTTTCTGCATTTCTGTTGCTTCTTTCTGCACCTTTCTTTCTTTTTCTGTACTTTTTTTGCCTCGTTCTGCTCATCTCTTCCACTTTCTGCACCCCTCTTGCCTCTTTCTGCACCTGTTGCCTCTTTCTGCTCCTCACTTGCTTCTTTCTGTACCCCTCTTGACTCTTTCTGCACCCTTTTTCCCTCTTTCTGCACTTTTTTGGCTTCTTTCTGTACCCGTTCCCTCTTTCTGCACCTCTCCTGCCTGTTTCTGCACCTCTCTTGCCTCTTTCTGCCCTTCTCTTGCCTCTTTCTGCACCCCTCTTGCCTCTTTCTGCACACGTGTTGTCTTTCTGCACTTCTCTTGCTTCTTTCTCCACCTCTGTTGCTTCTTTCTGCACCCCTCTTGCCTCTTTCTGCACCCTTCTTCTCTCTTTGTACAACTCTCTTGCCTCTTTCTATACCTCTCTTCCCTCTTTCTGCACCCCTCTTGCATCTTTATGCACCCCTGTTCCTTCTTTCTGCACTTCTCTTGCATCTTTCTGCACCCCTCTTGCCTCTTTCTGCACTTCTGTTGGTTCTTTTGCACTGCTCTTGCTTCTTTATGCACCTCTCTTGCAAATTTCTGTACCCCTCTTGCCTCTTTCTGCATCCCTCTTCCCACTTTCTGTACCTCTCTTGCCTCTGTCTGCACCACTGTTCTCTGTTTTTGCACCTCTTTTGTCTGTTTCTGCAACTTTCTTGCCTCTTTCTGCAGTTCTCTTGCCTCCTTCTGCACCTCTGTTGCTTCTTTCTGCACTTCATTTGCCTCTTTCTGGACCTCTCTTGCTTCTTTCTGCACCCCAGTTATCTCTTTCTGCACTCGTCTTCCCTCTTTCTGCACCTCTCTTGTTTCTTTCTGCATTTCTCTTGCTTCTTTCTGCACCCTTCCCTTTTTTGCATGCATCCATCTTGCCTCTTTCTGCAGTTCTCTTGCCATTTTCTGCACCTCTCTTGATTCTTTCTACACCTCTGTTGCTTCTTTCAGTAATTCTCTTGCCTCTTTCTGTACTTCTCTTGCTTGTTTCTGCACCTCTCGTGCCTCTTTCTGTACCTCTGTTGCTTCTTTCTGCACTTCTCTTGCCTCTTTCTGCACCCTTTGTTCCTCTTTCAGCACCTCTGTTGCTTCTTTCTACACTTCTCTTCCTTCTTTCTGCATCCCTCCTGCCTCTTTCTGTACCCCTCTTGCCTCTTTGTGCACCTCTCCTACCTCTTTCTGCACCCCTCTTGCCTCTTTTTGCACCTCTGTTGGTTCTTTCTGCACTGCTCTTGCTTTTTTCTGCACCTCTTTTGCAAATTTCTGCATCCATCTTGCCTCTTTCTGCACCCCTCTTCCCTATTTCTCCACCTCTCTTGCTTCTTTCTGCACTTCTCTTGCTTCTTTCTGCACTGCTCTTGCTTCTTTCTGCACCTCTCTTGCCTCTTTCTGCACCCCTCTTCCCTCTTTCTGCAATTCTCTTGCCTCTGTCTGCATCCCTGTTCCCTCTTTCTGCACCTCTTTTGTCTGCTTCTGCAACTCTCTTGCCTCTTTGTGCAGTTCTCTTGCCTCCTTACGCACCTCTGTTGAATCTTTCTGCACCCCTCTTGCCTCTTTCTGCACCTGTCTTGGCTCATTCTGCACCCCTGTTGCTTCATTCTGCACTTCTCTTGTTTCTTTCTGCACCCCTCTTGCTTCTTTCTGCACCATTCTTCACTCTTTGTGCATCTCTCTTGCCTCTTTCTGCACTTCTCTTTCTTCTTTCTGCACCCCTCTTGCCTCTTTCTGCACCTCCGTTGGCTCTTTGTGCACTTCTCTTGCTTTTGTCTGCATCTCTCTTACTTTTTTCTGCACCCCTCTTGCCTCTTTCTGCACATCTGTTGCTTCTTCCTTTTTGTACACACATTTACAGAGTATGCTGTTTGAAACACAGGTATTCAAGTATTTTTATGTTTATTTTTATGTAACGTGTCACTAGGTGTCAGGACTCAGCACCCTCAGTGTAAGATTCGGGGCCAGTCCGTGGGAGCTACAGTGTTTAACCAGTCTTGGACCGCATTAGTTAATGCGAGGTCCACCAAGATGGCTGCTTGCGCTGAGGTCAGCGCTGCAGCCTTCCTAATGTGAGCACGAGACTTTCCGCACAGCTGAGGCTCGCTCTCTCCCTCAGCTGTGCGCACTTCACTCTAGGCGGTTACGTGTGAGCAGCGCTAGAGATTTCGTCCGAGTAGAGCCAGTGTAGTTAAGGCGTTTTCGAGTTTTCGCGGCAGTATTAGACTGAGAGATTCGCCGGGAGTTAATTACCTGCCATAGAAGAAAAAGGTTTTCACAGCGGAGGTTTCCGTTTCCTTAGTGTCAGCTGCATTCCTGTCATTCCGACGGCGCAGCGGAGGTTCTGTCAGTCACGCAAGTACCAGAGCAAGCTTTGACTGTATATTCGTTACGCTTGATGTATTATTGGAATTTCCCCCTTGTAATTATTTCCCAGCATTTCCAATTCGAAAATACATTATTAAAACCAAGTAGTATGCAGAAGAGTCTTCTCTTCGAATGCTTACCTGAGTATCCTGCTTAGTGAATGTCGGTATCTACTTACCTGTAAAAAGAAAGAAAAGGTATAGTTAGTTTAGTTCTAGAAATACTTAAGGACACAACAATTAATAACTCAATGAAGAACATTTAGAGTGTTATTCTCTTTTTCCCCTTTCCACAGAAGAAACACAATTCCTTATAAGAGATAGGAACAAACTATCCACAGAATAACTACATAAGAAGAGAGGCACTAACCTAGTCTTAGAGGGTACGTAGTTTTTAAGGAAAAGATAGCATAGCAAATGTCAAGTTCAGCTAGGATGTAGTAATGTGTATATTTTTGTATTATAGTGTCGAGTAGAGAATACTGCATAGAACAACCACAAGAATAGCAGTTTAGAAGACACCAGACGTAAAGAAGACCAGGCTGTCTCTTCTCTGTCCCATACCCCTTTCCCCCTTGGGGGTTTCTTCATATTCCCTTGAGTATTTGGGGAGTCTGGAGGGAAGCTCGAGGGGGCTTTGGGAAATATCACCGTTCTGCTCCTGTGAAGTATCTTGGGAAAACTTCAAGTAAGTGCTCTTGACAGAGTGAAGTGCCCACGAAGCTTTACTCACCTGAGCAGAATGGCCGAGGGCTTGGACCTGAAGAGTTTAGGAGGGGTTTTAGAAGTTATTCAGAAAGAATTGTTAGCTGTCAGTGAAGAGAATAAAACCCTAAGGCAGGAATTGTTGTCCTCTAGAAGAGAGACGACGGATTTAGCCAATAAGATAGACAGTATTTTCTCAAGCACTAGTTTTTCAGCCCAATCTCCTGATACACAAGCTAGTGGCTCTACCTCTTTCCCACACTCTAGAAGCACTACACAAGTAATACACTCCTTGTCTCCAGTGATTCCACTGGCCCTCCCAGAACGCTTTAGTGGTGACCCACAAAAGGCTCAAATCTTCCTTACGCAATGCTCATTGCACTTCATGTGTCGGCCCACCATTTTCCCTGATGCACAGTCCCGGGTAGCGTTTGTTCTATCCTATCTAAGTGGAGACGCAGCGGCTTGGTCTATGCCATTGGTCTCCAAAGATTCAACAATTCTGTATGATTTTGATGAATTTAAAAAAGAATTTTTGCGAATCTTTGATCGAAGGAAAGTTTCCCAAGCCACAGACAACGAGTTACTGGAGTTACGACAAGGAAACAAGGAATTAATTACCTACTTGACCCAGTTTAATAAACTCATTGTAGAAACCGATTGGCCTGAGAATAAAAGAGCTGCATTATTTTATAGGGGCTTGAAAGATGAACTCAAGGATGCCCTGTCCCAAATACCAAATCGGCCAACCGAAGTTACCACTCTCATAGATTTGGTCCTAGAATTAGATTATCGATTGTCTGAACGAAGAGGCGAAAGAAGGAAGGATTTTCGCCCGAGTGTACCCAGATTTGACCGGATGAAATCTGAAATAACTAGACCAGCAGAGAACACCCAATCGGTCGAGCCCATGCAAATTGGTGCGGTCAGAGGTCCTCTGTCCAAGGAAGAAAAGGAGAAGAGGAGGTTGAACAATCTTTGCATGTACTGTGGAGTCAGTGGTCACTTTGTTAAGTTCTGTCCGAAGAAACCAGCAACTTCACCGAAGGAAAACTGGCGGCACCACTTGTAGGCGGAGTTGGACAGGTGGATGCTAAGGAAATCACAACTCCAAAACCTCATTTGTTGGCGAACACACTGCAGTCATCTGCTCCTCACTTAACTCTTTCAGTTACCTTAAAATTTCGATCGTTCTCTCACCAGGACATTTCGGTGATGATTGACTCCGGAGCTACCGGAAATTTCTGCGACCTCAAATTTGCTGCTAAAATAGGATTACAAGCAATACAAAAACTAAGAGTGAAGCAGTGAGAGCGGTAGATGGCACGAATCTTTCCTCGGGGCCGATCGTCAGTCACACTGAGTTAGTGGAACTCATTCTACCTGAGGGTCATCGAGAAGGTCTGCAGTTCAACTTAATTGATGCGCCGCAGTTTCAATTAATCCTAGGCCTTCCGTGGTTAACAGAACATAATCCTCAAATTGATTGGGAGAAAAGATCAATTAGAATGAACTCTGAATTCTGCAAGGAGTCCTGTTACCACGATAAAAATCAAGAGAAGGAGTCTGGTTTAGCTTCCAGTCTGTGTGAAAATGGAGCGGCAGTGTGCGTGATCCGTACAGAAGAAATTCCAAAAATATATCGGGACTATGAAGATGTCTTTAGTGAAGTAAATGCCGAAAAGCTTCCTCCTCACAGGTCCTATGATTGTAAGATTGAGTTGGAACCCGGTGCGAACCTCCCGTGCAGTAGAATCTATGCCCTGACTGAAAAGGAGGACTCATACTTGAAGGAATATATCCAAACCTACTTAAAAATGGTTTCATCAGGCCTTCACAGTCTCCGGTCTCTTCGCCGTTATTTTTTGTGCCTAAGAAGGAAGAAGGTGATCTCAGAACTTGCATTGACTACCGCGCTCTGAACAGAATCACCGTCAAGAACAGGTACCCTTTGCCTCTGATTTCCGTACTTTTGGACCAGGTTAAGGGAGCCCAAATATATTCCAAGCTCGACCTCAGAGGGGCGTATCATTTGATCCGAATCAGAGAGGGGGATGAATGGAAGACCGCGTTCAGAACCAAGTTTGGTTTGTACGAATACCAAGTTATGCCCTCCGGTCTTTGCAATGCCCCGGCAGCTTTCCAGTATTTTATAAATGACGTTCTGAGTCAGTATATTGACAAGTGTGCTATTGTCTATATTGACGACATTCTGATTTACTCAGCGTCGGAAGATGAACATCAAGAACACGTCAAAGGAATCTTGGAGAAGCTGAGAGAGAACAGTCTATATGTCAAGCTGGAAAAATGTGCATTCCATGTACGATCGGTGGCTTTCCTTGGATTCATTCTATCTCCAGAAGGAGTCACCATGGATACTCAAAAGACCAAGGCAGTGTTGGATTGGCCATCCCCAAACACAGTAAAGGAAATACAGCGATTTATTGGGTTTGCAAACTTCTACAGGAGGTTTATTCAGGATTTTTCTCGAAAGGTAATTCCAATAACTCGTCTGTTGAGAAAAGGTGTTCCGTTCTCCTGGTCAGAAGAAGCGGCGGATGCCTTTCAGTCTCTCAAGGAGAGTTTTACTTCCGCGCCTATTCTCCTGCACGCTGATCCAACCCAGCCCTTTTATTTGGAGACAGATGCATCAGATCAAGCTATCGGAGGTGTTCTCTCTCAAAGACACAAGGAAACCGGCCAATTACACCCAGTCGCGTACCATTCCCGAAAACTTCTCCCGGCTGAGATTAACTATACAATTACGGAGAAGGAGCTTTTAGCTATAAAAGATGCCTTCAAGGAGTGGAGACACTACCTGATGGGAGCTCGACATACAGTAACAGTATTTACAGACCATAAGAATTTGCAATTCCTGAAATCAGCTAGAACTCTGACACCACGGCAACTCAGATGGTCTTTATACTTTGCGGATTATAACTTTGTGATCACCTATCGCCCAGGAAGTAAGAACGGTAAGGCGGACGCCTTATCCAGATTGGACACTGATGAGCAAAGATTGGTTATTGATGACCAAAAAATCATTCCAGAATCGAAGATTGTGGGAGCCGTGATTAGAGAAATAGACTCACTGGATGAAAAAGTACGAAAGTTGTTTACTCCAGAAGAACTCCAGCAATGGGTGGTGGAAAACTCGTCTCGAGAAATTCGCAATGGATTGCCCTATCATGATGGAGCCTTGTTCATCCCTACCTTGGAACTGCAAGAACAAATTCTACATGACTGCCATGATCACCCCTTGGCAGGTCATAAAGGAATTAATAAAACTGAAGAACTGATCAAGAGACAATTCTGGTGGCCAAGAATGTCTAAAGACATCAAGCAATATGTGTTAGGTTGCGGAATCTGTGCTCAGGGAAAATCGACACGACAATCACCCCAGGGGTTATTACAACCAATGCCTACCCCCTCACCCCTGGCACACAGTGACTATGGACCTTATTGTAGACCTACCCTCCAGTGGAGGCTTTAGTGCAATACTGGTTTTTGTGGATGCGTTCACCAAGATGGCCCACTTTGTCCCATTAAAAGATACCCCTAGTGCTAAAGAGTTGGCCACACAGTTTGGTTTACATGTGGTGAGGTTACACGGTATCCCGAAGGTTCTAATTTCAGATCGTGGCTCTCAGTTCCTGTCTCATTTTTGGAGGGCTTTTACCCAAGGGTTAAACATAGAAACTAAATTCTCCACTAGTTATCACCCAGAGACAGACGGTCAGACAGAAAGGGCAAATCAGGAGCTAGAACAGTATCTAAGACTATTTTTGTTAGATCAGGAAGGAGATTGGCCAGATCTCCTCTGGGCTGCGGAATTTGCGCACAATAACTCTAAGAATAGTTCTACTGGTCATTCTCCATTTTATTTAAATTATGGTCAACACCCAAATCTGATGATCAGCACTGATGAAGTTCCAGTTCCAGTAGCTACAGAAATTGTTAGGCACTTAAGTGAAACACACGAAAGGGCTAGAGAACAGCTGGAAAAGTCTAAAGAATTATATAAAAGTTATGCAGACAAAAAAGAAGACTAGAAGATGATTATTTAATTGGGAGCAAGGTCTGGCTCAGTACCAAGAATTTAAAACTAAAGGGAAATAGAAAATTCCAACCTCGCTTTATTGGCCCCTTTGAAGTTGAGAAGAAGTTAAATCCGGTGACCTATAGATTGAAATTGCCTACACAATTAAAGATTCATCCAGTTTTTCACGTTTCCTTATTGAAGAAATCATCACCGTATCTCAGGTCTAGAGTTTCCCCAAAGCCAGTTCAAACTGTAGATGGAGAGGAGTTTGAAGTAAAAAGAATAGTAGATTCCAAATGGAAGAACAGGAAGTTATACTACTTGGTAGATTGGAGAGGCTACGGTCCTGAGGAGAGATCCTGGGAACCACAGTCTAATGTGCATGCCCCAAGACTAGTAAAGTCTTTCCATGAGCAATTCCCCCTTAAGGCAAAACCTGGGGAAACCCCCTTGCGGAGGGGTACTGTCAGGACTCAGCACCCTCAGTGTAAGATTCGGGGCCAGTCCGTGGGAGCTACAGTGTTTAACCAGTCTTGGACCGCATTAGTTAATGCGAGGTCCACCAAGATGGCTGCTTGCGCTGAGGTCAGCGCTGCAGCCTTCCTAATGTGAGCACGAGACTTTCCGCACAGCTGAGGCTCGCTCTCTCCCTCAGCTGTGCGCACTTCACTCTAGGCGGTTACGTGTGAGCAGCGCTAGAGATTTCGTCCGAGTAGAGCCAGTGTAGTTAAGGCGTTTTCGAGTTTTCGCGGCAGTATTAGACTGAGAGATTCGCCGGGAGTTAATTACCTGCCATAGAAGAAAAAGGTTTTCACAGCGGAGGTTTCCGTTTCCCTTAGTGTCAGCTGCATTCCTGTCATTCCGACGGCGCAGCGGAGGTTCTGTCAGTCACGCAAGTACCAGAGCAAGCTTTGACTGTATATTCGTTACGCTTGATGTATTATTGGAATTTCCCCCTTGTAATTATTTCCCAGCATTTCCAATTCGAAAATACATTATTAAAACCAAGTAGTATGCAGAAGAGTCTTCTCTTCGAATGCTTACCTGAGTATCCTGCTTAGTGAATGTCGGTATCTACTTACCTGTAAAAAGAAAGAAAAGGTATAGTTAGTTTAGTTCTAGAAATACTTAAGGACACAACAATTAATAACTCAATGAAGAACATTTAGAGTGTTATTCTCTTTTTCCCCTTTCCACAGAAGAAACACAATTCCTTATAAGAGATAGGAACAAACTATCCACAGAATAACTACATAAGAAGAGAGGCACTAACCTAGTCTTAGAGGGTACGTAGTTTTTAAGGAAAAGATAGCATAGCAAATGTCAAGTTCAGCTAGGATGTAGTAATGTGTATATTTTTGTATTATAGTGTCGAGTAGAGAATACTGCATAGAACAACCACAAGAATAGCAGTTTAGAAGACACCAGACGTAAAGAAGACCAGGCTGTCTCTTCTCTGTCCCATACCCCTTTCCCCCTTGGGGGTTTCTTCATATTCCCTTGAGTATTTGGGGAGTCTGGAGGGAAGCTCGAGGGGGCTTTGGGAAATATCACCGTTCTGCTCCTGTGAAGTATCTTGGGAAAACTTCAAGTAAGTGCTCTTGACACTAGGTAAAAGCAGAGACACACGCATGCATACCTTCCCAAACTTGGTCAGACTTACAACAGTGATATGGTTAGGATTGTTGTTTTATATTTGGTAGGCCTAACATTCTGAGCAGTCGATAAATATTGAACCTTCAAGAGAAAAGTGAGGTTTAAGACATCTTGGGAGACGGATTAGTGATTAGGCTACTTTATATGAGTCTGTTGTAAGGTACAGTCAAAGTGGGCCTCTTTCTGCACCTCTGTTGGTTCTTTCTGCTCATCTCTTTATTCTTTATGCACCTTTCTTCCTCTTTCTGGACTTCTGTTGCCTCTTTCTGCATTTCTGTTGCTTCTTTATGCACCTTTCTTCCTCTTTCTGCACCTCTCTTGCCTCTTTCTGCGCCTTTCTTCCTCTTTCTGCACATGTCCTCCCTATATAGGCATAGTTAGAAATTAGCATTTTAAAAAACCTTAGAAATTCACTGAAAAAACCACAGGTTTCAGGGACGTTATAGTTTGAAATTTTCATTTAAAAAAACTTTGAAATTTACTGAAAAAAACAGGTTTCAGGGACGTTATAGTTAGAAATTTTCATTTAAAAAACCTTTGAAATTCACTGAAAAAACCATAGGTTTCAGGGACGTTATAGTTAGAAATTAGCTTTTAAAAACCTTAGAAATTCACTGAAAAACAACAGGTTTCAGGGATGTTATAGTTAGTTGGACATTCACTTGAGATGTCATCAGTGATGTCATCAGTGATGTCACTGACCATGTCATGAATGATATAATATGTGACGTCATCAGCAGTGCATTGCGGGGCGCGAGTTATAGTTAGCTCAACTAACTATACCGGCCGAATTTCTCTGGTTTTCTACGAGTGAAATGTCCAACTAACTATAACATCCCTGAAACCTGTGGTTTTTTCAGTGAATTTCTAAGGTTTTTTAAATGCTAATTTCTAACTATAACGTCCCTGAAACCTATGGTTGTTCTGGCATGGGCGGGTAGGTGTGCTGGGGTGACACATTTGTTATGGTGTTTGATCTCACAAGCGAGCCACCGGGGACACTCATAAGCCCATCGGAGCGTATAATTGTATGGTGCCTCAATAGTGTTGTCACCAATGTCATGTAAATAATATAAGTATTGAGCTTTAGGGCATGAATAATGTACCATGTGCTCTAAAAATGTTTATTTCACCATGCTCACATTGCCACAAATGTCACCAATATAATACGGTGCACCACCCTGTGGACAAATGTCCCTACACGTCACACATTCCTGACCAGAGAACTTCCGAAACGCTGGGGACACACTCCCAGTTCCACTCATACAATACAGATGACGAAGTGGGTAAATTCAAATATAGTACCCCGGGGGTCCCTTCACACCACGCAAGGATGGCGGCCGAGAAAATACGGGAGCCGGCTCAGTCCGCTTTCTATTTTTCCTTACTTAACAACGCCGGTGGAAACGAGCCTTAGAGCACATCGGACTTGCGCGACCAACACGCCGCTTTCGGGAACTTCCTTCTCCTAATAACTACAGACCTGCAGGTAAGGAGCGCCATCATTTAATAATTATGCTAAGGTATGGGACAGAAGGGTTAGAGCTTGCAGTGACTCTACCCTTTACTTCCTCTTAAGGATTGGGCGAAACTGAGAAACTCCACTCCATTGTGAGAGGGATATACCAAATACAGCCACTGATGGCTTTTTAAGGATTGTTTTAACTACAGATAGAAACCGTATCCAGGTTGGAATTATCACCAGAGATAAGGCAGGGGCTCCATAAGGATTGCTGGCCATTACCTAGTAACAATAAACTGCTTATTATTCTTGCTGACACGCTTTACCTTTTCTTATTTTTCTGGATACTTAGAGACTGCTAAAGACTTTTCATAGGTATCGTATTCACACAAATACCTGGCCCCACTTTCAAGGGAACACTAGTACAATCAGCATGCGCACGCCCAACCTTGACTACATGTGGGTGCACCATATTATAGATGAAATCAACGGAACAAGTATAATATTGAAAATGTATATGTGTTGTTTGCATGCCCAGAACCTGCACCTTGCCCACCAAGGTTTATTCCTATAAAGAAAGCCAATAACATCAATTATGGTTATGAACATAGGAGTGATAAGTATTAGCAATTGTTTTTTTTTTCTGTTCTTTCTTCCCCCACTGATATATTGAAGCACTAGCAATAATGCTCTAAGTGCATGGACAATATCAGATATAAAAATTGATTCCCACTGATTTCCACTAACAAATTTTAAAAAACTCACACGTGTCACCAAAAGTCACTCTGAGAATGTCTTAACTAAAATGAAGCACTGAAGTACATACGAACTAGCACTTGTTTATGTATCTCCTTAGCCCTGAAGAAGTTGCGGGATATTCCCTTGTAAAAGCGACGAAACACGTGTTGGCTAAGAAACAGACTAGTGGAGTACAGAACTAACTTCACTTACGGATCAACTAGAATCAAAGACTTCGCAATTTACAAGACAAGCATTACTGTGCTATATAAATACGAAGTTTTGTATGTTAATCTTTAAACGTGTGCATAGGATTTGTTTTTTTTGCAACATAGTGGTTTTTTTACCACAAACTTGGGGATCTGGTGGTTTTTCCCTACCTAGTGCACCATGCCAGATTTTGTGTACCAGTTGAAATACAAATGTGATAGACCTAAGAGCACCACTTATCCTATTACTCATCACCGGCTCTGTATATCAAGGAGCCCTCAGCACTCCGGTGCAGTTGTCATATATATTATTTTTAGCGCTACGGCAGAAGCACAGACGCCAATGCATTTCGGTGCCAACACACACCTTGGTCACGACGCTGACCATGTTACAGCATACATTTTTTTATATACTTTGTTCAGCAATTGGTGCAATAAACATTGAGATAAACAGAGGACTCAAGCAAGTCCACCAGTTTTGATGGCCATTTTGTAGTGGCTGTTATATCATCACTCCATAGCTCATAACATATTGCTTATAAACAAAAATACAATTCATTCAGCATACTTCTTAATAAATCACATTAGTAACAGATTGTTGGCCAGTTCTCCAAATATTTACATTGCGTTTCTAAGTAACTTGCAGAAGTCATGAATAATGTTAAAGAACTCTAATGTGTTCATGGTTTGGCGGCCATTCATCACTGGCAGCTACAACAATGTTGATCTTCATCCAGCAGTGCTGGAGATCATAATCGTGTGACTTTAATAAATCGAAATGAAGTTAACAAAAATTAAAACTCTCTGGCCAATATGTGATAGTTATGACTCTTCCTTGCAATCAATACCCTAAATAACTGGCAATTACGTTGTGTAATACTAGCTATTTAAACGTTACTTCTCTCGGAAGCCTAGGCACTGTGTGCAATCTCACAATTCTATTTTTTCTCAATGATATAAGCAACCAAACCAGGTTAGTACGAGGTTATTGTCATTTCTCGTAGAGCCCCAGTGGGCTGTTGGCAGATTTTCTTTATTTGGTTTTAGAGCTATTAAAAAAAAATGTATATCAAGGGACATGGATTCTCCGAGGATGCGACAGTCCCCATGCAGAAATGTAATTGGCTGCCAACACTTCAACCAGGAAGTGTTGGCAGCCCTCTTGGAACTCGGCTTCAGCCGAGTTCCACAAAAAATGTTAAAAAAAGAAAACGGGGCAGGGTAGGAATACCCTGACTCCCTAGGCCTCTTGGCTCCCACCGAAAAATTATAAAAAAGAAGTGTGGGCTCCTGTGCTTCTGCAATGTTTAGCCCCCGGGTGGGCCAGGTCCTGGGGCCATGAGAAATGATAAAAAAGGAAGAGGCACGTGGGGTCACCTCCTCAGGCTTATAAAACCTCCGGGGACCGCCACCTACCCGAGCACTGCTTTTAATGTATGTGGGGGTGCCTGATCAGCACTCCTTTTGCCCTGGGGACCGTCACCTCCCCAGGGCAAATCTGTATCAATAAATGCAGGACACCATGTGCCCCCCACAGCCTAGGGGACCGCCCCCTTCCTAGGGCTAAACATAAAATTAATGCGTGGGTCCGTGCGAATCCCCCTGCAGCCCCGGGGACCACCACCTCCATGGAGCAATTCATTCAAATTAAGGGGGGCCGTGCGACCTGCCTGCCGCTGCTTTTAGGACTACCACCTCCCTGGGGGTAACTACTACAATGGGGGGGACTGTGTGGCCCCCCTCGTGGAGCCATGGATGACATTAGTGCCCACTACCCCCCAGGGCTGGCTCCTGCTACCTCCCGAGGTACCCACCCTCAGGAGGCAGCTATTTGCTTTTGCTTGGTGGGCGCTAACAGCTCCCACCAAGCAAAAGCAAACATAACTCTGCTTCCTGCAAGCGGGTGATATCAAACAGCTCTGGCTTGAAGAAAGCAGAGTTTTCATCTGTTTCCCTGCACATAAATATGTGTGCAGGGAAACAGATGAAAACATTGCTCCCACATGCATGGAGCTGCATTTCTAGCAGCTCCTTGCGTGCAAGAGAAATGCTGGCTCCCGCAGGAGGCGGGGAGATGGCTGGGACTGCGGGGGCCTTGAGGCTCCCCAAGTAGTCACAATGCACACTGGGTGCCCTGGGGCACTGAGGTGTCATGCCCTGGGGGATGGGGTCCCCAGGGATGAAATTGGCCTTGGGAGGGAGGCCGCACGGCCCCCCTCTCAATAGTATAATGGCCATGCCCCAGATGATGGGGTACCTGAGGCCGAAATCAGCCTGGGAATGGGGACCAGCAACCCCCTCCTCCATTTGTTGATGGCTGGACACTGGAGGATGGGGTCCCGGGACCGAAATCAGCCCCAAGAGAGGGGCAAGGCGGACCCGCTCCCCTAATAAAAATAAATAAAATAAAAGGCCGGGAGATATGGTCCCTGGGGCCAAACCTGGCCCAGGGAGGGGGGCCACACAGCTCTCCTTCCCCATTCAAAAAAATAAGCCCCTGGAGCGCATTTCCCACCAATTATGGAGACGGGTCTTTATGCCTAGTAATTGGTTGCATCACCACCAAACAAAGAAGCACACACTTCTCTAAAGTATAAATCATCCAAGTGTGTTTTCTCTGCATTTTCACCATTTCAAAAATTATCTGTAATACATGATGGAGGTAATTGCATCCTTGCTTTTTCCGGCGCCATATCTCACATAGTGTTTGTGATGAGGAGGTTCTTTTTTGTCATCTGATGCTGAGATTGTGTTCTAAACTTTTAAAAACTAGAAGTATGTAAACTTACATAGAAACCCCACCCTTTGGCACGCCCCATTAACATGTGCTGTATACAGCATCTTCCTGCCCTTTTCGCAGGATGATGGACAGCTTACTAAAAGGCCCCCGAGCACATTTCTCGACGATTTTGGAGATGGGGTCTTGATGCCTAGGAATATGATCGTATCCAGCCTCATGCTAGACCAGGTTCTGGAGATCCCCTGGCTGAATTATATAAAAAAAATTATGAAAGATCTGGGTCGCCCAGAATATTTTAACAACCCTGATATTTCGCATACGGTAAATAGAAAATTTCTTTAAAAATCCTGTATGACCCTCATTGAGGCAAACAGATTTGCAAGTGAGGCAGCTAAGTCATCGGTACAATCCAATCAACTTATACTCACTACATTTGGTACACAGCCGTACCTAAATTTTGCATTAAGTGGGTATGATCAATTTGTTTTAACCCGTTTTAGATTTGGATTTTTCCACCGTGCAGTAAGCTTCCCTGAACTAAACGGCTGGTCTCCAACACTAATTAGCTGCCCCTGCGATAACCAATCCCAGCAATCAACCATGCATGTGGTTTTATTTTGTAAATTTTATGCAACGCAAAGGAAAAGATGGATTTTACCTGTTTTAAGACTTTGGGGACTGAGACAATGCAGGCCTGCGTTCCTAGCCTTGCAATTTCTGGATAACGAATGTTTCACAAAGTCAATTGCTTCCTTCTTCAAAAGCATTATTAAACACAGGAAAGGCATGATTATATGAATATGCATGAGATATCAAAAGGATTTTGAAAAATACAGTGGGTACTAATCAATGTACTATTTAGTAATTAGTTTAATGTATTGGGTATTTTTTTTAACTATATAATCTTGATATTTTAACAGTTTTGCTTTTATGATTTTCTGTACAAAAAATCGAATAAAGCTGGATTGATTTGATTTGATCGCACCTCTACCAAACAAAGAATCACTTACTTCTGTAAAGTATAAATCATCCAAGTGTGTTTTCTCTGTAGTTCCACCTTATAAATTTATCTGGCGAAGACACTTGAGCAACAATCACATTGGCAATGCTACAGACACACAAGGCCACTGGAGACATTTCCTCGGCGTCCCTTACGTAGCGGTAGTGTAGGAGATGCACTATACATTTCAAATTCAAATTCAATCAAGCTTTATTCGGTTTATAGAAATATAACCATAAAAGCATTCTATAATAAAAACATTTCATCATAAATTTTAAAAATACATTTTTCGTATCACAAATTTCCACAAAAAACACATTTCCTCACAAACGTAAGTGAAGCATATCATTAACTGTTTGCATATCTTTACAGTATGCACTAAAGATTGACAGAAAAATCATACATTAATCCATACAAAGTAATAAAAAAAACTCAAATAGCAGCTTATTATCATTAAAAACTTTGTATCAGGATGTATAATATAAAAATATATATGTTAAAATGCAATCTATTCAGTTTCATAATTCAGCATGTCCAAATATGTAAGATCCTTTCTCCGTTTAATAGCCATCTGAATGAAGAGGATGACTGCATTACATATCGATGCATTTTCCAGATTACAGACATGATAAAAAGCAGATTTATAAGAATACAACTTATTAGTAGTAAAAAGTGGTCGTAAAATTAGTTTTCTAATGTCCCTATAAAAGTTACAAAAAAGTATAAAATGCAAAGTGCTCTGGGAGGTTTTACCATCACACGGGCACCTGGGTAAGTTAGAGCTCCACTTACCCATCTCAGGGAAAGCTACTTGAAAGTGGAGCGTACTCAACCTTAATCTTGTTAGATAAAATCTATGTTGTACATTTCTTGTAAAAATAAGATACGGTTGTGTGCCCAAAGAGAACGGTCCTTCACAGTAAGATTTGACACCTAGTTTTGTGCTGAGTTCAGCTACCCTCATAGTTTCTCTAGATTTCAGGAATCTCCTCTTGAGCTCCACTTTACTATAAATCTGGATGCTCTCGGGATCTTTAAAATTAGTTACCATGTTGCACTCAGTTAAAAGTCTACAGATATAATTTAACCATGGTATATTCCTATAGTAATCTAATTTAAGGCAATCCAGGATTATATCTTTAGTAAAGTGTGCTTCGTCTTTTGTCCAGATTCGATGCCACAGTGTGAGGGCAGCCACATTGATCAAGTCACTCATATATGGTGCATCTAGCTCCTTGTGAGCTATATAAGTAGCAGTTGAGTTTGGGACCGATAATACCCTTCTTAAAAATTTATTCTCAAGGGTTTGTAATGGGGAGATATCTGCCATGCCCCATAATGCTCCACCATAACAAACCCCTGTGATGCACTTACTCCCATATAACTTTAAGATCTCACGTATCGGCTTATTGCCTATTTTCTGAGAGAATCTAAGAATAGCCTCGCTTGATCTCAAAAACTTTAATTTACAAGAATTCAAATGTGCAGTCCACGGTCCTTTGCTATTAAAAAGTAACCCCAGGTAAGAAAAAGTAGATGTCCTTTCGATGGTTGTTCCCCCAACATTATGGGTTCTACTCTTAATTTTCCTTTTCCCACATGTCATGACGAGTGTTTTACTCAAATTTTTTTTTAAGTCTGTTTTGGTCATGAAGTTTGTAAAATTATCTATCAAGTGTTGGAGGCCATTTGCAGTCCTAGATATTAGGACTGCATCATCTGCATATAATAAAACTGGGGTGACACGTTTGCCGACAACAGGGGCATCAGCTTTCAAACTCTGTAATAAAAAGTCAATACCGTTAATATAGAGTGAAAATAAAAGGGGGGCAAGGACGCAACCCTGTCTGATTCTTTGAGTTACTCTAAAGGGCGTTGTGCATTCCCCTTTCAGGCCATATCGTATTTTTGAGGTTAAATGGGCATATATCTGTGATAGGAAATTTATAATATCATATGGGGCGCCCATCTCTGCTAATGTTTGCCATAACTTAGAATGATTTACCAGGTCGAACGCACTGGAGAGGTCGACAAAACAGAGATGGAGTAGACCTTCTTTGGCAAGTGTGTATTTCCCTATAAGCAGCTCGAGGTTGATGCACTGCTCAAGCGTTCCAATACCCCTTCTAAAGCCGTACTGGGCATCAGTTAAGATGTTTTTGTCTTTTACCCAGCATTCCAGCCTGGCTAGCAAAACTCTACCCATTAGTTTAGAAGTGGAATCAAGAAGGGATATTGGTCGGTAGCATTTTGCGCTACCTATGTCGCCTTTTTTAAAAATAGGGACAATCACACTTTCAGCCCAGGTTACTGGTAACACCCCATTAATAATAGCATTAAACAGATTGACTAAAATAGGGGACCAGAGATCTACATTGTGCTTAAAAACATCAATGGGGACCCCATCCGGTCCTGCAGCCTTTCCACTTGCGCTATTTTTTAAAGCTATTTTTATCTCTTCTATGGTGATTATTTCTATCTTGGGAGTATTTATTAAGGTGATGTAGTGATTCTCGTCTGCTTCCATAGACTGTTATGAAGGATTAAAAATATTCTCACTATACACATTTACCCAACAAGGTAGCACTAGCCAGTAGAAAGTGCTCCAGTTGGGTACAGATGTTGCACAAGACAGTGGCATCTTCTTGGATAAATATGCAGGGCACAATTAATTCTGGCAAGATGCTCATTTCACAGAAATGAAACCTCAATGGGAGGCACTTACAGATATAAACAAAATAGGTGGCCACATTGAAGCTCCACTTCTGTAAAGTACTAATCATGCTAACTTTGTACACATGGCAAAGGCAAAGCAAGTGTGTTTTCTCTGAATTTCCACCGAAAAGTTATTTGTGATCCGTGATGGAGGTGTTTGCATCCTTGCTTTGGTCGAGCGCAATATCTCACGGAGTGTCTGTCACAAGGGGATTCCTTCTTTTCATCTGCGGTTGAGACAAGAGATCGTGTTCTAAACTTTTTAAAACTAGAAGTATGTACATGTGCCTAGAAGCCATGCCCATTTGGTCCTGCCCCATATACATTAGCAGTATGGAACTTCTTCCCACCCTTTTCCCAGGGTGATGGACAGCTTCCTAAAAGGCCCGCCAAGCGCGTTTCCTGACGATTTTGGAGATGGACTCTAGATGCCTAGGAATACAATTGCATCTCCACCAAAGAAGCACTTACTTCTGTAGAGTAGAGATCATCGAAGTGTGTTTTCTCTTCAGTTCCCCCTTGTAAAGTTATCTGTTGAAGACACTCAAGCAACAGTCACATTGGTAAAGTGACAGACACACAAAGTCGCTGGAGACATTTCCTTGGTGTTCTTTACACACCTGTAGTTTAGGAGATGCACTATGCCTTTACCCAACGGGGGTAGCACTTACTAATTAGCCAGTAGAAAGTACTCCAGTTGGGTAGAGGTGTTGCACAAAATGGTGGCCTCTCTTTGGATAAATACGGAGGGCAGGATTCATTATGGCACAATGCTCATTTCACAGAAATTAAACTTCAACAGATTACAATTTGGAAATACAATTTTTAAAAAACGTTGAAATTTGTTGAAAAAAACAAGGTTACTGGAACTTTATAGTTAAGAAATAGAATTATTTTTTTAAACTTGGAAATATACTGACAAAACCAAAGGTTACAGGGATGTTATAGTTAGGAATTAGAACTTTAAAAAACTTAGAAGTTCACTGAAAAAAACAAAGGTTAGAGGTACATTATATATAGGCTCCAATTTCACTTGTACAAAACCAGAGAAATGTATCAGTTATAGTTAGCTGAGCTACTATAACTTACACCCCCCACAATGCACTGCTTATGACCTCACATAATATATCACTCATGACATGGTCAGTGGCATCACTTGTGACATCACTGATGACATCTCAAATGACATCACTGATGACATCACTGATGAAATCTCAAATGACATCACTGATGACATCATCCACAGAACCACTCACATACCCCCATACAACATCTCATGCACCCACTCCCAAACATCCACTGACATACCCATTCACACACCCAAAAAACACTCACACGTCTACTCACTGATACATAGAGCCACTCACACATCAACTCACCCATACAGCCACTATTATGACCACTAACTCAGATATACAGCCACTCATGCACCTTCTCACTGGCCAACACAACCACTCACACATCCAGTCATACAGACATACAGACACTTACATACCCACTCACACACACACATACAGCTACTCACACACTAAATCTGTCACCCATATAGCTACTCACACACCTACTCACTCACCCATACAGTCACTCACACAGCCACCCACTCACCCATACAGTTATTCCCACACCCATTCACTTACTCATACATATACTAACACATACCCACTCACCTATATAGTCACTGAGACAAGCACATACTCTCTCATACAACCTCTCTCACACTCACTTACTCACCCATACAGCCACTCATACACCCATTCACTCAGCCATACAATCACTCACACATATACCCATACACCCACTTACACACCCATTCATGCACCCATTCAACCACTCATCCACCTGGTCACTCACCCATACAGACATTTATGTACCTGCTGAGTCACCCGTTCAGCCACTCATACACCCTCTCATTCACTATTTACAGCCACTGACACACTCACACACTCACCCATACAGCCACTCATTCATCCCCTCATTCACCATTACAGCCACTTACACACCCACTCACTCACCCATACAGATACTCACACAGCCACTCACTTACTCATATACCCACTGGCACACTGATTCGCTCACCCATGCAAAAAACTCACACACCCACTAACTCATGTATACAGTCTCTCACATACTCTTCTATACACCACATACACACCCACTCACTCACCCATGCAGGCACACCCACAGCCTTAGTATATATGTTTAACACTCAGTAACTTCTAGAAAACACTCACAATCACTAGATTATGTCATCAGTGATGTCATCAGTAATGTCATTTGAGATGTCATCAGTGATGTCATTTGAGATGTCATCAGTGATATCATGAGTGATGTCACTGACCATATCATGAGTGATGCAATATGTGATGTCATAAGCAGTGCATTGCAGGGGTGTAAGTTATTGTTAACTCAGCTAACTATAACTGCTGAATTTCTCTGATTTTGTACAAGTGAAATGTGAGCCTAACTATAACGTCCCTGTAAACTTTGTTTTTTTCAGTGAATATGTTGCACTTAGCATTACATTAAATGTATTAAACTTTTGTAATAAATATTAAAAGTATAAATACACAATACGGTGCGCCATACAGCATTTCTCATGCAAAATCCAGAGTCCAAAGACGACGGATTTCCAATTCGTAAGTACATCTTCTTTTTATTTAATTTTTTGTTTCAATAGCTCAAGTTTGTAAAACAGCCACAACCAATGCGTTTCACCAACACAGTGGACTTCCTCAGGGCTGTAAGTATAACATATGAGGACATATTTAAAATCATACCCACATAAATAGCACAAAGGACATAATAAAACAATACCTAAAATGAAGAGCATGGAAACAAACTCCTCATTTGTAGAGAAACATACTTATTATATCTATCCCTCATTTGTGTAGGGCACTTCTTTTTGAGGACATCGAAACTGGTAATGTTTGATATTCTTTTTTCAGCTTTATCCAGGATTTTTGAATCATGTCCCCGATTTAGGAAACAGTTTTTTGTATTTTTAATGTTAGGCACGAAAGCAGCCTCAGTGCTACAATTGCGTCTAACGCGCACCATTTCTCCATAGGGTATGTTGTTGATAACGTGCTTGGGGTGTGCACTAAAAGCATGGAGGGTGCTTTTGCAAGCAGTGGCTTTTCAGAACATTGTGCTCTGTATTGTATTGTCAATGATGTAAAAAGCAATATCCAGAAGTTATCCGTTCTTTGCTGTAATTGATCGAGAGTTGCACATTGTATGGATTATCATTCAGAAATTCATGATAGACTCAAGTTGTTTAACGGTACCATTCCAGAGCACTATGATGTTGTTGATATACCTTCCCCAAAATAAAATATGTTCAGCCCATGGGGAGGCATATCGGCCCCAGGCATGCTCCTGCTCGTACTAGCCCATGAAGAGCCCGGCATAACAGGAGCAAAACTGGAGCCCATCACGGTGCCCTGTATCTGTTGGTGCCAATGATTATCATGCAAGAAAAAATTATTTGAAAGGATGATATCCATCATCTCCATCATTAGAGCATTGTGTTCAAGATGGTCAGCTGTCCTTTGCTAAAGGAAAGATTCAACCACCCTAAAGCCAAATTCCTTTTTTATACATGTGTATAAACATGTGACACCCATGGCTACACATAAGAGATTATCTGACCATGTGACTCCCTCAAATTTGTTTAAAATTTCCTTTATATCTTGGATGTACACAGGTAGGTCACAAACAAACGGTTGGAGAAATTTATCGACATACTCAGTAGTTGCGAGTAGGATAATATGTTTGCTGTTTATTCTCCCTGGAATCATACATTTTGACATTAACACACAGGATAGGTTCTATCCCTTTGCCTTACCTCCTCATACGGATCCTACTAGGAGCTTGTGGAGTATTAATCTTAGGTATAGTTATAAATAAGATCAGAGATAAATTGTCATATATGTTAGTATTTGTCTCATTGTTGTTTTATGTTTTGTTTTGTATTACGTGTTTGTTTTTAAAAAAATTGTTGTGCCATCAAAGGAAACAGATATATATTTTGAACAAATTACTATGCAGTGTTCTTCCCTCTAATCCTTTGAATGTTAATGGTCGATAAGTGTCACGTTTATTTTTATGTAATTTCAGTATGTTTCTCTTCAAATGAGGAGTTTGTTTCGATGCTCTTCATTTTAGGTATTGTTTTGTTATGTCCCTTGTGCTATTTATGTGGGTATGATTTTGTATATGTCCTTATATGTTATACTTACAGCCCTGAAAAAGTCCACTGTGTGGACGAAACGCGTTGACTGTGGCTGTTTTACAAACTTGAGCTTTTGAAACAAGAAATTAAATAAAAAGAAGATTTGCTTACAAATTGGAAATCTGTCGTCTTTGGACTCTGGATTGTGTATGAGAAATGCTGTATGGCCACCGTATTGTGTATTTATGCTTATCTTGTCCCTTTCTGGACCACACCAAGACAGCAGGTGTTAATCTTGTGTGCAGATTTCTAATCCATCTTTATGTCAAATACCAGGGGATATACAGGTAAGGTGTGTTTTGTTTGGGGTTCGCTGTCGCATATTGGTTAAACATTAAAAGTAATTTAATTAATTCTATACATAAGTTTTTTTTTATAAATGTTAATACATATTGAACAAAAACAAAAATTGAACAGAAGTTGAGATATTTTGAAATTGTTTTTTATTTAATTTAAAAAAAAGTAAATGTTTTAATTCATTAAATATATTTTACTTAATTAATTACTTAATTATTTGATACCATTTTTTGGTTAAAAATAAATATTTAAAAATATTTTACAGTAATATGTTACATTAAAATATTAAAAATAATTTTTATAGCTTAATAAACTTTTTAATGTTTCACATACTTTCGCATACTGAAACCTCTGCCTATGTGTGAAAAGTTATTTGTCATAACTTTACACTTATATGGCCTGATTCATAGAGGTAAACACTTTTGTGCACGTTAACATTTTTTTGTTATGCACAAACTATGAGTTAAAAGCAAGTTTACAACGGTGGAGACTCCGCAGTCAGGGCAGACAACTGCACATAAAAATATACAGCGGCGGCCGGCTGAGGTAAGCGCAGTGGGCGATGGGGTGGGGCGGGGTGGTAGGGGAAGTCGACAGACGGCTGAATAGGTATGATTAAATAAATAAATAATACCTATTCCGTCATCTGTCGGCTTCCCCCCTGCCGCTCCCTGCCCTACCGCGCTTACTTGAGCCGGCCGCTGCTGAAAATATCGGACAAGTATGTCTTTTCATGTGTGGAGTTCTCCGCCTGACTGCAGAGTCTCCACAGTTGCAAACTTACTATTAATTCGTAGTTTGTGAATTCCCCCAAAAATGTAAGCTTACGCAAAAGTGTAAGATTAGCTTTGTGAACCAAGCCCATAGATTCTGTTGTAGGAGACTTCACCATGTATGGAAATATGTAAGTCTACAGCTAAGAGTAACTTTATACTAGGTAATGATGAATAGCAAAAATAAATGTAATGTTTTTACCAGGAGTAATATTAAATATACATACGAGTAAATCTACACATGTATATTTGCCTTTGTGAGCAGGGCCCTATGTGAGCTAGTAGTTAGTAGGCTTCCTGGGTTGAGACAAACAGGCATGGAAGAATTCTAACGGTGTCTCTATTTTAGAAAAGAATCATGTGAACTTTAGCTTTTGTAAACTGAAGGCAATATTTCTACACCTCAGGAGAAGAGTCGCCTGATCTCAAGAGCATCGCCAAGACACATTATCAAGATGTTGGAAAACGAGGCAGTATCTGTGTGGCCTGCACAAACCACATGACTACATTTGTCCTTCACTGGGAACCAAACACCCAATTGTAGCGCCTGACTCTCAGAGGGTAGCGTTGCAGAGCAGTCTGAGGCTTTACTCAAGGGAGGTGGTGTGGGCCAGTAATCGCCATTTGCAGGTGCGCAAAAATAACACTCAATAATTGATTGGCCAGTCTGTACTTTGCTTTATAAAAGTAAGAGTACATTTATTAAACACACACACTACTCAATACTATGCACCAATTTACAAATATACATAAGCTGTTGGAATTACTTTGTGACATTGCGTAACATCTCCACCCCTCCCGCACGGGGGGTGGGGTCTAGTACCACCACTCCCAGGTATGCACATCATCTTGCCCCCAATTCGGTTAGTTGAACGTAACCTGGAGTGAGGGCCCTGCGCACTGGCACCATCCCAGTGGCGACCCACCCCATTACCTCCACGCGCATTAAAAATAGGTTCACCTGCCCTAGGGACACATAACCCTGACTGAGCATCTTATATTGTCCATACAGTATGCACCCCTACATATTCGGGGCTAAAAGTCTGGGTTGTTCCTCACCTACGCGCAGCAGCAAGAATACAAGTGTAAGCATTACTTTGGAATGACAGTACTCATCACCTTTGTTGGACATTAGAATGCATTGCAATTACAGCCCCTAAAGGCATCACAGATGAAATCACAGGATTATGCCTATACAGCCAGACACCCTAGCAGGAATGTCTGGCAACATAACCCAATTTGCTTATGACATCACCTTACACAGGTACTTCACATTACATATGTGACCTTCAGTCCCTCTAAAAAGGAATAACCGTTAGTAAATGCAGTTCTGGTGCAATTACACCTCTTCACCTCCAGGGATGCCCTTCTCCAGACATCCCCAACTCAGCCCTTCACTTCATGAAGCACTTCTCCACGACACCCTCAGCTGTAGAACAAAAGTTCCAGCCTAGAAGGAGTTGATTGCGCGCTGAGCCCTTGAGGGGTTATCCTGTCTAAGTCCCCATGAGACTTAGGGTGGGACTGTTCTTCGTGCTGGGGGGGAGACTGCGCTTCTCCAGCAGCTCCCCCAGCACCCTTGCACAATTTTGATGGTGACCCCGTTCTCCTGGGGCCACCCCAAGCACCAAAAGGACAGATCTCCAAATGCCTGGCAAGGCATTATGGGGCGCTTCGTGCTCCTTTTATGAATTTGGGATGAGCGGCTCTCCCGCTGTGCCGGGGAGAGCCGCGATCGCGCTGGCGGCCTCCGCCGCATCCTTTCTTCGTGGGGGGGCCCTGTCCCACCAGGACCCCCAGGTGCACTCTTTTCGGCTCGGGGAGCCCACCCCCGGCCACTCCTTCCACTGGGGTGGGCCCGGTCCCACCCGGGCCCCGTGCAGCTCTCGCTCCCCTCGGGTGGTGGGGGCAGCCCGGGGAGCCCACCCCCGGCTGCTCCGGCTGGCTCCCGCCCGGCCCGCACCTTCGGGTGCAGTCGCGGGAGCCAGCGCTGCTCTTTGGGTCTGCCCGCTCCGGCGGGCAGGCGCGGCGGCTGCTGCAGGACCGGCAAGTCTTCGGGGGAGTGCGACGGCACTCCCCCGCCTCCCTCCAGCGTCGGGGCCTGGAGATGGGGTCCCGGGGCCCTCCTCCCTCTTCGCGGGGAGCGCGCCGGCGCTCCCCGTCTTGGGTTTGTTCGGCGGGGGCCAGGGTGGGCTCCTGGCTCCCCCGCCTTCCTCCTCTTCACAGGGGGCGCGACGGCATCCCCCGGCTTTACTTTGGGGCCCGGGGATGGGGTCCCGGGCACCAGGGCACATTTTCGCGGGGGCGCGATGGCGCTCCCCCGCCCCCCTCCTTCTCATCACCGGGGGCCAGGGTGGGCTCCTGGCCCCCGTCTGGGACAATTTCACGGGGTGCGCGACGGCGCCCCCGACTTTGCTTCTTCCGGGGGCAGCCCCTGGGGCCTGACCCACCCCGGGGGCATGATTGCGACCGGCGGCAGAGCCCCACGCGCTTCGTCGTCGGTCCCAGGCGGGGTCAAAGGTCGCCTACCTTCTGGGGGGCATATCTCGGCCCCCTGGAGTCCAATTTCCTCCATTTTCGTGTCCTCTTGCTCCTGGTGGTGCCCCCAGCCACTGGGATCACTGTCCCTCGCCCTATGGGTCTCGGAGAGGGGGGATTCAGCAGGGAGCTGTCTTCACTGGCTCCCTGCGCCAGCCTTTCGCCTGGCTCTCCTCCTGCGCCTCTCTTCTCCCTGCGCAGAGGCCCCTGCTTCTGCGCACCGGTCCTGGGCTCTTCTTCTGGCGCTGGTAGGGGCCTGGGGGGCAGTCAGGGGGTTCCTCCTTCCAACTGCCCATGACCAGGCTCCAGCACCTTCCGCTAGGGGGCTGGCAGGAAGTCTCTGTTTGTCCTATCAAACAGCGACACATCACTTCCCTGCCCCTGCTCCCTCCTCCTTGTCCAGCCTCTGGGTTTGTTCAAAATGGCGTCGTCCAGGGTCTCTGGCCACATGGTCTCTGAAACACGAGCCCTTCCTTCCTCGCTGCCTTCCCCCTTGGTGCAACCTGGTGCCTGGCACCCAGTGATAGCTGCTGATGGATGAGCCTATAGCCCCACCCATCTTCTCTTCGTGGAGAGGAGGCCTTAGCTTGTGGAAGAAAGGTTATTAATCCATCCTGCTGAGGTCAGCCCTCAGCCTGGCCCTGGTTATGACTGACTCAGAGAAATGTGACATTTCTGGATGACCCAAAAGCAGTACAAATATGACTTTGGACTCTGCAGAATACTCCTTTTCACATCCGCTACAGTGGACTTTAGTGCGTGTCTGGAATCTGTAGGCCTCATGAAAGTTAAGCTAGCACATGGGCTCCACATCCCCATAGGGGAATAATGAAGTGAAAAACACAGTAAAGCACACTGACTTTCCCTGGCATGTTCCTTCCCAGTGTATAAGGCCTATTCCGTGTCACCACCCACTTCTGCATAAGTCCTGCCACACCAGTCTATCTGCACCTGCTCCTTGGCTGCGCACGCTAGGAATCTCCCCTGCGCAGCCCCTACACATGTGCACACGCATGTACACATGTGTCTGCATGTAACCAGCCCGGTGTCCCTTACTCCAGCTGCGGCGCAGTGGCCTGGTCAAGCCAGGGGACACCAGTAAAATCCCCATGCAGTCCCTTTCATCATGAGTTCACTGTGGGTGAGTCCCAACTTATGAGGCTCTCCCACAGTAAAAGCTCAACAATTAGGTGCTCAAAAGCGAAAAATCCGGACGGCCCATAGTGTCAGAACCACCTTCTAACACAAGTACACAGACTATTTTGACTAATGTAGTGAATTTTCTGTTTTTAAATCATTTTCAGTGGCCCCTTCCTCCAATTAACCTTTTCATAACCACGGGGTGACTATGTTGCATAGTGCATACGGTTCTAGTTTTAAACATGCAAAAGGTTCCAGGTAGTCTAGCTCTGCAGGGTCTGACAAGGATGAATGTGTCGATTGTCCTTGCAGCCCCAATCGGTTCAGAAGCAACAAATGATTTCCTTGATTCGTGCTTCGGCGGTTACTGGTAGCGACATTTCATAATTGCAGAGTCCTGGAATTATCTGAGGTACCGATGAGTGATTTTCTCCAATTAGCAGAGAAAACCACAGACTGCGGCAATGTGTGATCGCTGCTGACATTCACTCAGAAGCAAGCAGTAACTAAAACAAAGGATGACAGACAGGAGTCTGACAATAGATTTATTTATTGGCAAATGTCATATCTGAAGGAAATACAATTTGGGGACCATTTCTTAGATTTACAGTTATGAAAAGGCAGTGAACATATGGGCAACACATCATAAAACAAGAAAGCAGCACTGGGTGCAATGACATTCTCTCCGAAGCACCTTAATAAATCACAAAGTGAAATCAAATATAGGAGAAGATAAAACCAGCCATGGAAATCGGACCCATAAATAGCGAAAATGATCCAGGAATGGGATTGTTGGAAAGCTCAGAATTTATCTTTCTATCAGGGCTGCTCTCGGTCCCTCACGTGCACAGAGACCTGAAAAAAGAAATAATAAGAACTGCGGTGCTAATGTGAAAGTAATGTTTCTAACCACTAGCCTTTTGACCGTAAGAGTTCTAGCCACAATCTGCATCGCACAGCTCTGAAATAGTATTGATTACCCAATGTTATTAATTACTTGAAATTCCTTAGTTCCACGGGGCTTTACGGTTTGAAGCACTTTAATTAAGAGCTGACTGAGCAATGCCCATTTCATCTGTGACTGAGGGATGCGGGGGTGGGTCACTAAGCTGGTAGTCAAACCCGTCAATTTGCTACTGGTGCATGAACCCACGGAACCAAACTGAAGATTATCATTGATTTTAGAAGCTGGTTTCAATGAACAAATCATGTGGTGTGAAATGAAATGTTTTTTGTTGGTAAGTTTTTTGCCAGCATATTCCTGATGGAGAAAAATGGTGATAATTGAGAAAGTGAATGTGAAAAGATGGAAACTAAACGAAAGTAGTGGAATAATAATCATAATGGGGAAATGAATATGCAGGTGATACCGTGCTTAATTTGAGCCGGTGCTTTCCGGTGCTCAGTACCGGCACCTAATCCTCAGCACCGGCGCTTATAGCACCAGTTAAGGACACACTCATTTGGAAGGCATGCGATTTTCCCCAGAATCACAGGATGTTGAGTCACGCCGAGACTCGAACCCGGTTCCCCGGCTCCGAAATCGGCAGCTCTGGCCATTAGGCCAAGTCCACTCCAGAATAATACGTGCCGGGGCTCTAGTCGGGAGGCACTTTGCACCAGGACAATTCTCTAGTTAGCACTGCCTCCTGAGGAGAGCCCCGGCACTTTTTATTTTACAAATTACCCACTGAGGTGATATAATACCGAAATAATGTTCTTAAGCTTGCGTTGAGCTTCGAACCTGACAAATGCTCCTTACCATTGGTGCAAGATGTTTTGCCAACCTTGCAAAAAGATGCAACTACCACAACAGCGGCGCCACTAACAACTGCCTTGAAGCTTTCAGGACGAACTGTGTAACTTTGTTTTCAGGCCCGGGGGCGCCACTTCTTCAGTACTATTGTACCAACCATTCATATTTCTGTATTTGGAAGCCCAAGACTGTTAATCACCGCCAAAAAATAAGCACAACGATAAGCTAAGTGCCTTACTCATTCAACATCTTTGCCAATCAAGGGAAGACTTGAAAATATAAGTTAAGCCTAGAGCAAGTAGTGGCAAAGCACCTATCCGTTAATTACTCATCCTGTCATTTGGAAATATACGCCTATCATAAATTAATATTTGCGATGAGTGGTGGCGAGTTGGGGGCGGAAATGCTGACCGGCTGATCACACCGTAAGCCACCCCCCCCCCACTACCAGGACGCCGGCGGAGAAGCTATAATGCTCCGTCTTCAGCCGGATTGGCTGCGGCCGATTTTTTGAACAGGAGTAGGAGTCAGTGAGGCTCTGGTGCCCGCTACAAACCGAGCATTGTTGTGGGGCCAATTTCCTTTCCTGGACGGCAGGAAGCGGCTGCAGGAGGAGAGAAAAGGGAGAGAAAAAAAAACGAGAAAAAAACCGGCAGTCCAGGGACAAAGCCACCGGCTGGAAAGCCTTTTTAATTTCAAAATCAGTATTTAAAAAACGGCTGGTGGGAGCCTTAACACCAACCAGGCTCCTGGTTTTCTTGATCCCTGCCGGGTTGCTCTGGGACAAATTCAGAGGGTATAAAGAACATTAAGGACGCACTGTTAAAAGAAAAATCTTTTTGGAGCAGGCAGCGTTACCTCCCAGTATTCAAGCAGGCTACCTCGGAGACTTGCTTTTACAGCGCCATCAGGGACCACCAGGTTTCTCTCCAAGGGGTAAGTGCATGTGCTCTGCTGCCTGTTGGTGAATGGGGCTTTTGTGCTACTTGGTAGAGGGTCGCTGGGGGAGTATGATGAGCTAAGCCTTCTTTCTCCTTTCCTGGTATTTTCCGGTAATCCATCACGGGAAAGTAGTAGAATACTTTCGGGACTCTCAATATGTGAAATATCTCCAGAAATACAGCCGCATCCCATCTTGATTCTCCAGTTCTGGTTCAGAGGGTCAAAAAAAGCGCCGGTCTAGCAGCAGCCCTGACTAATCGCGCAGCAACTTTGAGGAAAGATCTGGGACTGCCCACTGAAAACTCTGAGTTGGCCACCACAGAGCTCTCCCAGAAACACTATTCAGGGGGGGACTTCCGCTGCTCTGGACACGAGTATCAGTCCCATCCCTGTTGTTTCTCCTGGGGCCGGTCTCTTAACTGCGCAAAGCTTGGAGGATCCAGACGCGATGACTCCCGGGGGCGATGCTGTGGCTGGGAATTCTAAGGAACTGGGAAAACTGGGAAATCTTAAGGAACTTAAAAAATACCCTCTATTTTCCAATGCTAAATCTGGGTTAACATCTGGCATAGAGGGGCGGAGAGTGTTCCACCAACAGCTGAACAACCTGCCGATTCCATTTAGGGGGCGTCTCTCTGTAGTGATAGCGTTGTTTTTTTACAACCTCAAGTTCAATTCTCCCCTGGACGGAGCTTATCGGATTTACCCGCTCTTGAAGACGATGGGCAGGCAGTTCCTGATAATACCGTATTTTCTGTAGCATCTGTTGTAACATCTGCAACGCAATCTAAAGCTGGGACTGAATCAATTCAGGAAAATTCTTCGCAGGATGATAGATCTTTTTCGTTGCAATGAAATGCTAAGAGCTTGCTCAACTTAATTCTGGAGGAGATTAGAGAGCTCAAAACCTCTCAATCCATGGAAATTGCTGTCATCCATGCCTGACTCTCTAAAATCGAAGATAACATGGCTCGGGTTCCAGCGCGACTTCATGAGGCGGAGACTAGAATCTCGCAGTTGGAGGACCAGGTCGCTATTAGGAATGACAAAGTCGCTGCTTATCAGAGCCAAAAATCTGCAATGGAGTTCTAATTGGAGGAATTGGAGAATCATTCTAGGCGCTCTGATCTTCGTATTCTTGGTATCCCAGAAGGCCTCGAGGGGCAGCAGAAACTACAATGGGTCAACTCGTTCATTAAAAAAATGTCCTTTGGAATTTAATGGGGATATGACTGTTATGAGGGCTCACCGGGTGCCCGCGCATCTCCCCCCTAATGCTAAATTCCCGAAGACAATGCTTGTTAACTTTGGGGATTACAGGGTCAAGGAACAAATTCTATCTAAGGCCATAAAGCAGCAACAGTTCACCTCCTCGGATGTCCCATTATGTTGCATTTTCTCGGACATGTCTGCCTCCGCAGCTAAAAGGCGCAAAGAGTTTGTCAAAATGTTGCACTTATTTAAAGAACAGGGGGCACAGGCAATGATTGAACAACAAAGCAAACTAAAAGTGCTTATTAAAGGTAGATTTCATGTATTCTGCAAAATCCCTGAAGCACAGGAACTACTGCAACAAATCTCTTCAAGCAAGTCTTAGATTTCTTAGCTTAGGGCCTTTATAGCTGCTGTTATAATCAGTTGTCTTTTTGCTCTTTTGTCTGCTCTTCTTCCTTTTTTAGTCTGGTCTTCCATTTTCTTAGCTTTCTTATAGAGTATTGTGGGGCGCTATCTTTTTCTGAGTCTCACTTTCTTCTTTTCTTTTTTTTTTTCTTCATGTCCTGGGTGGGGGGGAGGGGTTTGTAGGCTGGGAGCTCCTGGCACAAGGTCAAGGTGCCAGTTTTGGGAAATTGGCGATTTTCTTAGTCAAAAAACTTCAAGCTGAGGTGGTTAATTTTGTAAGTGATAAGAGAGATAGGTGGTGT
Organism: Calotriton arnoldi; assembly: GCA_963921515.1. Taxonomy (NCBI): domain Eukaryota; kingdom Metazoa; phylum Chordata; class Amphibia; order Caudata; family Salamandridae; genus Calotriton; species Calotriton arnoldi. Next base: position 11,174 of record CAWUFW010009613.1, on the reverse strand, counting down.
TGGGCAACCTGTAAATTGGGGAATAGATTTTTAACCTTTGCTAGCATCTATGCCCCAGTAGAGGATATTCCGGCACCATATGAAGAGTTTTTTCAATCCCTAATGCAAACTCCCGGGGAAGTGATTATAGGGGGAGATTCTAGTTTTCTAGCAAATCCAAAAATTGATTCCTCAGCCATTTCTAAAAAAACAATTAACACCTAAAACCTGTAGAATTATTCAAAATTATAGGAAAACTCTGGATATAATCGACCCCTGGAGGGCAGTATTCCAGACTAAGGTTGCATATACCTGCTTTTCGGCCATATTTCGCACCTCCTCACGCATCAATTTCATTCTTATGTCTAAGTCCTTGATTTTTAGTCAGCAGAAAATCCTCCTGAACGGATTTTCAGATCATGCAATGCTCATTTTAGAGCTTGAGTTAGGTAAAATCTTGGCTCATTCTAAGAGATGGACTTTAAATAGGCAATATCATTCGGAAGAAAGTTGGGTACTACTCTGTAAAACAGAGATAAAGGAGTTTCTAGCAAGAAGTAACGGGATGGCTCCTCCCCACATTGTCTGGGACGCTCTGAAGGCTTATATTCAAGGCCTAGCTATTGGGAAGGATGCTGAAAGTTCTAGAAAAAAGAAGGAAAAAAGCAACATTTAGAACAGGAGGCGCAGAGATGCTATGATATTTTTCTCAGTAACCCCTTGGCCCCCAATCAACGAAAATTCGATCAGGCCAAACGGGATCTTACCTAAGCTTATTACATAGAATGTGAAACAGTTAATAGCAACCATAGGCAAAAGGTATATGAAGAGAGCAATTTCATCGGGAGGTCCCTTGCATGGCAGGCCCGGGAGCAGGCCGCAAGTAACCGGATTAATACTTTGAGATGCCCTGTAACTGGTACCCCAAGTGAAGATCTTGCGGTCATAGGGTCATAATGCTTCAACACTATAAGAATATTTATGGTCAACAACAACCCCTTGATAAGGCATCCCTTGACAAGTTTCTCCAGAAACAGGAAATTCCGGTACTTTCTGAGGCCGATAAAAGTAGAATGATGCACCCTTTCTCCAGAGAAGAGTTGGGGGATATCATAAAAAACCTCCCGAATGGCAAAGCCTGTGGACCGGACGGTCTCCCGGCTGAGTTTTTAAAAACATTTTCAGATGTCGTTTTAGAATATTTTTTGCTGGTTGCTAATTCAATCTTAGAGGGAGGCCCGATTCCGCTTTCATTCCAAAAAGCGAATGTAGTTAATTTTTTAAAAAAGGGAAAAGACTGTGAAGGCCCCACTTCATATCGTCCAATCACACTTTTAAACTCTGACTATAAGATCATCACCAAACTTTTTGCTAACAAATTCAATGTTATAGCCCCGAATTTGATACACTCCGACCAATATGGATTTATAGCAGGGAGGCAGCTTGGGACTAACATGCATTACCTAGCAGAAGCATTGAATTATTTAGAGACCAAGAAAATACCAGCCCTGGTCCTTCTGTTAGACGCCGAGAAGGCGTTCGACCTTGTGGTCTGGGAGACTTTATTCCATATCCTCTCCAGCTTTGGCATACCTCCTAAGATCACAGGGCTGATACTGAGAATATATCTTAATGCAGAAGCCAATATTATTGTTAATGCCTCTGAGGCTGGACAAATCAGTGTAAAACGAGGGACCAGACAAAGTTGTCCATTGTCCCCCGTTTTATTAGCTTTTTTTATTGAACCTTTGGCCATCGCTATTCGAAACAATGCAGATATTCGCCCCCATTTACTTTCCATGGGAAAACTAAAGTTATATGCGGACGATATCATGCTTATAATCAAAGGCGATAAGGGGGTCCAAGCAAAGTCTTCAAGGTTTTTGAGCAGTTTGAATTGTTCGGAGGGTATAAAATCAACAAAAAGAAAACAGAAATAATCCAGTGTAGATGCAAGTCCGATGTGTTACATCCTGACATTTTGTCCTGTCTAAATTCTAAACCAAAAAGATATCTGGGAGTTTATTTCTCGTCTCGAATCGTTGACCTGTATGATCTAAATTTCGTCCTGCTTCAGCGAAAAGAACAAGATTTACTGCTTCGGTGGAACTCGCTCCCGTTATCTATTATGGGAAGGGTCTCACTGATTAAGATGTCTGTTCTCCAGCTATTTAATTTTTTATTTTCGTCAATTCCGTGGGTTTTAACAGCACCTTTTTTTGCCAAATTAGAGTCTATGTTTACATCCTTTCTTTGGGGAAAGAAAACTCCCCAAATTGCACTAAGCACTTTATATGAGGAGGTGGAGAATGGTGGGTTAGCTCTCCCTAATCTCAGGGATTATTATTTTGCATATTTTGCACAATATATGTCCAGATTTAAGTCAGATTTGAATACAGCACTATTCGTAAATTATTTTATGAATTTAATCTGTAAAGAACATCAGATACGCTGTCCATTAAAAATTTCGAAATCCCCTAAATTAGTGCGTTATAAGTGCAGTGCATGCAGTGGCACTTTTATAGAAGATATACAATTCCAATTATTAACTCTTCAACCCCTTTATCCGAACTCACTTCAGTATTTTGGGCTAGAGAATCAACCGAAATTATTAAAAAATGGGCTAAGGCCAGTTTCCGGAAGATCTCAGATTTTATAAGGATCGATAGGTGGCTTAACATTTCTGAAATGTACGATCTAATTCCGAATGATTTCCTTCTTCTCTGGTCATTTAAGATTCTTATCAGGTTCCTTAACAATCTGGATCTGATTCAGATTAATGAACGTAAAAAGCTGGTATATGCTCTGTTTGAAGAAATCACAGTTAGGAAATCAGGGAGTGGAAATTTTTTTAGCCCCTGTCAGGGGTTCGGATCTCTCTGAGAAAGCAATTACAAAATGGGATAAACATGAAGGTTTGGAGGTTACAGCGAATATGTGGTCTGAATTAAATAAACTTAACTTTACAACATTAAGGGGAGCGAATTGGCACTGGATGCTATTTTTTAGCAAATGGCTTCTATATAGAACCCCACATTTTTTATCTAAGGTTTACCCCAGCCAATCCGGTCAGTGTTTTCGCAGTTTAAATCATCCGATAGCCAATTGGACGCATATTATATAACAGTGCCCTTCAATTCAGGGGTTCTGGAATGAGATTTTTCGTCATCTGGAGGCTGAATGTTTTATCATAATAGACTCCAATAATTGGCTGAAAGTCCTTGGCTATGACCCTTCTTTACATCTCTCTGATAACATGATTAAATTATTATATAGTGCAATGGCGGTCGCCAGGTCACTCTTGCTTCAGAGATGGTGATCAGACCTGGTACCAACAAAATGTGAATGGGTCCGGAAAATGAAACGAGCGCTTGTATGCATTACAAATTGGAGTGATTAAGAAGTTTGAAAAAGTCTGGGTGGCTCATTTCGACTGAATTTTAAATAAGAGCTTAAATCTTTAAAGGTTGCCTTAATATGCAGACATTTTAACTATTGCTGTATGTGTTGACATATTTGTATACTCGTTAGCACTTTATTGCACTATAGAAACCTATTTTACAGCACTTTATTGCACTATAGACACTTTAGCTTCCCTTTTCCAAAGTGGTTTAAGTCAGGCAGGACAAAAGAAAAGAAGGGGGGGGGAACACATTAATTATCACCTATATGTTGATATTTTTGCATAATTTATTGGACCTAATGCACTATAGACACCTTAGCTCATTTTAGATATGGCAGGCAACGTTGGATTTGATCTTAAGTACGCCAAATCACCATTTGTAGCCTTAATTTTGGCAATACTTCCAGCTTTATCCAGACTTATATTTTACTGCTTTATGGACACTCTAGTGATTATCTACATATTGATGAAAGAATACTGTATCTGATCTCTAATGTTTTGTCTAATCCAAGGTTATTCTTTTTTTTTTCTTCTGACTATGAAACTTGATTTCAACTGACTTTTTATGATCAATTTGGCTATTGTGTAAGGTTTTATTAATGGATATTTGTATTGTGTTATTTGGATGAATTTGTAAACTCTTGATGGATCTCAATAAAAAAAATATATATATATATTTGCCATGTATTAGACACTGCCTGCTCCAGTGATTAATGTTTGACGGAGGTGGTGTGGCACTTGCACTCACACAGGAATGGGACGTATTTTCCATCATTAAGCTTTGACCCAGGCTGAGGGGCAGAAAAGCGAGAAAAACTATACATGCCCCTCATGAGTTGAAAGTTTCGATCTACTAGACACAAAGCTGACGTCAGAGCTCAATTTCTGCGGACGTTTGTAGGGTTGTTCACTGGCACTCATTTCATCAAACTTTGGCCCAGCACGAAGGAGGGAAGGGCTGAACTGGGAGAACAAAGGAAGCGAAATGTTGGAAAACTGCGACAAAGAGAGAAAGCAGAAATGATAAAACCTGTAAGATGTGGCAGAAGTGCAGGGTGCTGAAAGATGAAGGCGTGAGGTGGAATCAAAACTAGGCAGCCTTGGTATTCAGCAACCCCAGCATCAGCTGAGGGCTCCCAACAAAACTCAAACATCTTTTGAATAAATGCATGTCACGTTTAGAGTTCTGTTTCAACCAATTTGATCCGAAATTGGCCAATATATTGTACTTTAAGTTCTGGTTGGGCAGTTTACATGTAGCAACTTTTATACAAAAGTTGTCTAAAGGATATATTCTCAGAAGCCGTTTCTCTGGTTATATGGTAATTTATGAATAGGAAGTCCACTTTTTACTCTTGATTACAATTACAGGAGAACCTGACCACCCCTAAATGTGTGGTAATTAAAAGTGTGAGTTCCCTGGAGCTGGCGGGTAAACTGTTAATTTTTTAAAGAGAAGATTGACAGTATCTTATAATCTTTGCCTTCTGGCGGGGATCACCAAGCCTTAGGGGTCAGAGAAGTAGATCCCGTGCCCTGCTGAGTTGGGCAAGATGGTAGGCTGCTGTCCACTAAGCAAGACAATGTGGTCACAAATACTCAGTTGGAAAAATGGGAGCTTCTAATTCTGGACCGGTTTTTTGTCCATCAGTTTTCTTTTAAAATCATGTTCTCCATTAGATCCCTTGTCTCCCCCCATTTGAAGCAGCTTCAGAAGTTCTTGGCCCCACATTATTAGAGAGCTGTAATAGTGTTTTGCAGAGTAGATTGGTTACAGTAGAGTGGAAAAAAGTTCAGATAGTGCCTTTACTGAAAATAAAAAGCTAATGCCCATCCCGCCTTTCTCCTGAATTTTCTCTGTTGCCATTTGCTGGGAAGATAGTGGAAAAACATGTCAACCAGCTCTTGTTGGACTGGATGGCTACAGAACAAATCTTTGACTCTGCTCAGTCAGGTTTTTGTGCATTACCCAGCATTGAGGCCTCTCTAATAGCCGTGGTATGTGACTTTTGAAAGCTGACAGACAGGGCGGAATGCTCTGTCCTGGTACTTTTAGATTTATCAATAGCATTTGATACGTTGTGTCGCTCGATTCTTTTGACCAGGCTTCAGGAGTTTCGCATTGGTGGCAAGACACTGGATTGGTGTAGATCTTACCTAAATGACAGGTCTCTGCCAACTTACTTACATCCATTTACATCAGAGTACAAGAACCTGAACCAAGGAGCCCTCACGGATCAGCACTTAGCTCCATGTTCTTCAATATTTACATCCACCCACTGGTGAAACTCATGAAATCCTTTGGGCTTCGGTGCATGAGCTATCCAGATGATACTCAGTTGATCGACGCACTGGATGGGACAGGTGCTACCCCTTTGGAACCCTTCCATGTCTGTATGCCAGCTGTGTCAGAATGGCTGCAAAACAACTTGCTCAAATGGCTGTGGATAAAACACTCGTATCCAGCTGCCACTGGATTTTTGGTCTACCAGGTGGTCATCCTCATCAGCTCCAGCGAAGATGGCATAAAATCTAGGAATCTACCTTGAACTTTCATTAGTAGACCAGCTAAAGCATATTGCAGCAACTTGCTTTTTCTGGTTAAAGTTGCTTAGGAAGATCTTACCTTATTTGCAAAAGGCTGTTGAATGAGTGGTGGTCCAGGGGATGAAACCTAGTCACCTGTACTACTGTAACTCTGTTCTTCTGTTGCTGCATGTGGGTTTCTTAAAGAAGTTGCCGAGGTTAGATAATGCTGTGCCCAGACTTGCATTAGGGCTCCCAAATCTTTCGTCCACCTCTGAGGTCCTCAAAGGCCTGCACTGACTTCCTGTGGAAAAGAGGATTATTTTAAAGTCCCTTTGCCTCGTGTTAAAAGAGATCCACCACAGTGGGCAAGATTACTTGGTTCAGACGTTTTGTAAGTATATTCCCTCACACTGCCTTCGTTCCTTGGGGGGAAATGGTTGGTTGTGCCTGGAGCTCAACGCTCTTGCATAGGCAGCAAAACCTTTTCTTTCATAGCGGCTAAGCTCTGGAACAAGCTTTGGTGTTCTTTATGGCTTGCATCTTCCTTACTTAATTTCAGGGAGACTCTGAAGAGTTGGCTTTTCAAGAATTAGGTTCAGGCCTTTTCAGTTGATCCCAGTTCGAAATCAGTTGCATTTTTTGCCTGCCTAACTTTGTCTTTTGCCATCTTTTCTCTTGTTTTTAGTGACAGGAAACCTCTTGGGGTATTTGTTGTGCTCTATAAGAGTTGATAGCATAACATGACATTACATTACATAAAGTAACCTAACCTAACATAACATAACATAACATAACTTAACATAACACAACATAACACAAAATATGAATGCAAAACATGCTTGATTTCCCTTTTTGCAAAATGAGTTATGAGAAGTGCAAAGTGGCCTTGGTGACCCTAATGCTCTTCAGGCAAAAATCCTCCACTACAGACGTTTTTGCACTTCTGTGGGATGTTTATCAAAACTATCAAAAGGCTAGGCAAAATTATTACTACATTCACCACGTATGAATGCATACTTTTTATTGCCATAATTGATACGGTTATAGAGAAAGAAACACTGACAGTGGTGATACATGGAGGGAGGCTTGTGATTATTGAATTTTCTAAACTTTTAGGTCCTAATTAAGTCTGGGCAGTGAACTTCCCTCCGCTCACGGAGTTTGCAGTGTTTTCCGCACTCCGCGTTACGCGGAGCTCGCAGAGTTCTGAAAAACTCTGCTTCGTGTAGCAGAGCAGGGTTTTTTCCCTCGCTCGCGCTCGTCAACATCAAGTTGGTGAGCGTGAGTGAGGAAAATCCACCTCCCGGCAAGATTTTTCCTCATTTGCGCTTGTCAACGTCAAGTTGTCAAGCGCGAGCGAGGGAAATCAACCTCCCAGTGAGATTTCTCAACGCGGGCGGTCTGATTTCTCAATGCGAGTGGCCGTGTATGCTCGCGACCGCTTGCGTTGAGAAACTGTCCGTTCGTGTTGAGAAAGCTGCCGCTCGAGTACAAAATATACTCAAGCTGTAGAAAGGAAGCAGCACCAGCTTGCGCTGTGCATAGTGCCGTTTGCGATAATTTCACAGCGCGAACAAACACCCGGCGCTGAAAATTACATTGAAAGGCATTTTTTCTAACTCACTCTGCCACTTGCGGAGCTCTGCGTAGCGCGGCTGAGGTTTTTTTGCACTACGTGGAGTTCTGCGAACTCCCCCCAGGCTTAGTCCTTATGTACAAACTGTTTTACTGGTTGCAAACCCTCAGATTCATTTAATCTGATGTTTTGCAACCACTAAAATAGTTTCTTAAATGTATTAAACCCATTTAACGACTCAGAAAACGTTTTCTGAATCAATAAATAGGATGAGGAAACATTAAGGAACCAATATTTGGGAGGGGCATTTTAAGGGTGTTTCTTCTAAATACCAATTTCTTAAAGTATGTAAAAATGTTTTGTGACTGAAATCCGTTGCAAAATATTAATATTTTAGTACCAAATCAAAGGAGGTGGTAACCCATTGGCAAAGGGGGAGAGATCCCCAAAGGACCCCTCCCCTGTGTGAATAGTGAAAAACATTTTTAGAGTAGACAGCGCTCCTATGGACCACTGCCTAATCTTAAAAAAGTTTGTAAATATTTTCATTTTCTTGTTTTTAATAAATCTTGTTTTCCTTTTAGAAAAGCAGGCTGCATTAAAAAAAAAAAGGACTGCGTTATTTAAAAGCAATCAAAGGCATTGAATGAATGCTTGAACTATGGTACCGAAAAAGGACGGTGGCAAAGGGTACTCACCTTTGATCACTATGAACAGTCTGGGACCCTAAAATTCTTATTATGGTGCCGTGAAGATGCTTAAGAAGATGATATTGAAGCAAGGGAAGCAAATTGCTCATTTACTATTGGAGTGCAGTCTAATAATATTGAGCAAATTGTAGAAAAGTAAACAAGCCATCCCTTATGTTTTGTTTCTCAATACCAGCTATTTGCCAGTACCTCAGGTTAGGTTAAATGTAAAGATATGCTTTCACTAAACCCTGCCAGTCCAGGATGTCTTTAGCGCATAACATGCAGAGGGTACTGTTCTTGAGCCAGATGTACAAACGCTTTTTGGGTTCACAAATTTTCTAAATCGCTAAGGGGTCGATTCCGATTCGAGCCGGAAAAAGCACCGACCGACTCGGATCCGGAAAAATACCGACCGACACGCACCCGTGGCGCCCGACCACGCCAAGTACGATGCAAGGCGCGAAAAATCCGACCGACACGTAACGGAAACCAAGCCGACCGACCGAGCCGCACGGAAAACAGCAATCCGGCCGGAAAAACACGCGAATCCAACCGACCGACACGCACCCGGAACAAATCCGACCCGAAACGTACACGCTAACTCCAAACCACTAAGTACGATGCAAGGCGCGAAAACCACGAGCGAGTCGGACGGAGGACAAGCCGTACGACCGACACGCATACAAAACCGAGCCGAAGCAACACAATACACCGCGACCGACGCGTACGCAGCATAGAAAACTGCACAAACACAGCGTGAGCGAAGCGGAAAACACCGTACGAGACCAATGCAGGGTCCGACTCTGGTCACAAGAACGTTTCCAACATACACAAACAGCACAAAGGAAAAATCACCCAAAAAAGGCCAAACAAGCAATTACCAAGCCAATAAATACTGGGGGGTGGGGACAGAGAACAAAGACACACCCACAACTCCACCTATATAAAGGACACAAAATCACTACCATGAGCCTTTGCAAATGCCATTCCACTGCCAGCACCCAAGAGGAAGCAACCACACACCCACAGCTCATCCCTCACACAAGCCACACACCATCAGCACACCTACAAATACCTACCTCACATACACCCAGCAAAACACACACTCACACACCCTCACCTGCACACCAACACACACATCACTCACCATCACCACCCATCACCATGCCCCCAAGAAGAATCACAAGTTCCTAGATTGTGAATTGGAAGTCCTGGTAGACGAGATCCTCAGGGTAGAGCCACAGCTGTTTGGCACATTGGTCCAACAGACCCCATGTCGCAGAAAACCAAGATGTGGGAGAGGATCATCAACAGGGTGAACGCACAATCACCATGTCGGCGCACAAGGACCGACATCCAGAACAGGTGGTATGACGTGCGCAGGAGGGTACGGAAACTGCTGAAGCAAGACTACATCAACAGCCAACACACCGGCAGTGGCCCTCCTGCCAAGCCAATATACCTCAGGCCCTGGGAGGAGAAGGTGCGGGCCATCCTACCGCCAGTGAGCATATATGGACTAGAGGACATCCCAGAGCCTGGTGAGTACACAACAAATGTACACAATATACTGCCACAAAACACACACACATCACTGTCAAGGGGAGAGTCAAACCATGCACTCATAGCAATCAGACAGCAACCAGAACAGAATCATCCCAAAATGTGTATGTCAGTCAGAGAAACACAACACATGCCATCAAAAAAGTCACATCCAACCGTGCCAACACGTGCTACAAACACAACCACAACTACAGCTAGGCAGTGGCACAAATAGAACTAACAAACACATCCACACATGTAGCCACCACAACAACACCAACACACAGTGAAGACCACTCAAAGGAAGGAATTCTGTGTATGCTGGCCAAGTCAGTGTAGCCAATAGCATCATGGGAGTCGCAGTCACACATATTGCCCGCCCCAAAACTGTCCCATCAACACCACCATGAACCATGCGCACATCACAGGGAGTGGAGAAGGACTCACAAGATGGCTGACACTGGCTACTGCTGTGAGGAGCACAAGGCCCTGCTGGCAACTGTGCACCAACAAACAGCAGGACACCACTGACTGACATCCTGAGAGACAACTTACACTCCATGCAATGCAAGCACGTTCCATGGTGGGATATCTGGCTGGCTGGGTGGGAAGGGGGACTTGCAGCACTGACTATGAGTCACCAGCACCTCCCCTCACACCCCCAACACAAACTCCACAGTACCCACCTGGTAGAATGCAATGCCCTCCATCCTAACACAAGATCCCACAAAGCACCACCACCCTGGGTTATGTTGTGTGAAGCACAGGACACTCTTGGGACTCTTAGCCAAACAACTGCCAGGACAACACTCCCAGCCATCCTGTCAGCACAGCCAGCCCACCCCACAGGGAAGCAGAGTCAAAAGGAAGGAAGCATGGGCATGCTGGGAAGGGGGTGGAGGCAATAGCATGATGGGAGTAGTAGTCACAGACATTGCTCAGCCTCACAACTGGCCCATCAACACCACTCCTGAACCATGCTCACATCACAGGGAGTGGAGAAGGACTCACAAGATGGCTGACACTGGCTACTGCTGTGGGGAGCACAAGGCCCTGCTGGCAACTGTGCACCAACAAACAGCAGGACACCACTGACTGACATCCTGAGAGACAACTTACACTCCCTGCAATGCAAGCACGTTCCATGGTGGGATAACTGGCTGGCTGGGTGGGAAGGGGGACTTGCAGCACTGACTATAGTCACCAGCACCTCCCCTCACACCCCCAACACAAACTCCACAGTACCCACCTGGTAGAATGCAATGCCCTCCATCCTAACACAAGATCCCACAAAGCACCACCACCCTGGGTTAGTGTTGTGTGCAAGCACAGGGACACTCTTGGGACTCTTAGCCAAACAACTGCCAGGACAACACTCCCAGCCATCCTGTCAGCACAGCCAGCCCACCCCACAGGGAAGCAGAGTCAAAAGGAAGGAAGCATGGGCATGCTG